>JASDAP010000058.1:71401-93901 GCA_031216635.1 Dissostichus eleginoides
GGTGCAGTGTTCCCTTGTGTTCCCTAAAGGAGTTCTAGTGTTCCCTAAAGGAGACCCTAACCCCCTCTCTCTCCTCTCAGATGGGGGAGGTCCAGTGTTCCCTTGTGTTCCCTAAAGGAGTTCTAGTGTTCCCTAAAGAGACCCTAACCCCTCTCTTCCTCAGATGGGGGAGGTCCAGTGTTCCCTAGTGTTCCCTAGTGTTCCCTAAAGGAGTTCTAGTGTTCCCTAAAGGAGAACCTAACCACTCTCTCTCCTCAGATGGGGGAGGTGCAGTGTTCTTAAAGGAGGTGCAGTGTTCCCTAGTGTTCCCTAAAGGAGTTCTAGTGTTCCCTAGTGTTCCCTAAAGGAGGTGCAGTGTTCCCTAGTGTTCCCTAAAGGAGGTCCAGTGTTCCTTAGTGTTCCCTAAAGGAGGTGCAGTGTTCCCTAGTGTTCCCTAAAGGAGGTGCAGTGTTCCCTAGTGTTCCCTAGTGTTCCTAAAGGAGAACCTAACCCCTCTCTCTCCTCTCAGATGGGGGAGGTGCAGTGTTCCCTTGTGTTCCCTAAAGGAGTTCTAGTGTTCCCTAAAGGAGACCCTAACCCCCTCTCTCTCCTCTCAGATGGGGGAGGTCCAGTGTTCCCTTGTGTTCCCTAAAGGAGTTCTAGTGTTCCCTAAAGGAGACCCTAACCCCCTCTCTCTCCTCAGATGGGGGAGGTCCAGTGTTCCCTAGTTTCCCTAGTGTTCCCTAAGGAGTTTAGTTTCCCTAAAGGAGAACCTAACCCCCTCTCTCTCCTCAGATGGGGGAGGTGCAGTGTTCTCTAAAGGAGGTGCAGTGTTCCCTAGTGTTCCCTAAAGGAGTTCTAGTGTTCCCTAGTGTTCCCTAAAGGAGGTGCAGTGTTCCCTAGTGTTCCCTAAAGGAGGTCCAGTGTTCCTTAGTGTTCCCTAAAGGAGGTGCAGTGTTCCCTAGTGTTCCCTAAAGGAGGTGCAGTGTTCCCTAGTGTTCCCTAAAGGAGAACCTAACCCCCTCTCTCTCCTCTCAGATGGGGGAGGTGCAGTGTTCCCTTGTGTTCCCTAAAGGAGTTCTAGTGTTCCCTAAAGGAGACCCTAACCCCCTCTCTCTCCTCTCAGATGGGGGAGGTCCAGTGTTCCCTTGTGTTCCCTAAAGGAGTTCTAGTGTTCCCTAAAGGAGACCCTAACCCCCTCTCTCTCCTCAGATGGGGGAGGTCCAGTGTTCCCTAGTGTTCCCTAGTGTTCCCTAAAGGAGTTCTAGTGTTCCCTAAAGGAGAACCTAACCCCCTCTCTCTCCTCAGATGGGGGAGGTGCAGTGTTCTCTAAAGGAGGTGCAGTGTTCCCTAGTGTTCCCTAAAGGAGTTCTAGTCTTCCCTAGTGTTCCCTAAAGGAGGTGCAGTGTTCCCTAGTGTTCCCTAAAGGAGGTCCAGTGTTCCTTAGTGTTCCCTAAAGGAGGTGCAGTGTTCCCTAGTGTTCCCTAAAGGAGGTGCAGTGTTCCCTAGTGTTCCCTAGTGTTCCCTAAAGGAGAACCTAACCCCCTCTCTCTCCTCTCAGATGGGGGAGGTGCAGTGTTCCCTTGTGTTCCCTAAAGGAGTTCTAGTGTTCCCTAAAGGAGACCCTAACCCCCTCTCTCTCCTCAGATGGGGGAGGTCCAGTGTTCCCTAGTGTTCCCTAAAGGAGGTGCAGTGTTCCCTAAAGGAGAACCTAACCCCCTCTCTCTCCTCAGATGGGGGAGGTGCAGTTCGAGGAGAGGCTGATCCCCCCCGGTCAGTGGGCCTGTGTTTCAGACGGGGAAAAACTGTTCGAGCAGAGCGTCTCTGTTAGCTTCATGAAGCTAATGCGCTACATCTGCAGGGAGAACTCCACAGGTCATTAAATACTATATTATTATACTTTAGATTATATTATTGTACTTTAGATTATTATACTTTATATTATTATACTTTAGATTATTATACTTTATATTATTATACTTTAGATTATTATACTTTATATTATTATACTTTAGATTATTATACTTTATATTATTATACTTTAGATTATATTATTATACTTTATATTATTATACTTTATATTATTATACTTTAGATTATATTATTGTACTTTATATTATATTATTATACTTTATATTATATTATTATACTTTATATTATATTATTATACTTTAGATTATATTATTATACTTTAGATTATATTATTGTACTTTAGATTATATTATTATACTTTAGATTATATTATTGTACTTTAGATTATATTATTATACTTTAGATTATATTATTATACTTTAGATTATATTATTGTACTTTAGATTATATTATTATACTTTATATTATATTATTATACTTTAGATTATATTATTGTACTTTATATTATATTATTATACTTTAGATTATATTATTATACTTTAGATTATATTATTGTACTTTAGATTATATTATTGTACTTTATATTATATTATTATATGATCTTCAGGGCGGTTCCTGGGTCTGACGGTTCCCGTGGTTACCGAGGTGTCAGCTGACGGCCTCTCGATGCAGGAAGTCGTGCGGACGTCCTTCTTCCTGCCCTCAGAGTTTCAGAGCACCCCCCCCCTTCCCTCAGACCCCGACATCACCATCGTCCAGCGGGAGCCAATCAGAGTGCTCTCCAGGTTGATGCCCCGCCTCTATTGCTGTGTTCCTCCTGGTGTTTGGGTTGTGTTTCAATTGTCTATTGTTTTTACTTGTCGGTTTGTTTGTTTATTTGTTTATTTGTTTGTTTGTTTGTTTATTTGTTTGTTTGTTTGTTTGTTTATTTGTTTGGTTGTTTATTTGTTTGGTTGTTTATTTGTTTGTTTATTTGTTTGTTTGTTTGTTTGTTTGTTTGTTTGGCTGTACAGCACTTTGGTCTGGAGGTTTTAAAGTGCTCTATAAATAAAGCTGTATTGTATAGAGCGGTGCAGTGATGACGTGTTTCTGTGGTTCCACCCTGCAATGCTAACGTGATGCTATAAAGGAACTACAGCCGAGTCCAGCAGCACGACTTCAACGTCACGCCAACTTCAGATCCATATTCAAACACACAGATTCTAAATGGAACGAGTTGAAGCGTTTGTTTGAACACTTTGCAGGAGGCAGGTACTTGCTCTCAGGCAGAACAGGGCGAACTAACTTAGAGGAGTGTTCACGTGTTCGGCGTAATGACGTACAACGTCCTCCACGACTTCTGTAGTCCTATTCAGCCACTTGGTAACAACCATCGTTTTTCAGACACGTCAACTCTTCAGAGATCACCAGTGGGGTCACTGCTGATGATTTAATGTCCTAGAACAAAACGTGATCCGTCTCTTTCTCTCAACCACAGACCTTAGTTCAGCTAGTTTCAAAGATCCTATGGAGAGATCCCATTGGCTCTGAGACGAGGGAACAGGAAGTGGTGAAATGCTGACTCACTTCCTGGTTTTAGGACTCATCACTGCACCTCTCCATAGAGAGGCGAAGTCCCTCTAAGTTATCTTTCGATCCCGGTTGAATTGTGCCATGAATTACACATATGATGTTTGTCAATCTTAAAAAATCATTTCCAAGTCAAAAAAGTCACAGTTTGTCGTAAAACTGTTGAAATATAAGACTATGAAAAATACGCAACTAGAAAGACTACAAATCCCAGAGTCGCGTAAGTGATGTCATAATTGTTTTCCTCCACTAAATATAAGAGATAGCTAAGATAACTTTAACAAGATGCCTGTGTGCTTTGTACCAGGCTGTAATCCTAGCAGCAATGGGTCTTGCTCGTTCTTTCGCTTCCCGTCTGATGAAAGGACCAGGAGTGGCTGGATCAAGTTAGCTACCTAGCTAGTAGCAAGCACGTTAGTTAGCATTACAGCCTTAGCCGTGTCATTTGTATTAGCAATAACATGAAGTAACCCAAAATGTTAAACAGTAAGAGTAGTAGTCATATTTCATGAACCCTTTGAAGAGTACTGTCACATCGGTTTGATCATTCTATAATACACCGTTTAAGCCCGGATGCCCCCGGGGGAGACATGCTAACGCTAACGCTACATTAGCATCAGCGATCTTTTCTACTTCATGCTATCTGCACACATGGTTAACATTGAACATTAAAAAGATCAGGCAGTTCAGGGAGAATCGAAGGAAGGCTGGCAGCTTTGCAGGACATTCTTCTGGACGTGTTTCATTGTGGTGATAGTGAGGGTGAGAGGGTGATAGTGAGGGTCAGGGTGAGGGTGATAGTGAGGATGAGGGTCAGGGTGAGAGGGTGATAGTGAGAGTGAGGGTCAGGGTGATAGTGAGGGTGAGGGTAAGGGTGATAGTGAGGGTGAGGGTAAGGGTGATAGTGAGGGTGATAGTGAGGGTGATAGTGAGGGTGAGGGTAAGGGTGATAGTGAGGGTGAGGGTGATAGTGAGGGCCGGGTGAGGGTGATAGTGAGGGTAAGGGTGATAGTGAGGGTGAGGGTGATAGTGAGGGTCAGGGTGAGGGTGATAGTGAGGGTCAGGGTGATAGTGAGGGTCAGGGTGAGGGTAAGGGTGAGGGTGATAGTGAGGGTGAGGGTCAGGGTGATAGTGAGGGTGATAGTGAGGGTAAGGGTGATAGTGAGGGTCAGGGTGAGGGTGATAGTGAGGGTAAGGGTGATAGTGAGGGTCAGGGTGAGGGTGATAGTGAGGGTGAGGGTAAGGGTGATAGTTAGGGTCAGGGTGAGGTTGATAGTGAGGGTGAGGGTAAGGGTGATAGTGAGGGTCAGGGTGAGGGTGATAGTGAGGGTGAGGGTGATAGTGAGGGTCAGGGTGAGGGTAAGGGTGAGGGTCAGGGTGAGGGTAAGGGTGATAGGGAGGGTGAGGGTCAGGGTGAGGGTGATAGTGAGGGTGATAGTGAGGGTGAGGGTAAGGGTGATAGTGAGGGTAAGGGTGATAGTTAGGGTCAGGGTGGGGGTGATAGTGAGGGTCAGGGTGAGGGTAAGGGTGATAGTTAGGGTCAGGGTGAGGGTGATAGTGAGGGTCAGGGTGAGGGTAAGGGTGATAGTGAGGGTGAGGGTAAGGGTGATAGGGAGGGTCAGGGTGATGGTGAGGGTCAGGGTGATAGTGAGGGTGAGGGTAAGGGTGATAGTGAGGGTCAGAGTGAGGGTGATAGTGAAGGTCAGGGTGATAGTGAGGGAGAGGGTCAGAGTGAGGGTGATAGTGAGGGTGATGGTGAGGGTCAGGGTGATAGTGAGGGTGAGGGTCAGGGTGATAGTGAGGGTGAGGGTAAGGGTGATAGTGAGGGTCAGAGTGAGGGTGAGGGTGATAGTGAGGGTGATAGTGAGGGTGAGGGTCAGGGTGATAGTGAGGGTGAGGGTAAGGGTGATAGTGAGGGTGAGGGTCAGGGTGATAGTGAGGGTGAGGGTCAGGGTGATAGTGAGGGTGAGGGTAAGGGTGATAGTGAGGGTCAGAGTGAGGGTGATAGTGAGGGTGATAGTGAGGGTGAGGGTCAGGGTGATAGTGAGGGTGAGGGTAAGGGTGATAGTGAGGGTCAGGGTGATAGTGAGGGTGAGGGTCAGGGTGATAGTGAGGGTGAGGGTAAGGGTGATAGTGAGGGTCAGAGTGAGGGTGAGGGTGATAGTGAGGGTGAGGGTCAGGGTGATAGTGAGGGTGAGGGTAAGGGTGATAGTGAGGGTCAGAGTGAGGGTGAGGGTGATAGTGAGGGTGATAGTGAGGGTGAGGGTGATAGTGAGGGTGAGGGTAAGGGTGATAGTGAGGGTGAGGGTAAGGGTGATAGTTAGGGTCAGGTTGGGGTTATAGTGAGGGTGATAGTGAGGGTGAGGGTGATAGTGAGGGTCAGGGTGATAGTGAGGGTGATAGTGAGGGTGAGGGTGATAGTGAGGGTGAGGGTGATAGTGAGGGTGATAGTGAGGGTGAGGGTGATAGTGAGGGTGAGGGAAGGGTGATAGTGAGGGTGAGGGTAAGGGTGATAGTTAGGGTCAGGGTGGGGGTGATAGTGAGGGTGATAGTGAGGGTGAGGGTGGGGGTGATAGTGAGGGTGATAGTGAGGGTGAGGGTGATAGTGAGGGTGAGGGTAAGGGTGATAGTGAGGGTGAGGGTAAGGGTGATAGTTAGGGTCAGGGTGGGGGTGATAGTGAGGGTGATAGTGAGGGTGATAGTGAGGGTGAGGTGACTGAGTTGTGGTGCGAGACCAGAGATGTAGTTCACTTCACAGTTTTATGCAAAATGATCTGTTAAATTGACAAACATATGTGTAATTCGTGGCACAATTCAAACGGGAGAGAAAGATAACTTTTCTCTCTCCATTGACTTCAATGCATACTTTTTCAGAAATAAGGTCCCATGAGGTCCATCGGAAGGGGAGGGACTTCACCTCTCTATTGTATTGTATTGTTGACGTTGTGCTGCTCTCTGATTGGCTGTCAGGACGTTCTTCGGGACGACCACCTGGCAGACGCTCACCTATCAAGTGGGGATTCTGCGGAGCCTTCTAGGTGCCCCCCCCCTGCTGGGCACCCCCCCCCTGCTGGGCGCCCCCCCTCTGCTGGGCGGCCCCCCTCTGCTGGGCTCCCCCCCTTTGCTGGGCTCCCCCCCTCTGCTGGGCGCCCCCCCTCTGCTGGAAAACTTCATGGTGGCTTCCTACGAGAACCCGTCAGTTCCCGAGCGCAGGAACGAGATCTGGATCCTCCCACGAGACTTGTAGACGCCTTCCCAGCATGCACTGCTCCTGGGTTCAAGCCCCACCCCCTGCCACTGCTGTCCGATCACGAAGCCTCTCTTTGAGTTGCTGACGCCCCATTGGTTCTCCCTCAGTATTTGAATGGTCGTGATGTCAGCAGATACTCACACATCTCCGTCCTGATTGGCTGCCACAGTGCCTCAGCAGATGTTAGCTTAGCATAAAAACTGAGCAGCTTCACTTCCTGTTTGAGTCTCTAGGGAACATCAACACGTGTTTCCAGAACTCCTTTTTCAGATTATTCCGTCAGCACATGAACGCAGCATCGATCCAGAGCGTCGACACAATAAGAAAATATATTATTAGATATTTAATATGACATGATCTAACGTGTTATTAACCCTTTGTTTAATATGATCTAACATGTGTTATTAACCCTTTGTTTAATATGATCTAACATGTGTTATTAACCCTTTGTTTAATATGATCTAACATGTGTTATTAACCCTTTGTTTAATATGATCTAACATGTGTTATTAACCCTTTGTTTAATATGATCTAACATGTGTTATTAACCCTTACATTACATCACATGTCACTTGTTAGACGCTTTTATCCAAAGCGACTCACATACTGAGGGCAATCCCCACAGGAGCACTTTGGGGTGAAGTGTCTCAGGGACACAACGACATGCTGACTGCAGTGGGGTTTGAACCTGTGACCATCTGATCCCAACACAAACTCACAACCCACTGCGCCACACGCCTCCTTAACCCTTTGTTTAATGATATTTTATAATGAAGGATTAATAAAACTTTGATATTTAAATGTTTGAATATTTTCTGCATGTTAACGAGTTTTAATAAAGCTCTTATTTTCTGGATATTGGATTTAAATCAATATTTTTATATATAGATATCGGAGCCCCCAAGCCACTTGAGGGGGGGGGGGTCTCACAGCCACTTGAGGGGGGGGGGGGTCTCACTTGAGGGGGGGTACAGCCGCTTGAGGGGGGGGGGTCTCACAGCCACTTGAGGGGGGGGGGGTGTCACAGCCACTTGAGGGGGGGGGTCTCACAGCCGCTTGAGGGGGGGGGTGTCACAGCCACTTGAGGGGGGGTACAGCCGCTTGAGGGGGGGGGTCTCACAGCCACTTGAGGGGGGGGGTGTCACAGCCACTTGAGGGGGGGGGTTCACAGCCACTTGAGGGGGGGGGGTCTCACAGCCACTTGAGGGGGGGTACAGCCGCTTGAGGGGGGGGGTCTCACAGCCACTTGAGGGGGGGGGGGTGTCACAGCCACTTGAGGGGGGGGGTGTCACAGCCGCTTGAGGGGGGGGGGGTCTCACAGCCGCTTGAGGGGGGGGTGTCACAGCCACTTGAGGGGGGGGGGTCTCACAGCCGCTTGAGGGGGGGGGTGTCACAGCCACTTGAGGGACGAGCACTGGTCTCAGGATCAATTACATTGCATTTAGCTGAGGCTTTTATCCAGAGCGACTTACAATCAGTGCATTCGACCAGGAAGATACAAACTAGAAGAAAACAGAATCATAGAAGAACATCAGGTTTCATAGAGCCAACACATTTCAAGTGCTACTCAGCTGGCTTTAGATAAGCCAGTCCTTTATTAGTATATATTGGCTCATTTCCACCGCAAGCCTCACTCGACTTAGTACTGTCTCTAAAGGCCCCGACACACCAAGCAGTCACCAGAGGACTCGCCGTGTTCTCCTGCGTCTTGGCCGTGTGTCGCACTGGAACGCACCGCAAAGACTTCAGCCGAGCACGTACGAACTGTGCATGCGTGAGTGGCAATAACTCTCCTTACCAGCAGGCGGCGGTAGTGTGTATTCGTCATTCAAAAGAGGCAAAAACCGGAAGACAGAGAAGAAGAACAGACTGCGTGATATAAACCAACAGCAAATAGCGTGTGCGTTCCATTTTCACTCTCGTCCATGGAAAACATGTTTCGTGCGGTCCTGGAGCGATCAGCCATTGGACCGATGAAATGAAAAGGAATAGCCGTCTGTGTGTGGGCCTTCTTAAATCGTTTGTTTACGTCCCTCACTTCCGTCTCGCTTCTCATGCACTGATTCGCTAGCTGAACAGCCAATCAGAGTGATTTCTTTGGCCGACTGCCTGTGGCCGACGCATGGCCGATTCAACATGTTGAACCGGCCATGCGTCGGCCATGAAAGGCCAAATAAGGCGTGTCACGGCCGACCGTGCGGGACACACCAAATTGAGTTTGGGCGACAGGGCACGCTTCGTCGTCCGACTAACGAAAACGGCCGATTTCGGCCTGGTGTGTCAGGGCCTTTAGGCCTTGGTAGGCCCGGCTCACTTTATGCTGCGCTTCCATTACAGTTTAGGAACTGGGGCAGTATCTATAGTAACGCAGAGTAGGCGGAGCCATGACGTCATCTTCAGAAAACCAACATCAGCTGTTAGCTGTTAGCACTCAGAGCTCACAGCTCCTCATATCTGCTCAGAAACTAGACACAAGTGAAACAAGTCCAAACCACAGCCTGTCTGTGTCATGGAGAATACAGTCGCTGCTTTATTTCTGTCTGTAGGCCGTTGTTGTGAGTGTGGACGGAGCATATACTGTTAGCTTAGCCGATCTCCATTCAGAAAACACGCATTTTAAAGGTGTTTCTCCTGCCGTCTGTCTGCAGACTTGTCAAAGCATTAGTTCATGGTGTTTACTAACCGGTATCAGTATGTTGTTACTTCGGCATCATTTAGAAACGTGTATTACAATTAGATCACGGTCACATATGTTCATCTTGTTGTAGTTGTAGCCCCCTTGCCAGCGATTCTCTCACTAGTTTAGCATATTCAGCCGGTTGTTGGCCCGCTTGTTGGCCCCGATAGAACCACGATTTTGTCGGGCCAGAAAAAAGGTGAAAAAGTTGTCCTGGGCCGGAACTAGGCCTAGTGGAAACGCAACCAAAAACGGGCCCGGCACGACACGGCACGCTTAAACCGCGCTCCGCGCCATGGTGGAAATGCGCCATAAGTGCTTTGTTAGTAATTCTATCGCTCGAAGTGGAGTCTAAAGAGATGAGTTTTCAGTCTGCGCCGGAAGATGTGTAAGCTTTCTGCTGTCCTGATGTCAATGGGAAGCTCATTCCACCATTTTGGAGCCAGGATAGCAAACCCACGTGTTTTTGCTGATGGGAACTTGGGTCCCCCTCGCAGTGGTGCAGCGAGCCGTTTGGCGATGCAGAGCGGAGTGCACGTGCTGGGGTGTACAGTTTAACCATGTCCTGGATGTAGGAAGGGCCAGATCCATTCACAGCATGGTACGCAAGTACCAGTGTCTTGAAGTGGATTCTAGCAGTTACTGGAAGCCAGTGAAGGGAGCGGAGGAGCGGCGTGGGAACATTTAGGAAGGTTGAAGACCAGACGAGCCGCTGCATTCTGGATGAGCTGCAGAGGTCGGATGGCACATGCAGGTAGACCAGCCAGGAGGGAGTTGCAGTAGTCTAGGCGTGAGATGACGAGAGCCTGGGCCAGAACCTGCGTCGCTTTCTGGGTCAGGAGGGGACGTATCCTCCTGATGTTGTACAGCGTGTATCTGCAGCAGCGGGTTGTAGCAGCGATGTTTGCAGTGAAGGACAGGTTGTTATCTAGGGTCACACCCAGATTCCTTGCAGTCTGAGTCGGGGAAACAACAGAGGGCCGATGTTGATTGTTAGGTCAAGAGTGGGACAATCTTTTCCCGGAAGGAAAAGCAGTTCAGTGTCAAGGTTGAGCTTGAGGTGGTGAGCAGACATCCACTGAGAGATGTCAGCTAGACAAGCAGAGATGCGTGCGACGACCTGGGTCTCTGAGCGGGGAAAGGACAGAATTAATTGGGTGTCGTCAGCGTAGCAGTGGTATGAAAACCATGCGGGCTAATGACAGATCTGAGCGAGTTTGTGTACAAGGAGAAGAGGAGGGGACCAAGAACAGAGCCCTGAGGGACCCCTGTAGTTAATTGACAAGGGTCGGACTCGGACCCTCTCCAAGTTACCCTGTAGGTGCGGTCTTTGAGGTATGAGGTGAGGAGGGAAAGTGCAGAGCCTGAAACTCCAAGTTCTTGGAGAGTGTGAAGGAGGATCTGATGGTTCACCGTGTCGAATGCAGCAGACAGGTCCAAAAGGATGATGACAGAGGAGAGGGAGGCTGCTTTAGCCGTGTGCAGTTCCTCAGAGACAGCAAGGAGAGCAGTTTCTGTGGAGTGACCTGCCTTGAAACCAGACTGGTGCGGATCCAGAAGGTTGTTCTGATGGAGATAACAGGAGAGTTGTTTAAAGACAGCGCGTTCAAGTGTTTTAGACAGGAACGGGAGGAGAGAGACAGGCCTGTAGTTTATAACATCAGACGGGTTGAGAGTGGGTTTCTTTAGGAGAGGGTTTACTCTTGCCTCCTTGAGACTGTTTGGAAAGTGACCAGAAGTTAGAGAAGTGTTGATGAATGGGTGAGAAACGGTAGAATATCAGGAGCGATAGTCTGAAGGAGGTTTGAGGGGACAGGGTCCAGAGGACAGGTGGTAGGACGGGCAGAGGTAATGAGGGTAAGAACCTCACTTGGAGAGAGAGGGGAAAATGAGGTCAGTGTGTGGGTGAGCGGTGGGTCAGGTGACCCAGCGGTGAGTAAAGGAGGTCAGTGTGTGGGTGAACGGTGGGTCAGGTGACCCAGCGGTGAGTAAAGGTGAGTCGAGAAGAAAAAAAAGAAGAGCGAATATCATCAACCTTTTTTCAAAGTAGTTAACAAAGTCGCTTGACAGAAGGGAGGAGGGGGAAGGGGCTCTGGGGGGTTCCAGGAGGAAAATAGTTTTTTGGGATTGGAATAGGAAGAATGGATCTTATTACATTACATTCTCCCTGGAGTAACTAAGGGCTAAGTGCCTGACTTAAGGGCACACTAGTGGTGGTGTTCCAGGTGGGATTTGAACTCACAACCTTCCGAGCTTCAGCCCACCTCACTATCTATTAGACCACCACTACCACTATCTTATCTTGAAAGAAAGTGCTTTTTGCCTGAGAGATCGAAGCAGAGAAAGAGGAGAGGAGAGCCTGATAGTTTAGGAGGTCGTCATGGTGTTTGGATTTCCACCGTTTCCGCTCTGCTGCCCTAAGGATGGTTCTATTAGCACGCAGTGCGTCATTTAGCCAGGGAGCAGGAGGGGACTGACGAGCCTGCCGAGATGTGAGAGGACAGAGAGAGTCCAGAGAGGATGAAAGAGTAGAGAGGAGAGTTTCTGCAGCAGAGTTTGGAGGCAGGGTTGGAACGAGTCAGAGGAAGGGAGGACTGAGAGCACCGATGAGCAAAGGTAGAGGGGAGAGGGAACGAAGGTTACGGCGGACTGGTGCAGAGTTAGAAGAGATTAGTTTGTTATGTTTGGAAAGGGGTAGAGAGAATGAAATGAAAAAGTGATCGGATGTGTGAAGTGGGTTTACAGAGAGGTTAGAGGTATGCAGTTCCTTGAGAATATGAGATCGAGGACATTGCCAGCTTTATGAGTTGGTGGGGATGGAGACAGTGAGAAAGTGTCTTCCCTGTCTGGAGGTTGAAGTCTCCGAGAAGTACAGCGGGAGGGCCAGTTTCAGGGATGTGTGAGAGGAGATTATCTAATTCCTCCAAGAAGTCCCCCAAGGCGCCTGGTGGACGGTAGAGAACAACAATGGTTAATTGTATAGGATGGGTTACTGTGACGGCATGGAATTCAAAGGTGGAAGGAGTGAAGTTAGGTAGCTTGAAGAGGGAAAAGCTCCATTTGGGAGAGAGCAGGAGACCATTGCCACCTCCTCTGCCAGAGGGTCTGGGTGTATGGGAGAAGGAATATGCTGTGGAGAGAGCTGCTGGGTGGATGTGTTGGATGGAGTAATCCAGGTCTCAGTGAGAGCAAGGAAGTCCAGAGACTGCAGGGAAGCGTAGCCAGAGATGAAGTCAGCCTTAGGAACAGCTGACTGGCAGTTCCACAGGCCACCTGTCACTAGATGTTGGATCTCAGTGGGGCATGTGGGATAGACGAGAGCAGGCCGGTTATATCGATTAGGAGATACACGGGGCCAGTGATAATTGCGAGGAGACACATGAACAGGAATGGAGAAAATACACATGTTTTTAGCGAGAGTGGATAAAAACACCAGCGAAACCTAGCTCATTTAAAGTAGGATTTACCTCCTCTTTGCCTCCCTCGTGACTCCGGCAGGACTCTAATGTCTTTGTCAGTCTTGGACTCCAACAGGACTCCTTTGTCTTTGTCAGTCTTACTCCAACAGGACTCCTTTGTCTTTGTCAGTCTTACTCCAACAGGACTCCTTTGTCTTTGTCAGTCTTACTCCAACAGGACTCTATTGTCTTTGTCAGTCTTACTCCAACAGGACTCCTTTGTCTTTGTCAGTCTTACTCCAACAGGACTCTATTGTCTTTGTCAGTCTTACTCCAACAGGACTCCTTTGTCTTTGTCAGTCTTACTCCAACAGGACTCTATTGTCTTTGTCAGTCTTCGTCTGTCTGACGCTCCAGGAAAGTGCTACCTAAAATGGACACCTGATGCTGAGTTGTCACAGCTGTGGGGCCACGCCCTTTAATTAGTTAACTCTGCAGCTGATGGGCATCAATAGGAAATTGAAACTGGCTCACTCCGATGCTTTGATTGGATACTACAGCGTTCGCCACAAAACAATGAAATGGTACGAGACTTTTTTTTACCATTTTCTGGACATTGCAGTGGGGAACAGCTTCCTTCTCCACAAAGAGCTGCACAAGATGAGGGGTGACCCCGGCAGGACGAAGCCACACACCCAGAAGTCCTTCAGGGAGCAGCTTGCTGCAGACATGAGGAGTGAAGTCCCTGCAGCACCACCACCACTCCCCCCATCATCACTCGTATGCTTGCCCAAGTATTATGGGGAAGATGCCACCGCGCTCAGGAGGTGCTGCAGGAGGTGCTGCAGGAGGTGCTGCAGGAGGTGCTCTGATGCTGGCAACAAAACGGTGAAGACACCTGTGTACTGCACTAAGTGCCAGGTGCCTCTGTGCATGACTGCAAGAAAGAACTGTTTCTTGGCGTGGCACTCCTCCGACTAAACACTGTAACGTTCAGGGTTTGTGTAAAGTTTTGCGAGTGTTTATTACCAAGAAAAAGCTTGTAGTTTTTAGTGCGGTTTTATTGTATCCTGTGTTATGTTTGAAATAAATCTGCTCCTGTTGGAGACAAATTTATCCTGTTTCCTAATTTTTATTGTGTAAGTAAACCTTCCTATAAGTGTTAGTCGGGTGATAAACATGTAAGGACTGTGGCAAAGTCCACACACACACAGACACACAGACACACACACACACACACACACACACACACACACACACACCATTTACATTTAAAATGTTTTTTTATTAAAATATTTTTTTTTTATAAAAACACTTGTATTTGGATGGAATGAATACCTAAAGTGATATAAAATGATTTTGACAGTATGGTACCTGAAAAAGGTCAAATGGCACTGATGGTATCCAAATTACCCAGAGGCGAGTCCGCCTGGACTTATTATATGTTATACTTTGGATTCCTAAAGCTTTTAGTCTACCATCCCATCCAGGGCCGCCCCTGGCCAACTTGAGGCCCCAAGCGATTGTGTGATGGGGCCCCTTCC
Organism: Dissostichus eleginoides; assembly: GCA_031216635.1. Lineage (NCBI taxonomy): Eukaryota > Metazoa > Chordata > Actinopteri > Perciformes > Nototheniidae > Dissostichus > Dissostichus eleginoides. The sequence goes on from JASDAP010000058.1 coordinate 85,691, forward strand.
CCCAAAAAAATTTTTTGGACACCAAGTAGTTTGGATTACATTTTTTTTTGGGAGACTAAGTAGTTTTCACATTTTTTTTTATCATTAACAACACAGTAACATATTTATACAGTCAGGTCAATGTGCATGTATGTCTTTCAGTATGCATTTACAAGTGAACACGTCTGCATTTCCTGGATGCAAAGTCATCAACAAGGTCATCGTATGACAGCTGCTGTGCAGACTGTGCGTTGGTGCTTATGATAGCCAGGCCACCTAAGCGTTCTTGTGCCATTGACGACCGGAGGTATGTCTTCATAAGCTTGAGTTTTGAAAAGCTCCTCTCAGCAGACGCAACTGTACCAGGAAGAGTTACTGCAATGCGGAGGGCAATCCAAAGATTTGGGTACAGTTCCTGTAACAATTTTTCATGGAGAAATGACAACATCTCCAGAGCAGATTTTGGTAGGGCAGCTTTGGGAGGTTGAGGATCTCCTGGACCATCTCTGCACCATCAATATCAGACTCTCCTGCTGCAGTCAGTGTCTTCTCTAGCTTGCTGCAGTGTTTCTGCAAGTCACATTCCTTGAAGCTGGCTGAAATTAAGCAGCACTCCAAATTTCTCCTTGACCTGACTAAGTGTCTCAAATCTGCTGGTTGATGGTGGGGTACTGGGTGCTTCCTTTGTGCCTCCCTTTTTCATACATTTCAGCAATGACTCTGGAAATGCAGACAATAAATCCATCATTCAAGCAGACTTAAGATATGTTTTGATCTTAATAGTGCACTACAGAATGAATATAGTGAAAATACTAGCCTCAAAAAGATTCAAATATAATTAATGCAAATAAACTACTTCTACTACTAATAATAATAATCATAATCCTAATAAATTCAATAATATAAATACTATATTATTATAATATCATTTTAATATAGTCAAGACAAAACATGCTTATTACATGCTCAAAAACGGATATTTCTTAAATCTGTATTGAAATGTAGGAATGTATCAGCAACTACACAGCTACACATCTCTATCAGTATTTCCCTGTGTTGTGGTTGACATGATGATGACAGTTAGGAATTAAGGGGAGGGGCTGAGCATCACCATGAAATGTGCAAATTGAAATAAAATAAAAGGGGAAAAATGCTCCATGTTTTTTAGGCTGTAAACTTGAACTGTTATGTAAGCCAAGCAGACGTGTATCACTCTTCCTCCTGTACATTAGCAGATACAAGGCATCACATACTTGAATGAATGGTAAATAAAGAATGCTGGAAATAACTGCATCTCCAACCTCGCGGCTGAACTGCGCGGAAAACGCGGAGAGCTGAGGCCCTCTGGGCGGGGCCCCCTCGGCAAGGCGGGGCCCCATGCAGCCTGCGTGATTGGCCTGTAGGGAGGGGCGGCCCTGATCCCATTTTCACTATAAGTAATGTTTTTTTTTAGGCAGAGGTAAGAATTTACCTTTTTTTAATATGTTCCATCTGAATTTACTCTGACACAGAAACATCTATATTGATTCTGACACTTCTACATCCAACTCACAGATGTAACCTTGCTTTGATAAAAGAAATTATTCATATAACCCTTTTAGAAGTTAAGTTATAGTCATTTGTTTTGGGCATGTCATTTTCGAGCCTGAAACCTGAAAAACAGGCTCGGGGTTTAACAGGTTAATGAAACTTTTTAGTGACACAATAGTTTACAACTAGAGAATGCAATTCCTGAAGAAACTGCTAGTGGGGATGCTTGATGCTGAACAGCTGACGCTGAACTGCTGTGCTGAAATGTAATGAGAAGAAAGTGAAGACTTTAGATTGAAATGATACATGAACACTGGGGGCTTGAATGTGTGATGAGAGAAGAAAGTAGAAAGGCTTGGAAAAGCAGCAGAATATTTGAACTGCAAACTATTGAACTAACTTGATGGCGAATTATCTGTCGCCATGGCAACGGTATTTGATGACACCCCATAATACGCTTAGATATGTTGATGGCTGCATCGTTACCAAACCTGTGAAGTTTTGGGCTGTTTGGAGCATTTTCACTGAAGTTATGAGAAAACCGTGTTTCATGGTGGGCATTGTGTTGCCATGGCAACGGCATGTCCTGTAGATGTCTTCACGGCTGGACTGTTAGCACACACGTGAAGTTTTAGCACTTTTTGACAATTTTCATAGGAGTTATAGCGATATCGTGTTTTATTGCCAGGGATGCGTTGCCATGGCAACAGCTTTTGAGGAAAACTCACTAATGGCACATAGACATGTTGAGGGCTGGACCATTAACTGTCATCTAAGTCTGGTGGTGTTTTGACCATTTTCATATCAGTTACGACAACATCGTGTTTTTTGGCGAGGGATGCGTTTCCATGGAAACAGCCTATGGTGAGATCTCAGATTTGGCGTAGAGCTGTTGAGGCATGGACCGGTGATATACAAGTGAAGTTTGGGGGACGATCGGACCGTGTCCATTGGACTTACAGCGACATCGTGTTTCCATGGAAACGGCATATGATGACACCCCATAATTGACGTAGAGCTGTTGAGGGTGTCCAGAGATCAAAGGTTTCCATGGTTCTGAATGAGAGATAAAGCTCTTACATGGGAACGTTTTGTTGAAGAACCGTGACAGATATCGGTGAGATTTCAAAGCGTGAAGCATCTCAAGGACCTTGAGCATCTGAAGTGTGCTTTTTGTGTACTTTCGGGTTAATAATGTGCCCTTTTTGGCAGATGAACTAAAGGTGTGCGGCTGCTGTGGTGGGGAAAGGTGAGGCTGGACTTACAATGGGGTTTAATGGAGACATGTTGAAAGGTTTTGTCACTTCATGCCCTCAAGAGGCATTTTGTTTAATTATTTTGCTTAATTTTTTTTTATTTCTCAAGCTACGAGATGTTTCCCTACGTTTCTCATGAACAATGATGTCTCAGGAATGTAGGGTTTGGGAATTATGGCAGGTTTAAAAGAGAATATGAAGGCAAATTTCAAGATTTCCTACACTCTAGTTGTGACATCACGCACTCTAGATAATGTTAAAATCTGAAGAAGGCCTCTTTACCAAGGTCTGAACAATGTGTAATATCTCTAACAGTACGAATCAGATTAAAAGTTGTGTTACACGAATAATGTCAGAAAGATGTGTAACATTTTAAAGTTGGAATGAGGTTTCTGAGTGAAAGTATGAAGGAGCAGTTAGCAGTTGAAGTTGCATGAAGATTTGTTGAAGTCTGAAGAGTTTCTCCATTGACTTCCATGTTAAACATTTGATGAATTATGGGATGTATCTCTGGAATTATGAAAGTTATGAATAATAAAAGTAATAGCCATCGATTCCCGACCGAGCTGAACGTTTTGATGTTTGAACGGAGTTTCTGCGATGTTCAATGCGGGAGAAGAAGAGGTGCAAAATCCTGGCGGAATAATAATAATAAAGAATTCGTGCGTAGAAGAACAGATAGTGGGAATGCTGGATCAGCATTCCCACTATCTGACTCACTGACTGCACCGATTTGATTGGCTGAGTAGCGTCTCCTCCTTAAAACATTAAACAATAACTTTTTAAAACCTTTTTATCTTTATGTTTTAAACACTACATTTTTTACATTTTCAACCTCGTGGATAAATCCTGATCTGCTGTGTCAGCTTTCCAACTAAATTACATGAAACCCTAAGTTATAAAGTTATGAGTTTAACCCTTAATACAGTTACCCCTCCTCAATAAAGCTTAGTATTCTACAAATGTTTAAATCAAAGTTAACCCTAGCAGCCAGTCAGTTCAGTTTTAAGGTTTGTCAAAATAATTGTCCCAAATTTCTGCCTGAAAATACTGCAGCGGTTTTGAGATTAAAATCACAATTTCAATCAGATCAACAAACAATTCTTAGAAATGAAGGACAAGATGGACGCCTGAGAGCAGAAGGACTGCTGGTGCCAGGAGGAGATGAACCCATCGGCGTCATCCTGGACCAACAGAGATAGAGGATTACATGTGTCCGGCCTGATGGACTCAGATGGTGGTCCTGACAGAGGAGACCGGTGAGACGCTGTGGGACTGAGAGGGGAAATGATACCCCAATCTGCTTTATTAAGAATGAATCCATAAACAGGGAGTCGCTCTCAGATCGTTGGCTACGGAGAGAAATGCTAAACACACCACACGTGGTACGACACAAACCTCCGCTGTGGATTTTCAAAATACAGTAAAACTTTGGTCGCAGGCCCAAGTCTACCTCTCTGAGGTCTACCTCTCTGAGGTCTACCTCTCTGAGGTCTAACTCTCTGAGGTCTACCTCTCTGAGGTCTAACTCTCTCTGAGGTCTGACTCTCTGAGGTCTACCTCTCTGAGGTCTGACTCTCTGAGGTCTACCTCTCTGAGGTCTAACTCTCTGAGGTCTACCTCTCTGAGGTCTGACTCTCTGAGGTCTACCTCTCTGAGGTCTAACTCTCTGAGGTCTACCTCTCTGAGGTCTAACTCTCTGAGGTCTACCTCTCTGAGGTCTGACTCTCTGAGGTCTGACTCTCTGAGGTCTAACTCTCTGAGGTCTACCTCTCTGAGGTCTGACTCTCTGAGGTCTACCTCTCTGAGGTCTAACTCTCTGAGGTCTACCTCTCTGAGGTCTGACTCTCTGAGGTCTGACTCTCTCTGAGGTCTACCTCTCTGAGGTCTGACTCTCTGAGGTCTAACTCTCTGAGGTCTACCTCTCTGAGGTCTGACTCTCTCTGAGGTCTAACTCTCTGAGGTCTACCTCTCTGAGGTCTGACTCTCTCTGAGGTCTACCTCTCTGAGGTCTGACTCTCTGAGGTCTACCTCTCTGAGGTCTAACTCTCTGAGGTCTACCTCTCTGAGGTCTGACTCTCTGAGGTCTGACTCTCTGAGGTCTGAGGTCTGACTCTCTGAGGTCTAACTCTCTGAGGTCTACCTCTCTGAGGTCTGACTCTCTGAGGTCTAACTCTCTGAGGTCTACCTCTCTGAGGTCTGACTCTCTGAGGTCTGACTCTCTCTGAGGTCTACTCTCTGAGGTCTGACTCTCTGAGGTCTAACTCTCTGAGGTCTACCTCTCTGAGGTCTAACTCTCTGAGGTCTGACTCTCTGAGGTCTGACTCTCTCTGAGGTCTACCTCTCTGAGGTCTGACTCTCTGAGGTCTACCTCTCTGAGGTCTGACTCTCTGAGGTCTACCTCTCTGAGGTCTGACTCTCTGAGGTCTACCTCTCTGAGGTCTGACTCTCTGAGGTCTACCTCTCTGAGGTCTGACTCTCTGAGGTCTAACTCTCTCTGAGGTCTGACTCTCTGAGGTCTACCTCTCTGAGGTCTAACTCTCTCTGAGGTCTGACTCTCTGAGGTCTACCTCTCTGACTCTCTGAGGTCTGACTCTCTGAGGTCTAACTCTCTGAGGTCTAACTCTCTGAGGTCTGACTCTCTGAGGTCTACCTCTCTGAGGTCTAACTCTCTCTGAGGTCTGACTCTCTGAGGTCTAACTCTCTGAGGTCTACCTCTCTGACTCTCTGAGGTCTAACTCTCTCTGAGGTCTACCTCTCTGAGGTCTAACTCTCTCTGAGGTCTACCTCTCTGAGGTCTAACTCTCTGAGGTCTACCTCTCTGACTCTCTGAGGTCTGACTCTGAGGTCTACCTCTCTGAGGTCTACCTCTCTGACTCTCTGAGGTCTGACTCTCTGAGGTCTACCTCTCTGAGGTCTAACTCTCTGAGGTCTACCTCTCTGACTCTCTGAGGTCTGACTCTCTGAGGTCTACTTCTCTGAGGTCTAACTCTCTGAGGTCTACCTCTCTGAGGGCTAACTCTCTGAGGTCTAACTCTCTGAGGTCTACCTCTCTGACTCTCTGAGGTCTGACTCTCTGAGGTCTACTTCTCTGAGGTCTAACTCTCTGAGGTCTACTTCTCTGAGGTCTAACTCTCTGAGGTCTAACTCTCTGAGGTCTACCTCTCTGACTCTCTGAGGTCTAACTCTCTCTGAGGTCTGACTCTCTGAGGTCTACCTCTCTGACTCTCTGAGGTCTGACTCTCTGAGGTCTAACTCTCTGAGGTCTGACTCTCTGAGGTCTACCTCTCTGAGGTCTAACTCTCTCTGAGGTCTGACTCTCTGAGGTCTAACTCTCTGAGGTCTACCTCTCTGACTCTCTGAGGTCTAACTCTCTCTGAGGTCTACCTCTCTGAGGTCTAACTCTCTCTGAGGTCTACCTCTCTGAGGTCTAACTCTCTGAGGTCTACCTCTCTGACTCTCTGAGGTCTGACTCTGAGGTCTACCTCTCTGAGGTCTACCTCTCTGACTCTCTGAGGTCTGACTCTCTGAGGTCTACCTCTCTGAGGTCTAACTCTCTGAGGTCTACCTCTCTGACTCTCTGAGGTCTGACTCTCTGAGGTCTACTTCTCTGAGGTCTAACTCTCTGAGGTCTACCTCTCTGAGGGCTAACTCTCTGAGGTCTAACTCTCTGAGGTCTACCTCTCTGACTCTCTGAGGTCTGACTCTCTGAGGTCTACTTCTCTGAGGTCTAACTCTCTGAGGTCTACTTCTCTGAGGTCTAACTCTCTGAGGTCTAACTCTCTGAGGTCTACCTCTCTGACTCTGAGGTCTAACTCTCTCTGAGGTCTGACTCTCTGAGGTCTACCTCTCTGACTCTCTGAGGTCTAACTCTCTGAGGTCTGACTCTCTGAGGTCTACCTCTCTGAGGTCTAACTCTCTCTGAGGTCTGACTCTCTGAGGTCTAACTCTCTGAGGTCTACCTCTCTGACTCTCTGAGGTCTAACTCTCTCTGAGGTCTACCTCTCTGAGGTCTAACTCTCTCTGAGGTCTACCTCTCTGAGGTCTAACTCTCTGAGGTCTACCTCTCTGACTCTCTGAGGTCTGACTCTGAGGTCTACCTCTCTGAGGTCTACCTCTCTGACTCTCTGAGGTCTGACTCTCTGAGGTCTACCTCTCTGAGGTCTACCTCTCTGAGGTCTACCTCTCTGAGGTCTACCTCTCTGACTCTCTGAGGTCTGACTCTCTGAGGTCTACTTCTCTGAGGTCTAACTCTCTGAGGTCTACCTCTCTGAGGGCTAACTCTCTGAGGTCTAACTCTCTGAGGTCTACCTCTCTGAGGGCTAACTCTCTGAGGTCTACCTCTCTGAGGTCTAACTCTCTGAGGTCTACCTCTCTGAGGGCTAACTCTCTGAGGTCTACCTCTCTGAGGTCTGACTCTCTGAGGTCTGACTCTGAGGGCTAACTCTCTGAGGTCTACCTCTCTGAGGTCTAACTCTCTGAGGTCTACCTCTCTGAGGTCTACCTCTCTGAGGTCTAACTCTCTGAGGTCTACCTCTCTGAGGTCTACCTCTCTGAGGGCTAACTCTCTGAGGTCTGACTCTGAGGGCTAACTCTCTGAGGTCTAACTCTCTGAGGTCTACCTCTCTGAGGTCTGAGCCCTTTGTTCTCACGTTAGGCTCGCCTGGGCTTTTTCTGTAAAAATGCTATTAAAACATGAACCTTGGTGACCGTCGGGCTGGCCTGCATGCTCTGCCCAACAGCAGCCTCTGATCATCAACAGACTTCATGCAACGCTTCATCGGATGCATAGATCATACTCTCTATCTCACTCCTAACCTCTGAATCTACTTCCAGCATGGATACATGTTCATCAAATACATCCATTGTTTGTTCTATATGCTTCTTGAAATCTAAAAAACACATTGTTTTTCTAGAACAGATTACAAATCGCCTGAAAATGGTCCAAACAAGTGGCAGCATGTGTGACGAAGGTGTGGCGCTGGGCTACTTCACGCAATCCAAAGTGAAACTTAAGCTCGCTCCGTTGCGGAGATATTCCCGCGAGAGTGCGGAAAACATTACATTAAATAAATTAATGTATTCACTAGCACCCCCCCCCCCGTTATTTTGGGGGTCGCGGGCTGAAAGGTTAGGGAACCCCTGCTGTAGAACACCACAGAAGAAGAACCTCTTTAATAAACCACCACAGAAGAAGAACCTCTTTAATAAACCAGGTGACGACAGCTGACGTGGAATCAAAACTTTATTTACAAAACAAGTTGCTTCACCTCGACGGTCAAATAAAGACCATCTCTAAAACTAGTTAAAAAACAAAACAGGCGGGAAATAACAGGAAGTCAGGGGCGGGGCTTCGGCGTCATCGTCCAATTAGATCAGGTCGGCCACTGCAGGGAGAAACACGTCATTAATCACTCAGTTTCCCCTTAAAGATTTACCTTAACTA
>JASDAP010000058.1:98901-101600 GCA_031216635.1 Dissostichus eleginoides
GAGTCAGCTCATCACTGGGGGAGATAATACTTTAATGATCAGATCAGGTCTGAGATGCTCCTTGCATCACATCAGCTCCATGTGGAACATCACAGCAGCTCCATGTGGAACATCACAGCAGCTCCATGTGGAACATCACAGCAGCTCCATGTGGAACATCAACAGACACACATCAAGACACATGAGAAACAACATACAGGAACATCACTGCAGCTCCATGTGGGGGACTCACCGCTTCACCAGGATGCGGATGGGGTCGGTCATGAACTTGTTGGTCATCTCTAGGATCTCGTGGGCAGCGTGGCGCTGATCAGACACACCTGGGTAGCGGGGGGCAGGTAGCGGTACACATCGTAGATCTGCTCCTTGAAGCCTGCACAGGAAGTGAGCGTTAGTCGGGAAGCGTTAGAGACCGACTTCCTGTCGGGAATCAGGAAGCGTTAGAGACCGACTTCCTGTCGGGAATCAGGAAGCGTTAGAGACCGACTTCCTGTCGGGAAGCGTTAGAGACCGTAAAGCGTTAGAGACCGACTTCCTGTGGGGAAGCATTAGAGACCGACTTCCTGTCGGAATCGGGAAGCGTTAGAGACCGACTTCCTGTCGGGAAGCGTTAGAGACCGTGAAGCGTTACAGACCGACTTCCTGTCGGGAAGCGTTAGAGACCGTGAAGCTTTAGAGACCGACTTCCTGTCAGGAAGCGTTAGAGACCGACTTCCTGTCGGGAAGCGTTAGAGACCGTGAAGCGTTAGAGACTGACTTCCTGTCGGAATCGGGAAGCGTTAGAGACTGACTTCCTGTCGGGAAGCGTTAGAGACCGTGAAGCGTTCGAGACCGACTTCCTGTCTGGAATCGGGAAGCGTTAGAGACCGTGAAGCGTTCGAGACCGACTTCCTGTCGGGAATCGGGAAGCGTTAGAGACCGTGAAGCGTTAGAGACTGACTTCCTGTCGGGAATCGGAAGCGTTAGAGACCGTGAAGCGTTAGAGACTGACTTCCTGTCGGGAAGCGTTAGAGACCGTGAAGCGTTAGAGACTGACTTCCTGTCGGGAAGCGTTAGAGACCGTGAAGCTTTAGAGACTGACTTCCTGTCGGGAATCGGGAAGCGTTAGAGACTGACTTCCTGTCGGGAAGCGTTAGAGACCGTGAAGCGTTAGAGACTAACTTCCTGTCGGGAAGCGTTAGAGACTGACTTCCTGTCGGGAAGCGTTAGAGACCATGAAGCGTTAAGAGACTAACTTCCTGTCGGGAAGCGTTAGAGACTGACTTCCTGTCGGGAATCGGGAAGCGTTAGAGACCGACTTCCTGTCGGGAATCAGGAAGCGTTAGAGACCGACTTCCTGTCGGGAATCAGGAAGCGTTAGAGACCGACTTCCTGTCGGGAAGCGTTAGAGACCGTGAAGCGTTAGAGAATGACTTCCTGTCGGGAAGTGTTAGAGACCGACTTCCTGTCGGGAATCGGGAAGCGTTAGAGACTGACTTCCTGTCGGGAAGCGTTAGAGACCGTGAAGCGTTAGAGACTAACTTCCTGTCGGGAAGCGTTAGAGACCGACTTCCTGTCAGGAATCGGGAAGCGTTAGAGACCGACTTCCTGTCGGGAAGCGTTAGAGACCGTGAAGCGTTAGAGACTGACTTCCTGTCGGGAATCGGGAAGCGTTAGAGACTGACTTCCTGTCGGGAAGCGTTAGAGACCGTGAAGCGTTCGAGACCGACTGTCGGGAATCGGGAAGCGTTAGAGACCGTGAAGCGTTAGAGACCGACTTCCTGTCGGGAATCGGGAAGCGTTAGAGACCGTGAAGCGTTAGAGACTGACTTCCTGTCGGGAATCGGGAAGCGTTAGAGACCGTGAAGCGTTAGAGACCGACTTCCTGTCGGGAATCGGGAAGCGTTAGAGACCGTGAAGCGTTAGAGACCGACTTCCTGTCGGGAATCGGGAAGCGTTAGAGACCGTGAAGCGTTAGAGACTGACTTCCTGTCGGGAATCGGGAAGCGTTAGAGACCGACTTCCTGTCGGGAATCAGGAAGCGTTAGAGACCGACTTCCTGTCGGGAAACAGGAAGCGTTAGAGACCGACTTCCTGTCGGGAAGCGTTAGAGACCGTGAAGCGTTAGAGAATGACTTCCTGTCGGGAAGTGTTAGAGACCGACTTCCTGTCGGGAACGGGAAGCGTTAGAGACTGACTTCCTGTCGGGAAGGTTAGAGACCGTGAAGCGTTAGAGACTAACTTCCTGTCGGGAAGCGTTAGAGACCGACTTCCTGTCAGGAATCGGGAAGCGTTAGAGACCGACTTCCTGTCGGAAGCGTTAGAGACCGTGAAGCGTTAGAGACTGACTTCCTGTCGGGAATCGGGAAGCGTTAGAGACTGACTTCCTGTCGGGAAGGCGTTAGAGACCGTGAAGCGTTCGAGACCGACTTCCTGTCGGGAATCGGGAAGCGTTAGAGACCGTGAAGCGTTAGAGACTGACTTCCTGTCGGGAATCGGAAGCGTTAGAGACCGTGAGCGTTAGAGACTGACTTCCTGTCGGGAAGCGTTAGAGACCGTGAAGCGTTAGAGACTGACTTCCTGTCGGGAAGCGTTAGAGACCGTGAAGCTTAGAGACTGACTTCCTGTGGGATCGGGAAGCGTTAGAGACTGACTTCCTGTCGGGAAGCGTTAGAGACCGTGAAGCGTTAGAGACTAACTTCCTTCGGGAAGCGTTTAGA
>JASDAP010000058.1:102600-145100 GCA_031216635.1 Dissostichus eleginoides
CTGTGGGCTCTGGGATGGAGCAGAGGTCACATGTCACGGTGCTGTGGGCTCTGGGTTAGAGCAGAGGTCACATGTCACGGTGCTGTGGGCTCTGGGATGGAGCAGAGGTCACATGTCACGGTGCTGTGGGCTCTGGGATGGAGCAGAGGTCACATGTCACGGTGCTGTGGGCTCTGGGATGGAGCAGAGGTCACATGTCACGGTGCTGTGGGCTCTGGTTTAGAGCAGATGTCACGGTGTGGCTCTGCATGTGGGAACATTACAGAGGGTTTCATCCCTCTAATGCTTAAAATACTGAATGTTGTTCTTGAGTCAACTCTTTTTATAACAATCTTTATTATAATTTCCCTTTTCCAGGAGTCTCAACAGAATGAGATATTAATGATTAATGCCATAAATGACTGTATTTACAGTTTGTTATTGTTCCAGTTTGATAGCTAACAGAAGCTAATCCATGTATCTCTTATTCTAAGAATGTACTTAACCCACTAAAAGGATTTACGTTGTAAAAACCATAACTCATCTCTCTCAGATTAATGTTGTCGTGTTTTTTTTTCTTCTTTGCGAAACGCCGCTGTATCAAATGTCCCACTTGGCTTGCCGTACGCCACACTGCTGTAAACCGGTAAAAGAATAAATCCGGAACTACGTCACCAGTTCAACACGTGAGCGGTCTTTCTCTCAGTTAGCCGTTAGCTTAGCAGCGCTCTGTTTATTTGTCTTTAATCCCAAGTAAAGAACACGATGGCTGTCGCCGCTGTAACATCAGGAGGGAGGAAGAGGCTCATGAGGGAGGAGGACATGACGAAAGTAGAGTTTGAGACCAGCGAAGAGGTGGATGTGACGCCGACCTTCGACACGATGGGGCTGCGGGAGGACCTCCTGAGGGGGGTCTACGCCTACGGTAACACCGGGGATCAGGGGCCTACTGTTAGCTTAGCATGTGTTCCTCCGCTGTTCATACAGTAAACACGATGGATTGGTGTCGTGTAACTACACTGCAGATGAGTTGTGTTCATTGTAAAGTTATTTAGGGGGTTTAGTTATTCATCATTATTATTATTATTATTATTATTATTATTATTAGTAGTAGTATTATTAGTATTAAAGTGTTCCCGCTGTTAGCATCAGCCGCTAGCATCACCCGTTAGCATCAGCCGCTAGCATTAGCTGTTAGCATCAGCTCTGTAAACACAGCGGTTCAAATGTAGGTAATAGAGGTAATAATATGCAGGTAATCTACACAAATTAACTGGATATACAATGATAAAGTAGCAGAAAAGTATTTCAAACCGTAAAGTTGTCGTCAGAATATTAACTATTGATAACAGAGGTGTAAAGTAACCGAGTGCAGGTTAGAGGTACTTGTACTCACTGAGTATTTATATTCTCTCTGGTACTCACTGAGTATTTATATTCTCTGTGGTACTCACTGAGTATTTATATTCTCTGGTACTCACTGAGTATTTATATTCTCTGTGGTACTCACTGAGTATTTATATTCTCTGTGGTACTTCACTGAGTATTTATATTCTCTGTGGTACTCACTGAGTATTTATATTCTCTGTGGTACTCACTGAGTATTTATAATCTCTGTGGTACTCACTGAGTATTTATATTCTCTCTGGTACTCACTGAGTATTTATATTCTCTCTGGTACTCACTGAGTATTTATATTCTCTCTGGTACTTCACTGAGTATTTATATTCTCTGTGGTACTCACTGAGTATTTATATTCTCTGTGGTACTCACTGAGTATTTATATTCTCTCTGGTACTCACTGAGTATTTATATTCTCTGTGGTACTACATGTATTACCTTTTAGTCACGTGAGAGCTGAAGGTCTGGAGACTGTATTGAATCAGAATCAGGCGATCGCACGGCGAACAGAATCAGGCGATCGCACGGCGAACAGAATCAGGCGATCGCACGGCGAACAGAATCAGGCGATCCCACGGCAAACAGAATCAGGCGATCGAACACAATCAGGCGATCGCACGGCAAACAGAATCAGGCGATCGAACAGAATCAGGCGATCGAACAGAATCAGGTTCGCACGGCGAACAGAATCAGGCGATCGAACACAATCAGGCGATCGAACACAATCAGGCGATCGAACACAATCAGGCGATCGCACGGCGAACAGAATCAGGCGATCGAACACAATCAGGCGATCGCACGGCGAACAGAATCAGGCGATCCCACGGCAAACAGAATCAGGCGATCGAACACAATCAGGCGATCGCACGGCGAACAGAATCAGGCGATCGCACGGCAAACAGAATCAGGCAATCGAACACAATCAGGCGATCGCACGGCGAACAGAATCAGGCGATCGCACGGCGAACAGAATCAGGCGATCGAACAGAATCAGGCGATCGCACGGCGAACAGAATCAGGCGATCGAACAGAATCAGGCGATCGCACGCCGAACAGAATCAGGCGATCGCACGGCGAACAGAATCCAGATGCAAAGTATGTAGAAAACAGAAGTAGATTAAACAATCTAGCTTTTAAAAGGAGCTAAAGATTTACACTATGTGACTACACATAACTAACAGCTGAAAAACAAGAACCATGAGTACATGGCAAACTACAGGGTACTAGATTATAAACTACAGGGCACTGCAGGATAAACTACAGGGTACTGCATTATAAACTACAGGGCACTGCATTATAAACTACAGGGTACTAGATTATAAACTACAGGGTACTGCATTATAAACTATAGGGTACTGCATTATAAACTACAGGGTACTGCAGGATAAACTACAGGGTACTGCAGGATAAACTATAGGGTACTGCATTATAAACTACAGGGTACTGCATTATAAACTACAGGGTACTGCAGGATAAACTATAGGGTACTGCATTATAAACTGCAGGGTACTGCATTATAAACTACAGGGCACTGCAGGATAAACTACAGGGTACTGCATTATAAACTACAGGGTACTGCAGGATAAACTACAGGGTACTAGATTATAAACTACAGGGTACTGCAGGATAAACTATAGGGTACTGCAGGATAAACTAGGGTACTGCATTATAAACTACAGGGTACTGCAGTATAAACTACAGGGTACTGCAGGATAAACTACAGGGTACTAGATTATAAACTATAGGGTACTAGATTATAAACTACAGGGTACTGCAGGATAAACTACAGGGTACTAGATTATAAACTATAGGGTACTAGATTATAAACTACAGGGCACTGCAGGATAAACTATAGGGTACTAGATTATAAACTACAGGGTACTGCATTATAAACTACAGGGTACTGCAGGATAAACTATAGGGTACTGCATTATAAACTATAGGGCACTGCAGGATAAACTATAGGGTACTGCATTATAAACTACAGGGCACTGCAGGATAAACTATAGGGTACTGCATTGTAAACTACAGGGTACTAGATTATAAACTACAGGGTACTGCATTATAAACTACAGGGTACTAGATTATAAACTACAGGGTACTGCATTATAAACTACAGGGTACTGCAGGATAAACTATAGGGTACTGCATTATAAACTACAGGGTACTGCAGGATAAACTATAGGGTACTGCATTATAAACTACAGGGCACTGCAGGATAAACTACAGGGTACTGCATTATAAACTGCAGGGTACTGCAGGATAAACTACAGGGTACTGCAGGATAAACTACAGGGCACTGCAGGATAAACTACAGGGTACTGCAGTATAAACTGCAGGGTACTGCAGGATAAACTACAGGGTACTGCAGGATGTACTGCAGGATAAACTACAGGATAAACTACAGGATAAACTACAGGGTACTGCAGGATAAACTACAGGATAAACTACAGGGCACTGCAGTATACACTACAGGGTACTGCAGGATAAACTACAGGGTACTGCATTATAAACTACAGGGTACTGCATTATAAACTACAGGGTACTGCAGGATAAACTACAGGATAAACTACAGGGCACTGCATTATAAACTACAGGGTACTGCAGGATAAACTACAGGGCACTGCAGGATAAACTACAGGGTACTGCATTATAAACTACAGGGCACTGCAGGATAAACTACAGGGTACTGCATTATAAACTACAGGGTACTGCATTATAAACTACAGGGCACTGCAGGATAAACTACAGGGTACTGCATTATAAACTACAGGGCACTGCAGGATAAACTACAGGGTACTGCAGGATAACTACAGGGTACTGCAGGATAAACTACAGGGCACTGCAGGATAAACTACAGGGCACTGCAGGATAAACTACAGGGTACTGCAGGATAAACTACAGGGCACTGCAGGATAAACTACAGGGCACTGCAGGATAAACTACAGGGTACTGCAGGATAAACTACAGGATAAACTACAGGGCACTGCAGTATAAACTACAGGGTACTGCATTATAAACTACAGGGCACTGCAGGATAAACTACAGGGTACTGCATTATAAACTACAGGGCACTGCAGGATAAACTACAGGATAAACTACAGGGCACTGCAGGATAAACTACAGGGTACTGCAGGATAAACTACAGGGCACTGCAGGATAAACTACAGGATAAACTACAGGGCACTGCAGGATAAACTACAGGGTACTGCAGGATAAACTACAGGGCACTGCAGGATAAACTACAGGATAAACTACAGGGCACTGCAGGATAAACTACAGGGCACTGCAGGATAAACTACAGGGCACTGCAGGATAAACTACAGGGTACTGCGGATAAACTACAGGGCACTGCAGGATAAACTACAGGGTACTGCAGGATAAACTACAGGGCACTGCAGGATAAACTACAGGGCACTGCAGGATAAACTACAGGGCACTGCAGGTGGAGGCAGCGTGTGCACAAAGCAGTCTGAACTGATGATATTGATCTGTCACAAACAGGGCATCCTTATAATAACATTGTGATAAAGTAATTCTTCGGGGTAGAAGAGACGTATTCAGGAGAGTCTCTTCCCACGATAACATCACCTGTGCTTGTTATGATTGACCTGTTATAGACAACATCTCCTGGGGAGGCTTTACGCTGTTGTTGTTTGTTGTTGTTGCCAGCTGCTGTAAACACATGTTCTGTTTCAGGTTTTGAGAAACCCTCAGCGATCCAACAGAGAGCGATCAAACAGATCATCAAGGGGAGAGACGTCATCGCACAGTGAGACACACACTCTCACACACACTTTCACTCTCACACACACACTTTCACTCTCACACTTTCACTCTCACACACACTTTCACTCTCACACACACACACTTTCACTCTCACACTTTCACTCTCACACACACACTTTCACTCTCACACACACTTTCACTCTCACACACACACACTTTCACTCTCACACTTTCACTCTCACACACACACACTTTCACTCTCACACTTTCACTCTCACACACACTTTCACTCTCTCACGCACACACTTTCACTCTCACACACACTTTCACTCTCACACACACACACTTTCACTCTCACACTTTCACTCTCACACACACACTTTCACTCTCACAAACACACACTTTCACTCTCACACTTTCACTCTCACACACACACTTTCACTCTCACACTTTCACTCTCACACTTTCACTCTCACACACACACTTTCACTCTCTCACACACACACTTTCACTCTCACACACACACACTTTCACTCTCACACACACACTTTCACTCTCTCACACACACACTTTCACTCTCACACTTTCACTCTCACACACACACACTTTCACTCTCACACACACACACTTTCACTCTCACACTTTCACTCTCACACACACTTTCACTCTCACACACACACACTTTCACTCTCACACTTTCACTCTCACACACACACTTTCACTCTCACACACACACTTTCACTCTCACAAACACACCACTTTCACTCTCATACACACACTTTCACTCACACTTTCACTCTCTCACACACACTTTCACTCACACTTTCACTCTCACACACACTTTCACTCACACACACACACTTTCACTCTCACAAACACACACTTTCACTCTCACACTTTCACTCTCACACACACTTTCACTCTCACACACACACACTTTCACTCTCACAAACACACACTTTCACTCTCACACTTTCACTCTCACACACACACTTTCACTCTCACACACACACTTTCACTCTCACACACACACACTTTCACTCTCACACACACACACACACTTTCACTCTCACACACACACACTTTCACTCTCACATTTTCACTCTCACACACACACTTTCACTCTCACACACACATTTTCACTCTCACACACACACACTTTCACTCTCACACACACACTTTCACTCTCACACACACACACTTTCACTCTTACACTTTCACTCACACACACACACTTTCAATCTCACACTTTCACTCTCTCACACACTTTCATTCTCACGCGCACACTTTCACTCTCACACTTTCACTCTCACGCACACACTTTCACTCTCATGCACACACTTTCACTCTCACACACACACACTTTCACTCTCTCACACACACACTTTCACTCTCACACTTTCACTCATGCACACACTTTCACTCTCACACTTTCACTCTCTCACACACACACTTTCACTCTCACACTTTCACTCTCTCACACACACTTTCACTCACACTTTCACTCTCACACACACTTTCACTCACACACACACTTTCACTCTCACAAACACACACTTTCACTCTCACACTTTCACTCACACACACACACTTTCACTCTCACAAACACACACTTTCACTCTCACACTTTCACTCACACACACACACTTTCACTCTCACAAACACACACTTTCACTCTCACACTTTCACTCTCATGCACACACTTTCACTCTCACACACACACACTTTCACTCTCACACACACACACTTTCACTCTCTCACACACACACTTTCACTCTCACACTTTCACTCTCACACACACACTTTCACTCTCACACACACACTTTCACTCTCACACACACACACTTTCACTCACACTTTCACTCTCACACACACACTTTCACTCTCACACACACACTTTCACTCTCTCACACACACACTTTCACACTCACACAAACACACACTCTCTCTCGCACATTCACTTTCTACGGAAATACCTCAAACCCCATTGGACGCTCTGCTTCTCAACGTGTTTTTTGTTAAACGTTTGAGTCTAGAACTTGTGGTTCTTAACGTTTACACTTGTATTGAATGTAAACACGTTTGGTTTTAAGCCCAGTGTTTGTGCCTCTCCCTGCTCTGTTTATGTGATAACAGCTGCTCTGTGCTGCCTTCAGGTCCCAGTCAGGAACGGGAAAGACGGCCACCTTCTGTGTGTCGGTGCTGCAGTGTCTGGACATCCAGGTGAGCTAGCAGCCGCGGTGCGTTCACTGTCCGTCCGTCTCTCCTAAACTGTTCTAACTCAGGTTCCTGTGTGCAGGTGAGGGAGACGCAGGCTCTGATCCTGGCTCCCACCCGAGAGCTGGCCGGGCAGATCCAGAAGGTAGCTCCGCCCCCATCCCCAGCCAATCCCCTGCTGTCGCCCAGAGCTCTTCTCTGATTGGCTGTTCTGTGTTGTGTTCAGGTGCTGCTGGCTCTGGGAGACTACATGAACGTGCAGTGCCACGCCTGCATCGGGGGAACCAACGTGGGCGAAGACATCCGCAAGCTGGACTACGGACAGCACGTGGTGTCGGGGACGCCAGGGCGCGTGTTCGGTGAGACCCCCGCTCGTTAATCTCAGACAGGAAGTAATGCCCCGCTCGTTAACATCAGACAGGAAGTAATACCCCCCCCCCCGTTAACCTAAGACAGGAAGTAACATCAGACAGGAAGTAACACCCCGCTCGTTAAGCTCAGACAGGAAGTAATGCCCCGCTCGTTAAGCTCAGACAGGAAGTAACGCCCCGCTCGTTAAGCTCAGACAGGAAGTAACGCCCCCCCCCGTTAACTTCAGACAGGAAGTAACGCCCCCCTCGTTAACCTCAGACAGGAAGTAACTCCTCTCTCCTCAGACATGATCCGGCGCCGCAGCCTGAGGACTCGAGCCATCAAGATGCTGGTTCTGGACGAGGCGGACGAGATGCTGAACAAAGGTGAGACTCAGAAAAAAAAGTGGAACCAGTGAGATGATAAATAGATAAGTACTTTATTACAGGAAGTCAGTCTCTAACGCTTCACGGTCTCTAACGCTTCCCGACAGGAAGTCAGTCTCTAACGCTTCACGGTCTCTAACGCTTCCCGACAGGAAGTCAGTCTCTAACGCTTCCCGACAGGAAGTCAGTCTCTAAAGCTTCACGGTCTCTAAAGCTTCCCGACAGGAAGTCGGTCTCTAACGCTTCCCGACAGGAAGTTAGTCTCTAACGCTTCACGGTCTCTAACGCTTCCCGACAGGAAGTCAGTCTCTAACGCTTCCCGATTCCCGACAGGAAGTCGGTCTCTAACACTTCCCGACAGGAAGTCATTCTCTAACGCTTCACGGTCTCTAACGCTTCCCGACAGGAAGTCGGTCTCTAACGCTTCCTGATTCCCGACAGGAAGTCGGTCTCTAACGCTTCCTGATTCCCGACAGGAAGTCGGTCTCTAACGCTTCCCGATTCCCGACAGGAAGTCAGTCTCTAAAGCTTCACGGTCTCTAACGCTTCCCGACAGGAAGTCAGTCTCTAACGCTTCACGATTCCGGACAGGAAGTCGGTCTCTAACGCTTCCCGACAGGAAGTTAGTCTCTAACGCTTCATGGTCTCTAACGCTTCCCGACAGGAAGTCAGTCTCTAACGCTTCCCGACAGGAAGTTAGTCTCTAACGCTTCACGGTCTCTAACGCTTCCCGACAGGAAGTCAGTCTCTAACGCTTCCCGATTCCCGACAGGAAGTCAGTCTCTAAAGCTTCACGGTCTCTAACGCTTCCCGACAGGAAGTCAGTCTCTAAAGCTTCACGGTCTCTAACGCTTCCCGACAGGAAGTCAGTCTCTAACGCTTCACGGTCTCTAACGCTTCCCGACAGGAAGTCAGTCTCTAACGCTTCACGGTCTCTAACGCTTCCCGATTCCCGACAGGAAGTCAGTCTCTAACGCTTCACGGTCTCTAACGCTTCCCGATTCCCGACAGGAAGTCGGTCTCGAACGCTTCACGGTCTCTAACGCTTCCCGATTCCCGACAGGAAGTCGGTCTCTAACGCTTCACGGTCTCTAACGCTTCCCGATTCCCGACAGGAAGTCGGTCTCGAACGCTTCACGGTCTCTAACGCTTCCCGACAGGAAGTCAGTCTCTAACGCTTCCCGATTCCCGACAGGAAGTCAGTCTCTAACGCTTCACGGTCTCTAACGCTTCCCGACAGGAAGTCAGTCTCTAACGCTTCCCGATTCCCGACAGGAAGTCAGTCTCTAACGCTTCACGGTCTCTAACGCTTCCCGACAGGAAGTCGGTCTCTAACGCTTCCCGATTCCTGACAGGAAGTCGGTCTCTAACGCTTCCCGACAGGAAGTTAGTCTCTAACGCTTCACGGTCTCTAACGCTTCCCGACAGGAAGTCAGTCTCTAACGCTTCCCGATTCCCGACAGGAAGTCGGTCTCTAACACTTCCCGACAGGAAGTCATTCTCTAACGCTTCACGGTCTCTAACGCTTCCCGACAGGAAGTCGGTCTCTAACGCTTCCTGATTCCCGACAGGAAGTCGGTCTCTAACGCTTCCTGATTCCCGACAGGAAGTCGGTCTCTAACGCTTCCCGATTCCCGACAGGAAGTCAGTCTCTAAAGCTTCACGGTCTCTAACGCTTCCCGACAGGAAGTCAGTCTCTAACGCTTCACGATTCCGGACAGGAAGTCGGTCTCTAACGCTTCCCGACAGGAAGTTAGTCTCTTAACGCTTCATGGTCTCTAACGCTTCCCGACAGGAAGTCAGTCTCTAACGCTTCCCGACAGGAAGTTAGTCTCTAACGCTTCACGGTCTCTAACGCTTCCCGACAGGAAGTCAGTCTCTAACGCTTCCCGATTCCCGACAGGAAGTCAGTCTCTAAAGCTTCACGGTCTCTAACGCTTCCCGACAGGAAGTCAGTCTCTAACGCTTCACGGTCTCTAACGCTTCCCGACAGGAAGTCAGTCTCTAACGCTTCACGGTCTCTAACGCTTCCCGATTCCCGACAGGAAGTCAGTCTCTAACGCTTCACGGTCTCTAACGCTTCCCGATTCCCGACAGGAAGTCGGTCTCGAACGCTTCACGGTCTCTAACGCTTCCCGATTCCCGACAGGAAGTCGGTCTCTCGAACGCTTCACGGTCTCTAACGCTTCCCGACAGGAAGTCAGTCTCTAACGCTTCCCGATTCCCGACAGGAAGTCAGTCTCTAACGCTTCACGGTCTCTAACGCTTCCCGACAGGAAGTCGGTCTCTAACGCTTCCTGACAGGAAGTCGGTCTCTAAAGCTTCACGGTCTCTAACGCTTCCCGACAGGAAGTCGGTCTGTAACGCTTCACGGTCTCTAACGCTTCCCGACAGGAAGTCGGTCTCTAACGCTTCCCGATTCCTGACAGGAAGTCGGTCTCTAATGCTTCCCCACAGGAAGTCGGTCTCTAACGCTTTACGGTCTCTAACGCTTCCCGACAGGAAGTCGGTCTCTAACGCTTCCTGATTCCCGACAGGAAGTCGGTCTCTAACGCTTCCTGATTCCCGACAGGAAGTCGGTCTCTAACGCTTCCCGACTAACGCTCACTTCCTGTGCAGGCTTCAAGGAGCAGATCTACGATGTGTACCGCTACCTGCCCCCCGCTACCCAGGTGTGTCTGATCAGCGCCACGCTGCCCCACGAGATCCTAGAGATGACCAACAAGTTCATGACCGACCCCATCCGCATCCTGGTGAAGCGGTGAGTCCCCCCCATGGAGCTGCAGTGATGTTCCATGTATGTTGTTTCTCATGAGTCTTGATGTGTGTCTGTTGATGTTCCACATGGAGCTGCTGTGATGTTCCACATGGAGCTGCTGTGATGTTCCACATGGAGCTGATGTGATGCAAGGAGCATCTCAGACCTGATCTGATCATTAAAGTATTATCTCCCCCAGTGATGAGCTGACTCTGGAGGGCATCAAGCAGTTCTTCGTGGCTGTGGAGAGAGAAGAGTGGAAGTTTGACACGCTGTGCGACCTGTACGACACTCTGACCATCACTCAGGCTGTCATCTTCTGCAACACCAAGAGAAAGGTAAACCCATTACCATTACTATCAGTGTGATGGAAACTTCTGGATCAATGGGGACAGAGAGACTCAGGGAGACACGGAGAGACTCGGAGAGACACAAGGAGACTCGGGGAGACACGGAGAGACACAAGGAGACACGGGGAGACTCGGAGAGACACGCGGAGACTCGGAGAGACACGCGGAGACTCAGGGAGAAACGGAGAGACACAAGGAGACTCGGAGAGACACGGGGAGACTCGGAGAGACACGGGGAGACTCGGAGAGACACAAGGAGACTCAGGGAGACTCGGAGAGACACAGGGAGACACGGAGAGACTGGGAGAGACACAGGGAGACTCGGAGAGACACAGAGACATAGGGAGAGACTCAGAGACTCAGAGAGACACAGGGAGAGACTCAGAGAGACACGGGGAGACACAGGGAGACACGGAGAGACACAGGGAGAGACACGGGGAGACTCTGAGAGACACGGGGAGACTCAGAGAGACACGGGGAGACACAGAGACACAGAGAGAGACACGGGGAGACTCAGAGAGACACGGGGAGACTCGGAGACACGGGGAGACACAGAGAGACACAGGGAGAGACTCAGAGAGACACGGGGAGACTCAGAGAGACACGGGGGGACTCAGAGAGACACGGGGGGACTCAGAAAGACACAGAGAGAGACACGGGGAGACTCAGAGAGACACGGGGAGACTCAGAGAGACACGGGGAGACTCAGAGAGACACGGGGAGACACGGGGAGACTCGGGGAGACACGGGGAGACTCAGAGAGACACGGGGAGACTCAGAGAGACACGGGGAGACTCAGAGAGACACAGGGAGACTCAGAGAGACAAGGGGAGACACAGAGAGACACAGGGAGAGACACGGGGAGACTCAGAGACACGGGGAGACTCAGGGAGACTCAGAGACACAGGGAGAGACACGGGGAGACTCAGAGAGACACGGGGAGACTCAGAGAGACACAGGGAGACTCAGAGACACGGGGAGACTCAGAGAGACACAGGGAGAGACACAGGGAGACTCAGAGAGACACAGGGAGACACAGGGAGACTCAGAGACACGGGGAGACACAGGGAGACACGGGGAGACACAGGGAGAGACTCAGAGAGACACGGGGAGACTCAGAGAGACACGGGGAGACTCAGGGAGACACAGAGAGACACGGGGAGACTCAGAGAGACACGGGGAGACACAGAGAGAGACACAGGGAGACTCAGAGAGAGACACGGGGAGACTCAGAGAGAGCAGGAACTCTGATGGAAACACTGAGGGTTTATTAAGAGCTTCGGCCGGAGAAGAGATGCTCTGAGTTTCAGCTCTGAGAGAGATCAGCACGCTGCAGAGCAAGATACATCACTATAACCTCCATCAGCTGACACCTGTGTATACTGCAAGGCATTCTGGGAGTCTGAGTTCTGTGTATACTGCAAGGCCTTCTGGGAGTCTGAGTCCTGTGTGTTTGCAGGTTGATTGGCTGACGGAGAAGATGAGGGAGGCGAACTTCACCGTGTCCTCGATGCATGGAGACATGCCTCAGAAAGAGAGAGAGTCCATCATGAAGGAGTTCAGATCAGGAGCGAGGTACACACACACACTCACACCACACACAGACACACACACACTCACACCACACACAGACACACACACACTCACACCACACACAGACACACACACACTCACACCACACACAGACACAGACACACACACACACACACTCACACTCACACCACACACAGACACACTCACACCACACACAGACACACACACACACACTCACACCACACACAGACACACACACTCACACCACACACAGACACACACACTCACACCACACACAGACACACACACACTCACACACACACTCACACCACACACAGACACACTCACACCACACACAGACACACACACACACACTCACACCACACACACACTCACACCACACACGGACACACACACTCACACCACACACAGACACACTCACACAGACACACTCACACCACACACACTCACACCACACACTCACACCACACACAGACACACACACTCACACCACACACAGACACACACTCAATCACACCACACACAGACACACACACATACACATACTCTCACACACACACACACACAGACACACTCACACACATACTCTCACACACACACTCACACCACACACACATACTCATTCACACCACACACACACTCACTCAAACCACACACAGACACACTCACACCACACACTCACTCACACACACATACTCTCACACACACATACTCTCACACACACTCACTCACACCACACATACTCTCACACACACTCACTCACATTAACACACACTAACTCTCTCCCCCCCCCCCCCCCCCCACTCCAGTCGGGTCCTGATCTCCACAGACGTCTGGCTCGAGGTCTGGACGTTCCTCAGGTTTCTCTCATCATCAACT
This sequence comes from Dissostichus eleginoides, assembly GCA_031216635.1. NCBI lineage: Eukaryota > Metazoa > Chordata > Actinopteri > Perciformes > Nototheniidae > Dissostichus > Dissostichus eleginoides. The sequence continues at coordinate 116,205 of JASDAP010000058.1, forward strand.
ACGACCTGCCCAACAACAGAGAGCTCTACATCCACAGGTAACATATCCCTCCACACCAAGTAGATCCCAGCTCACATATCCCTCCACACCAAGTAGATCCACAGCTCACATATCCCTCCACACCCAGTAGATCCACAGCTCACATATCCCTCCACACCAAGTAGATCCACAGCTCACATATCCCTCCACACCAAGTAGATCCACAGCTCACATATCCCTCCACACCAAGTAGATCCACAGCTCACATATCCCTCCACACCAAGTAGATCCACAGCTCACATATCCCTCCACACCAAGTAGATCCACAGCTCACATATCCCTCCACACCAAGTAGATCCACAGCTCACATATCCCTCCACCACAAGTAGACCCACAGGTGGATAAGAGTACTTTATTGATCCCAAATTGGGAACACATGGCATTGTACAATACAAATGAAAAGACTTGAAATAAACAAGAAAGTAGAAAATATTTTGATGTGTGATTGGCCCGTCTAACGCGACCTCTGACCTCCTCCAGGATCGGTCGTTCAGGTCGTTACGGGCGAAAAGGTGTCGCCATCAACTTCGTGAAGAACGACGACATCCGGATCCTGCGAGACATCGAGCAGTATTACAGCACGCAGATCGACGAGATGCCCATGAACGGTACGACCAATCACAGAGCCAGCTTAGCAGTCACATGTCCCGCCTAGGCCAATCAGAGCCATGCTGTAGTATCTCCTCTCTGTGAAAGTCCCTTAGTTAAGGTAAATCTTTAAGGGGAAACTGAGTGATTAATGACGTGTTCTCCCTGCAGTGGCCGACCTGATCTAATTGGACGATGACGCCGAAGCCCCGCCCCTGACTTCCTGTTATTTCCCGCCTGTTTTGTTTTTTAACTAGTTTTAGAGATGGTCTTTATTTGACCGTCGAGGTGAAGCAACTTGTTTTGTAAATAAAGTTTTGATTCCACGTCAGCTGTCGTCACCTGGTTTATTAAAGAGGTTCTTCTTCTGTGGTGGTTTATTAAAGAGGTTCTTCTTCTGTGGTGTTCTACAGCAGGGGTTCCCTAACCTTTCAGCCCGCGACCCCCAAAAAAACGGGGGGGGGGGGGGTGCTAGTGAATACATTAATTTATTTAATGTAATGTTTTCCGCACTCTCGCGGGAATATCTCCGCAACGGAGCGAGCTTAAGTTTCACTTTGGATTGCGTGATGTAGCCCAGCGCCACACCTTCGTCACACATGCTGCCACTTGTTTGGACCATTTTCAGGCGATTTGTAATCTGTTCTAGAAAAACAATGTGTTTTTTAGATTTCAAGAAGCAAATAAAACAAACAATGGATGTATTTGATGAACATGTATCCATGCTGGAAGTAGATTCAGAGGTTAGGAGTGAGATAGAGAGTATGATCTATGCATCCGATGAAGCGTTGCATGAAGTCTGTTGATGATCAGAGGCTGCTGTTGGGCAGAGCATGCAGGCCAGCCCGACGGTCACCAAGGTTCATGTTTTAATAGCATTTTTACAGAAAAAGCCCAGGCGAGCCTAACGTGAGAACAAAGGGCTCAGACCTCAGAGAGTTAGACCTCAGAGAGGTAGACCTCAGAGAGGTAGCCCTCAGAGAGTTAGCCCTCAGAGAGTTAGCCCTCAGAGAGGTAGACCTTAGAGAGGTAGACCTCAGAGAGTTAGACCTCAGAGAGGTAGACCTCAGAGAGTCAGACCTCAGAGTCAGACCTCAGAGAGAGTTAGACCTCAGAGAGGTAGACCTCAGAGAGAGTTAGACCTCAGAGAGGTAGACCTCAGAGAGTCAGACCTCAGAGAGAGTTAGACCTCAGAGTCAGACCTCAGAGTTAGACCTCAGAGAGTTAGCCCTCAGAGAGGTAGACCTCAGAGAGTTAGAGAGGTAGACCTCAGAGAGTTAGACCTCAGAGAAGTAGACCTCAGAGAGTCAGACCTCAGAGAGTCAGAGAGGTAGACCTCAGAGAGTTAGACCTCAGAGAGGTAGACCTCAGAGAGTCAGACCTCAGAGAGTCAGAGAGGTAGACCTCAGAGAGGTAGACCTCAGAGTCAGACCTCAGAGAGTCAGAGAGGTAGACCTCAGAGAGTTAGACCTCAGAGAGGTAGACCTCAGAGAGAGTTAGACCTCAGAGAGTCAGAGAGGTAGACCTCAGAGAGTTAGACCTCAGAGAGTCAGACCTCAGAGAGAGTTAGACCTCAGAGAGGTAGACCTCAGAGAGTCAGACCTCAGCGAGTTAGACCTCAGAGAGTCAGACCTCAGAGAGAGTTAGACCTCAGAGAGGTAGACCTCAGAGAGTCAGACCTCAGAGAGAGTTAGACCTCAGAGAGAGTTAGACCTCAGAGAGTCAGACCTCAGAGAGGTAGACCTCAGAGAGTCAGACCTCCAGAGAGAGTTAGACCTCAGAGAGAGTTAGACCTCAGAGAGGTAGACCTCAGAGAGTCAGACCTCAGAGAGAGTTAGACCTCAGAGAGGTAGACCTCAGAGAGTCAGACCTCAGAGAGGTAGACCTCAGAGAGAGTCAGACCTCAGAGAGGTAGACCTCAGAGAGTCACACCTCAGAGAGTTAGACCTCAGAGAGAGTCAGACCTCAGAGTCAGACCTCAGAGAGAGTTAGACCTCAGAGAGTCAGACCTCAGAGAGTCAGACCTCAGAGAGAGTTAGACCTCAGAGAGTCAGACCTCGGAGAGGTAGACCTCAGAGAGTCAGACCTCAGAGAGGTAGACCTCAGAGAGTCAGACCTCAGAGAGGTAGACCTCAGAGAGTCAGACCTCAGAGAGGTAGACCTCAGAGAGTCAGACCTCAGAGAGGTAGACCTCAGAGAGTCAGACCTCAGAGAGTCTTAGACCTCAGAGAGGTAGACCTCAGAGAGTCAGACCTCAGAGAGTCTTAGACCTCAGAGAGAGTCAGACCTCAGAGAGTTAGACCTCAGAGAGAGTCAGACCTCAGAGAGTCAGACCTCAGAGAGTTAGACCTCAGAGAGGTAGACCTCAGAGAGTCAGACCTCAGAGAGTCAGACCTCAGAGAGTTAGACCTCAGAGAGAGTCAGACCTCAGAGAGGTAGACCTCAGAGAGTCAGACCTCAGAGAGTCAGACCTCAGAGAGGTAGACCTCAGAGAGTCAGACCTCAGAGAGTCAGACCTCAGAGAGGTAGACCTCAGAGAGTCAGACCTCAGAGAGTCAGACCTCAGAGAGGTAGACCTCAGAGAGTTAGACCTCAGAGAGTTAGACCTCAGAGAGTCAGACCTCAGAGAGTCAGACCTCAGAGAGGTAGACTTGGGCCTGCGACCAAAGATTTACTGTATTTTGAAAATCCACAGCGGAGGTTTGTGTCGTACCACGTGTGGTGTGTTTAGCATTTCTCTCCGTAGCCAACGATCTGAGACCGACTCCCTGTTTCTGGATTCATTCTTAATAAAGCAGATTGGGGTATCATTTCCCCTCTCAGTCCCACAGCGTCTCACCGGTCTCCTCTGTCAGGACCACCATCTGAGTCCATCAGGCCGGACACATGTAATCCTCTATCTCTGTTGGTCCAGGATGACGCCGATGGGTTCATCTCCTCCTGGCACCAGCAGTCCTTCTGCTCTCAGGCGTCCATCTTGTCCTTCATTTCTAAGAATTGTTTGTTGATCTGATTGAAATTGTGATTTTAATCTCAAAACCGCTGCAGTATTTTCAGGCAGAAATTTGGGACAATTATTTTGACAAACCTTAAAACTGAACTGACTGGCTGCTAGGGTTAACTTTGATTTAAACATTTGTAGAATACTAAGCTTTATTGAGGAGGGGTAACTGTATTAAGGGTTAAACTCATAACTTTATAACTTAGGGTTTCATGTAATTTAGTTGGAAAGCTGACACAGCAGATCAGGATTTATCCACGAGGTTGAAAATGTAAAAAATGTAGTGTTTAAAACATAAAGATAAAAAGGTTTTAAAAAGTTATTGTTTAATGTTTTAAGGAGGTGACGCTACTCAGCCAATCAAATCGGTGCAGTCAGTGAGTAATTTAGTGGGAATGCTGATCCAGCATTCCCACTATCTTCTTCTACGCACGAATTCTTTATTATTATTATTCCGCCAGGATTTTGCACCTCTTCTTCTCCCGCATTGAACATCGCAGAAACTCCGTTCAAACATCAAAACGTTCAGCTCGGTCGGGAATCGATGGCTATTACTTTTATTATTCATAACTTTCATAATTCCAGAGATACATCCCATAATTCATCAAATGTTTAACATGGAAGTCAATGGAGAAACTCTTCAGACTTGAAAAATCTTCATGCAACTTCAACTGCTAACTGCTCCTTCATACTTTCACTCAGAAACCTCATTCCAACTTTAAAATGTTACACATCTTTCTGACATTATTCGTGTAACACAACCTTTAATCTGATTCGTACTGTTAGAGATATTACACATTGTTCAGACCTTGGTAAAGAGGCCTTCTTCAGATTTTAACATTATCTAGAGTGCGTGATGTCACAACTAGAGTGTAGGAAATCTTGAAATTTGCCTTCATATTCTCTTTTAAACCTGCCATAATTCCCAAACCCTACATTCCTGAGACATCATTGTTCATGAGAAACGTAGGGAAACATCTCGTAGCTTGAGAAATAAAAAAAAATTAAGCAAAATAATTAAACAAAATGCCTCTTGAGGGCATGAAGTGACAAAACCTTTCAACATGTCTCCATTAAACCCCATTGTAAGTCCAGCCTCACCTTTCCCCACCACAGCAGCCGCACACCTTTAGTTCATCTGCCAAAAAGGGCACATTATTAACCCGAAAGTACACAAAAAGCACACTTCAGATGCTCAAGGTCCTTGAGATGCTTCACGCTTTGAAATCTCACCGATATCTGTTACGGTTCTTCAACAAAACGTTCCCATGTAAGAGCTTTATCTCTCATTCAGAACCATGGAAACCTTTGATCTCTGGACACCTGTGTCATGGAACACGATGATGTCATACTGTAACTGACGTGCTCAGAGCAGCAGACTTCAGATAAATGGTCCTGCCCTCAACAGCTCTACGTCAATTATGGGGTGTCATCATATGCCGTTTCCATGGAAACACGATGTCGCTGTAAGTCCAATGGACACGGTCCGATCGTCCCCCAAACTTCACTTGTATATCACCGGTCCATGCCTCAACAGCTCTACGCCAAATCTGAGATCTCACCATAGGCTGTTTCCATGGAAACGCATCCCTCGCCAAAAAACACGATGTTGTCGTAACTGATATGAAAATGGTCAAAACACCACCAGACTTAGATGACAGTTAATGGTCCAGCCCTCAACATGTCTATGTGCCATTAGTGAGTTTTCCTCAAAAGCTGTTGCCATGGCAACGCATCCCTGGCAATAAAACACGATATCGCTATAACTCCTATGAAAATTGTCAAAAAGTGCTAAAACTTCACGTGTGTGCTAACAGTCCAGCCGTGAAGACATCTACAGGACATGCCGTTGCCATGGCAACACAATGCCCGCCATGAAACACGGTTTTCTCATAACTTCAGTGAAAATGCTCCGAACAGCCCAAAACTTCACAGGTTTGGTAACGATGCAGCCATCAACATATCTAAGCGTATTATGGGGTGTCATCAAATACCGTTGCCATGGCGACAGATAATTCGCCATCAAGTTAGTTCAATAGTTTGCAGTTCAAATATTCTGCTGCTTTTCCAAGCCTTTCTACTTTCTTCTCTCATCACACATTCAAGCCCCCAGTGTTCATGTATCATTTCAATCTAAAGTCTTCACTTTCTTCTCATTACATTTCAGCACAGCAGTTCAGCGTCAGCTGTTCAGCATCAAGCATCCCCACTAGCAGTCTCTTCAGGAATTGCATTCTCTAGTTGTAAACTATTGTGTCACTAAAAAGTTTCATTAACCTGTTAAACCCCGAGCCTGTTTTTCAGGTTTCAGGCTCGAAAATGACATGCCCAAAACAAATGACTATAACTTAACTTCTAAAAGGGTTATATGAATAATTTCTTTTATCAAAGCAAGGTTACATCTGTGAGTTGGATGTAGAAGTGTCAGAATCAATATAGATGTTTCTGTGTCAGAGTAAATTCAGATGGAACATATTAAAAAAAGGTAAATTCTTACCTCTGCCTAAAAAAACCATTACTTATAGTGAAAATGGGATCAGGGCCGCCCCTCCCTACAGGCCAATCACGCAGGCTGCATGGGGCCCTGCCTTGCCGAGGGGGCCCCGCCCAGAGGGCCTCAGCTCTCCGCGTTTTCCGCGCAGTTCAGCCGCGAGGTTGGAGATGCAGTTATTTCCAGCATTCTTTATTTACCATTCATTCAAGTATGTGATGCCTTGTATCTGCTAATGTACAGGAGGAAGAGTGATACACGTCTGCTTGGCTTACATAACAGTTCAAGTTTACAGCCTAAAAAACATGGAGCATTTTTCCCCTTTTATTTTATTTCAATTTGCACATTTCATGGTGATGCTCAGCCCCTCCCCTTAATTCCTAACTGTCATCATCATGTCAACCACAACACAGAGAAATACTGATAGAGATGTGTAGCTGTGTAGTTGCTGATACATTCCTACATTTCAATACAGATTTAAGAAATATCCGTTTTTGAGCATGTAATAAGCATGTTTTGTCTTGACTATATTAAAACGATATTATAATAATATAGTATTTATATTATTGAATTTATTAGGATTATGATTATTATTATTAGTAGTAGAAGTAGTTTATTTGCATTAATTATATTTGAATCTTTTTGAGGCTAGTATTTTCACTATATTCATTCTGTAGTGCACTATTAAGATCAAAACATATCTTAAGTCTGCTTGAATGATGGATTTATTGTCTGCATTTCCAGAGTCATTGCTGAAATGTATGAAAAAGGGAGGCACAAAGGAAGCACCCAGTACCCCACCATCAACCAGCAGATTTGAGACACTTAGTCAGGTCAAGGAGAAATTTGGAGTGCTGCTTAATTTCAGCCAGCTTCAAGGAATGTGACTTGCAGAAACACTGCAGCAAGCTAGAGAAGACACTGACTGCAGCAGGAGAGTCTGATATTGATGGTGCAGAGATGGTCCAGGAGATCCTCAACCTCCCAAAGCTGCCCTACCAAAATCTGCTCTGGAGATGTTGTCATTTCTCCATGAAAAATTGTTACAGGAACTGTACCCAAATCTTTGGATTGCCCTCCGCATTGCAGTAACTCTTCCTGTTACAGTTGCGTCTGCTGAGAGGAGCTTTTCAAAACTCAAGCTTATGAAGACATACCTCCGGTCGTCAATGGCACAAGAACGCTTAGGTGGCCTGGCTATCATAAGCACCAACGCACAGTCTGCACAGCAGCTGTCATACGATGACCTTGTTGATGACTTTGCATCCAGGAAATGCAGACGTGTTCACTTGTGAATGCATACTGAAAGACATACATGCACATTGACCTAACTGTATAAATATGTTACTGTGTTGTTAATGATAAAAAAAAATGTGAAAACTACTTAGTCTCCCAAAAAAAAATGTAATCCAAACTACTTGGTGTCCAAAAAAATTTTTTTGGGGGAGGGGCCCCATCACACAATCGCTTGGGGCCTCAAGTTGGCCAGGGGCGGCCCTGGATGGGATGGTAGACTAAAAGCTTTAGGAATCCAAAGTATAACATATAATAAGTCCAGGCGGACTCGCCTCTGGGTAATTTGGATACCATCAGTGCCATTTGACCTTTTTCAGGTACCATACTGTAAAAATCATTTTATATCACTTTAGGTATTCATTCCATCCAAATACAAGTGTTTTTATAAAAAAAAAATATTTTAATAAAAAAACATTTTAAATGTAAATGGTGTGTGTGTGTGTGTGTGTGTGTGTGTGTGTGTGTGTGTGTGTGTGTGTGGACTTTGCCACAGTCCTTACATGTTTATCACCCGACTAACACTTATAGGAAGGTTTACTTACACAATAAAAATTAGGAAACAGGATAAATTTGTCTCCAACAGGAGCAGATTTATTTCAAACAACACAGGATAAATAAAACCGCACTAAAAACTACAAGCTTTTTTTTGGTAATAAACACTCGCAAAACTTTACACAAACCCTGAACGTTACAGTGTTTAGTCGGAGGAGTGCCACGCCAAGAAACAGTTCTTTCTTGCAGTCATGCACAGAGGCACCTGGCACTTAGTGCAGTACACAGGTGTCTTCACCGTTTTGTTGCCAGCATCAGAGCACCTCCTGCAGCACCTCCTGCAGCACCTCCTGCAGCACCTCCTGAGCACCTCCTGCAGCACCTCCTGCAGTACCTCCTGCAGCACCTCCTGAGCGCGGTGGCATCTTCCCCATAATACTTGGGCAAGCATACGAGTGATGATGGGGGGAGTGGTGGTGGTGCTGCAGGGACTTCACTCCTCATGTCTGCAGCAAGCTGCTCCCTGAAGGACTTCTGGGTGTGTGGCTTCGTCCTGCCGGGGTCAGCCCTCATCTTGTGCAGCTCTTTGTGGAGAAGGAAGCTGTTCCCCACTGCAATGTCCAGAAAATGGTAAAAAAAAGTCTCCTACCATTTCATTGTTTTGTGGCGAACGCTGTAGTATCCAATCAAAGCATCGGAGTGAGCCAGTTTCAATTTCCTATTGATGCCCATCAGCTGCAGAGTTAACTAATTAAAGGGGCGTGGCCCCACAGCTGTGACAACTCAGCAATCAGGTGTCCATTTTAGGTAGCACTTTCCTGGAGCGTCAGACAGACGAAGACTGACAAAGACAATAGAGTCCTGTTGGAGTAAGACTGACAAAGACAAAGGAGTCCTGTTGGAGTAAGACTGACAAAGACAAAGGAGTCCTGTTGGAGTAAGACTGACAAAGACAAAGGAGTCCTGTTGGAGTCCAAGACTGACAAAGACATTAGAGTCCTGCCGGAGTCACGAGGGAGGCAAAGAGGAGGTAAATCCTACTTTAAATGAGCTAGGTTTCGCTGGTGTTTTTATCCACTCTCGCTAAAAACATGTGTATATTCTCCATTCCTGTTCATGTGTCTCCTCGCAATTATCACTGGCCCCGTGTATCTCTTAATCGATATAACCGGCCTGCTCTCGTCTATCCCACATGCTCCACTGAGATCCAACATCTAGTGACAGGTGGCCTGTGGAACTGCCAGTCAGCTGTTCCTAAGGCTGACTTCATCTCTGGCTACGCTTCCCTGCAGTCTCTGGACTTCCTTGCTCTCACTGAGACCTGGATTACTCCATCCAACACATCCACCCAGCAGCTCTCTCCACAGCATATTCCTTCTCCCATACACCCAGACCCTCTGGCAGAGGAGGTGGCAATGGTCTCCTGCTCTCTCCCAAATGGAGCTTTTCCCTCTTCAAGCTACCTAACTTCACTCCTTCCACCTTTGAATTCCATGCCGTCACAGTAACCCATCCTATACAATTAACCATTGTTGTTCTCTACCGTCCACCAGGCGCCTTGGGGACTTCTTGGAGGAATTAGATAATCTCCTCTCACACATCCCTGAAACTGGCCCTCCCGCTGTACTTCTCGGAGACTTCAACCTCCAGACAGGGAAGACACTTTCTCACTGTCTCCATCCCCACCAACTCATAAAGCTGGCAATGTCCTCGATCTCATATTCTCAAGGAACTGCACTACCTCTAACCTCTCTGTAAACCCGCTTCACACATCCGATCACTTTTTCATTTCATTCTCTCTACCCCTTTCCAAACATAACAAACTAATCTCTTCTCATTCTGCACCTGTCCGCCGTAACCTTCGTTCCCTCTCCCCTCTACCTTTGCCTCATCGGTGCTCTCAGCCCTCCCTTCCTCTGACTCGTTCCAACCCCTGCCTCCAAACTCTGCTGCAGAAACTCTCCTCTCTACTCTTTCATCCTCTCTGGACTCTCTCTGTCCTCTCACATCTCGGCAGGCTCGTCAGTCCCCTCCTGCTCCCTGGCTAAATGACGCACTGCGTGCTAATAGAACCATCCTTAGGGCAGCAGAGCGGAAACGGTGGAAATCCAAACACCATGACGACCTCCTAAACTATCAGGCTCTCCTCTCCTCTTTCTCTGCTTCGATCTCTCAGGCAAAAAGCACTTTCTTTCAAGATAAGATAGTGGTAGTGGTGGTCTAATAGATAGTGAGGTGGGCTGAAGCTCGGAAGGTTGTGAGTTCAAATCCCACCTGGAACACCACCACTAGTGTGCCCTTAAGTCAGGCACTTAGCCCTTAGTTACTCCAGGGAGAATGTAATGTAATAAGATCCATTCTTCCTATTCCAATCCCAAAAAACTATTTTCCTCCTGGAACCCCCCAGAGCCCCTTCCCCCTCCTCCCTTCTGTCAAGCGACTTTGTTAACTACTTTGAAAAAAGGTTGATGATATTCGCTCTTCTTTTTTTTCTTCTCGACTCACCTTTACTCACCGCTGGGTCACCTGACCCACCGCTCACCCACACACTGACCTCCTTTACTCACCGCTGGGTCACCTGACCCACCGCTCACCCACACACTGACCTCTTTTCCCCTCTCTCTCCAAGTGAGGTTCTTACCCTCATTACCTCTGCCCGTCCTACCACCTGTCCTCTGGACCCTGTCCCCTCAAACCTCCTTCAGACTATCGCTCCTGATATTCTACCGTTTCTCACCCATTTCATCAACACTTCTCTAACTTCTGGTCACTTTCCAAACAGTCTCAAGGAGGCAAGAGTAAACCCTCTCCTAAAGAAACCCACTCTCAACCCGTCTGATGTTATAAACTACAGGCCTGTCTCTCTCCTCCCGTTCCTGTCTAAAACACTTGAACGCGCTGTCTTTAAACAACTCTCCTGTTATCTCCATCAGAACAACCTTCTGGATCCGCACCAGTCTGGTTTCAAGGCAGGTCACTCCACAGAAACTGCTCTCCTCGCTGTCTCTGAGGAACTGCACACGGCTAAAGCAGCCTCCCTCTCCTCTGTCATCATCCTTTTGGACCTGTCTGCTGCATTCGACACGGTGAACCATCAGATCCTCCTTCACACTCTCCAAGAACTTGGAGTTTCAGGCTCTGCACTTTCCCTCCTCACCTCATACCTCAAAGACCGCACTACAGGGTAACTTGGAGAGGGTCCGAGTCCGACCCTTGTCAATTAACTACAGGGGTCCCTCAGGGCTCTGTTCTTGGTCCCCTCCTCTTCTCCTTGTACACAAACTCGCTCGGATCTGTCATTAGCCCGCATGGTTTTCATACCACTGCTACGCTGACGACACCCAATTAATTCTGTCCTTTCCCCGCTCAGAGACCCAGGTCGTCGCACGCATCTCTGCTTGTCTAGCTGACATCTCTCAGTGGATGTCTGCTCACCACCTCAAGCTCAACCTTGACACTGAACTGCTTTTCCTTCCGGGAAAAGATTGTCCCACTCTTGACCTAACAATCAACATCAGCACCTCTGTTGTTTCCCCGACTCAGACTGCAAGGAATCTGGGTGTGACCCTAGATAACAACCTGTCCTTCACTGCAAACATCGCTGCTACAACCCGCTGCTGCAGATACACGCTGTACAACATCAGGAGGATACGTCCCCTCCTGACCCAGAAAGCGACGCAGGTTCTGGCCCAGGCTCTCGTCATCTCACGCCTAGACTACTGCAACTCCCTCCTGGCTGGTCTACCTGCATGTGCCATCCGACCTCTGCAGCTCATCCAGAATGCAGCGGCTCGTCTGGTCTTCAACCTTCCTAAATGTTCCCACACCACGCCGCTCCTCCGCTCTTCACTGGCTTCCAGTAACTGCTAGAATCCACTTCAAGACACTGGTACTTGGGTACCATGCTGTGAATGGATCTGGCCCTTCCTACATCCAGGACATGGTTAAACTGTACACCCCAGCACGTGCACTCCGCTCTGCATCGGCCAAACGGCTCGCTGCAACCCCACTGCGAGGGGGACCCAAGTTCCCATCAGCAAAAACACGTGGGTTTGCTATCCTGGCTCCAAAATGGTGGAATGAGCTCCCCATTGACATCAGGACAGCAGAAAGCTTACACATCTTCCGGCGCAGACTGAAAACTCATCTCTTTAGACTCCACTTCGAGCGATAGAATTACTAACAAAGCACTTATGGCGCATTTCCACCATGGCGCGGAGCGCGGTTTAAGCGTGCCGTGTCGTGCCGGGCCCGTTTTTGGTTGCGTTTCCACTAGGCCTAGTTCCGGCCCAGGACAACTTTTTCACCTTTTTTCTGGCCCGACAAAATCGTGGTTCTATCGGGGCCAACAAGCGGGCCAACAACCGGGCTGAATATGCTAAACTAGTGAGAGAATCGCTGGCAAGGGGGCTACAACTACAACAAGATGAACATATGTGACCGTGATCTAATTGTAATACACGTTTCTAAATGATGCCGAAGTAACAACATACTGATACCGGTTAGTAAACACCATGAATTAATGCTTTGACAAGTCTGCAGACAGACGGCAGGAGAAACACCTTTAAAATGCGTGTTTTCTGAATGGAGATCGGCTAAGCTAACGCAGTATATGCTCCGTCCACACTCACAACAACGGCCTACAGACAGAAATAAAGCAGCGACTGTATTCTCCATGACACAGACAGGCTGTGGTTTGGACTTGTTTCACTTGTGTCTAGTTTCTGAGCAGATATGAGGAGCTGTGAGCTCTGAGTGCTAACAGCTAACAGCTGATGTTGGTTTTCTGAAGATGACGTCATGGCTCCGCCTACTCTGCGTTACTATAGATACTGCCCCAGTTCCTAAACTGTAATGGAAGCGCAGCATAAAGTGAGCCGGGCCTAACAAGGCCTAAAGGCCCTGACACACCAGGCCGAAATCGGCCGTTTTCGTTAGTCGGACGACGAAGCGTGCCCTGTCGCCCAAACTCAATTTGGTGTGTCCCGCACGGTCGGCCGTGACACGCCTTATTTGGCCTTTCATGGCCGACGCATGGCCGGTTCAACATGTTGAATCGGCCATGCGTCGGCCACAGGCAGTCGGCCAAAGAAATCACTCTGATTGGCTGTTCAGCTAGCGAATCAGTGCATGAGAAGCGAGACGGAAGTGAGGGACGTAAACAAACGATTTAAGAAGGCCCACACACAGACGGCTATTCCTTTTCATCTCCTCGGTCCAATGGCTGATCGCTCCAGGACCGCACGAAACATGTTTTCCATGGACGAGAGTGAAAATGGAACGCACACGCTATTTGTTGTTTGTTTATATCACGCAGTCTGTTCCTCTTCTCTGTCTTCCGGTTGTTGCCTCTTTTGAATGACGAATACACACTACCGCCGCCTGCTGGTAAGGACAGTTATTGCCACTCACGCATGCACAGTTCGTACGTGCTCGGCTGAAGTCTTTGCGGTGCGTTCCAGTGCGACACACGGCCAAGACGCAGGAGAACACGGCGAGTCCTCTGGTGACTGCTTGGTGTGTCGGGGCCTTTAGAGACAGTACTAAGTCGAGTGAGGCTTGCGGTGGAAATGAGCCATTATATACTAATAAAGGACTGGCTTATCTAAAGCCAGTTGAGGAGCACTTGAAATGTGTTGGCTCTATGAAACCTGATGTTCTTCTATGATTCTGTTTTCTTCTAGTTTGTATCTTCCTGGTCGAATGCACTGATTGTAAGTCGCTCTGGATAAAAGCCTCAGCTAAATGCAATGTAATTGATCCTGAGACCAGTGCTCGTCCCTCAAGTGGCTGTGACACCCCCCCCCTCAAGCGGCTGTGAGACCCCCCCCCTCAAGTGGCTGTGACACCCCCCCCTCAAGCGGCTGTGAGACCCCCCCCCCCTCAAGTGGCTGTGACAGCCCCCCCTCAAGCGGCTGTGAGACCCCCCCCCCTCAAGCGGCTGTGACACCCCCCCCCCCTCAAGTGGCTGTGACACCCCCCCCCTCAAGTGGCTGTGAGACCCCCCCCCTCAAGCGGCTGTACCCCCCTCAAGTGGCTGTGAGACCCCCCCCCCCTCAAGTGGCTGTGACACCCCCCCCCTCAAGCGGCTGTGAGACCCCCCCCCTCAAGTGGCTGTGACACCCCCCCCCCTCAAGTGGCTGTGAGACCCCCCCCCTCAAGCGGCTGTACCCCCCCTCAAGTGGCTGTGAGACCCCCCCCCTCAAGTGGCTGTGAGACCCCCCCCCTCAAGTGGCTGTGACACCCCCCCCCTCAAGTGCTGTGAGACCCCCCCCTCAAGCGCTGTACCCCCCTCAAGTGGCTGTGACACCCCCCCCTCAAGCGGCTGTGAGACCCCCCCCCTCAAGTGGCTGTGACACCCCCCCCCCCCTCAAGTGGCTGTGAGACCCCCCCCCCTCAAGCGGCTGTACCCCCCCTCAAGTGAGACCCCCCCCCCCCCTCAAGTGGCTGTGACACCCCCCCCCCCTCAAGTGGCTGTGAGACCCCCCCCCCTCAAGCGGCTGTACCCCCCCTCAAGTGAGACCCCCCCCCCCCCCTCAAGTGGCTGTGACACCCCCCCCCCCTCAAGTGGCTGTGAGACCCCCCCCCTCAAGCGGCTGTACCCCCCCTCAAGTGAGACCCCCCCCCCCTCAAGTGGCTGTGAGACCCCCCCCCCTCAAGCGCTGTACCCCCCCTCAAGTGAGACCCCCCCCCCCCCTCAAGTGGCTTGGGGCTCCGATATCTATATATAAAAATATTGATTTAAATCCAATATCCAGAAAATAAGAGCTTTATTAAAACTCGTTAACATGCAGAAAATATTCAAACATTTAAATATCAAAGTTTTATTAATCCTTCATTATAAAATATCATTAAACAAAGGGTTAAGGAGGCGTGTGGCGCAGTGGGTTGTGAGTTTGTGTTGGGATCAGATGGTCACAGGTTCAAACCCCACTGCAGTCAGCATGTCGTTGTGTCCCTGAGACACTTCACCCCAAAGTGCTCCTGTGGGGATTGCCCTCAGTATGTGAGTCGCTTTGGATAAAAGCGTCTAACAAGTGACATGTGATGGAATGTAAGGGTTAATAACACATGTTAGATCATATTAAACAAAGGGTTAATAACACATGTTAGATCATATTAAACAAAGGGTTAATAACACATGTTAGATCATATTAAACAAAGGGTTAATAACACATGTTAGATCATGTTAAACAAAGGGTTAATAACACGTTAGATCATGTTAAACAAAGGGTTAATAACACGTTAGATCATGTCATATTAAATATCTAATAATATATTTTCTTATTGTGTCGACGCTCTGGATCGATGCTGCGTTCATGTGCTGACGGAATAATCTGAAAAAGGAGTTCTGGAAACACGTGTTGATGTTCCCTAGAGACTCAAACAGGAAGTGAAGCTGCTCAGTTTTTATGCTAAACTAACATCTGCTGAGGCACTGTGGCAGCCAATCAGGACGGAGATGTGTGAGTATCTGCTGACATCACGACCATTCAAATACTGAGGGAGAACCAATGGGGCGTCAGCAACTCAAAGAGAGGCTTCGTGATCGGACAGCAGTGGCAGGGGGTGGGGCTTGAACCCAGGAGCAGTGCATGCTGGGAAGGCGTCTACAAGTCTCGTGGGAGGATCCAGATCTCGTTCCTGCGCTCGGGAACTGACGGGTTCTCGTAGGAAGCCACCATGAAGTTTTCCAGCAGAGGGGGGGCGCCCAGCAGAGGGGGGGAGCCCAGCAGAGGGGGGCCGCCCAGCAGAGGGGGGGCGCCCAGCAGGGGGGGGTGCCCAGCAGGGGGGGGGCACCTAGAAGGCTCCGCAGAATCCCCACTTGATAGGTGAGCGTCTGCCAGGTGGTCGTCCCGAAGAACGTCCTGACAGCCAATCAGAGAGCAGCACAACGTCAACAATACAATACAATAGAGAGGTGAAGTCCCTCCCCTTCCGATGGACCTCATGGGACCTTATTTCTGAAAAAGTATGCATTGAAGTCAATGGAGAGAGAAAAGTTATCTTTCTCTCCCGTTTGAATTGTGCCACGAATTACACATATGATGTTTGTCAATTTAAAAGATCATTTTGCATAAAACTGTGAAGTGAACTACATCTCTGGTCTCGCACCACAACTCAGTCACCTCACCCTCACTATCACCCTCACTATCACCCCCACCCTCACCCTCACTATCACCCTCACTATCACCCCCACCCTCACCCTCACTATCACCCCCACCCTGACCCTAACTATCACCCTCACCCTCACTATCACCCTTACCCTCACCCTCACTATCACCCTCACCCTCACTATCACCCTCACTATCACCCTCACCCCCACCCTGACCCTAACTATCACCCTTACCCTCACCCTAACTATCACCCTTACCCTCACCCTGACTATCACCCTCACTATCACCCTCACTATCACCCTTACCCTCACCCTCACTATCACCCTGACCCTCACCCTCACTATCACCCTCACCCTCACTCTGACCCTCACTATCACCCTTACCCTCACTATCACCCTGACCCTCACCCTCACTATCACCCTGACCCTCACTCACCCTTACCCTCACCCTCACTATCACCCTGACCCTCACTATCACCCTCACTATCACCCTCACTCTGACCCTCACTATCACCCTTACCCTCACCCTCACTATCACCCTGACCCTCACCCTCACTATCACCCTGACCCTCACCCTCACTATCACCCTTACCCTCACCCTCACTATCACCCTGACCCTCACCCTCACTATCACCCTCACTATCACCCTCACCCTCACTCTGACCCTCACTATCACCCTTACCCTCACCCTCACTATCACCCTGACCCTCACCCTCACTATCACCCTGACCCTCACCCTCACTATCACCCTCACTCTGACCCTCACCCTCACTATCACCCTGACCCTCACTATCACCCTCACTATCACCCTCACTCTGACCCTCACTATCACCCTTACCCTCACCCTCACTATCACCCTGACCCTCACCCTCACTATCACCCTGACCCTCACCATCACCCTGACCCTCCCTATCACCCTTACCCTCACCCTCACTATCACCCTTACCCTCACCCTGACCCTCACTATCACCCTCACCCTGACCCTAACTATCACCCTTACCCTCACCCTGACCCTCACTATCACCCCCACCCTGACCCTAACTATCACCCTTACCCTCACCCTCACTATCACCCTTACCCTCACCCTCACTATCACCCTCACCCTGACCCTCACCCTTACCCTCACCCTGACCCTCACTATCACCCTCACCCTCACTATCACCCTCACCCTGACCCTCACTATCACCCTTACCCTCACCCTCACTATCACCCTCACCCTGACCCTAACTATCACCCTTACCCTCACCCTCACTATCACCCTCACCCTGACCCTCACTATCACCCTCACCCTGACCCTCACTATCACCCTTACCCTCACTATCACCCTCACTATCACCCTTACCCTCACCCTGACCCTCACTATCACCCTGACCCTCACTATCACCCTGACCCTCACTATCACCCTCACCCTCACCCTGACCCTCACTATCACCCTGACCCTCACTATCACCCTCACCCTGACCCTCACTATCACCCTCACCCGGCCCTCACTATCACCCTCACCCTCACTATCACCCTTACCCTCACCCTCACTATCACCCTGACCCTCACCCTCACTATCACCCTTACCCTCACCCTCACTATCACCCTTACCCTCACCCTGACCCTCACTATCACCCTGACCCTCACTATCACCCTCACCCTCACTATCACCCTCTCACCCTGACCCTCATCCTCACTATCACCCTCACCCTGACCCTCACTATCACCCTCTCACCCTGACCCTCACCCTCACTATCACCACAATGAAACACGTCCAGAAGAATGTCCTGCAAAGCTGCCAGCCTTCCTTCGATTCTCCCTGAACTGCCTGATCTTTTTAATGTTCAATGTTAACCATGTGTGCAGATAGCATGAAGTAGAAAAGATCGCTGATGCTAATGTAGCGTTAGCGTTAGCATGTCTCCCCCGGGGGCATCCGGGCTTAAACGGTGTATTATAGAATGATCAAACCGATGTGACAGTACTCTTCAAAGGGTTCATGAAATATGACTACTACTCTTACTGTTTAACATTTTGGGTTACTTCATGTTAATGCTAATACAAATGACACGGCTAAGGCTGTAATGCTAACTAACGTGCTTGCTACTAGCTAGGTAGCTAACTTGATCCAGCCACTCCTGGTCCTTTCATCAGACGGGAAGCGAAAGAACGAGCAAGACCCATTGCTGCTATGATTACAGCCTGGTACAAAGCACACAGGCATCTTGTTAAAGTTATCTTAGCTATCTCTTATATTTAGTGGAGGAAAACAATTATGACATCACTTACGCGACTCTGGGATTTGTAGTCTTTCTAGTTGCGTATTTTTCATAGTCTTATATTTCAACAGTTTTACGACAAACTGTGACTTTTTTGACTTGGAAATGATTTTTTAAGATTGACAAACATCATATGTGTAATTCATGGCACAATTCAACCGGGATCGAAAGATAACTTAGAGGGACTTCGCCTCTCTATGGAGTGGTGCAGTGATGAGTCCTAAAACCAGGAAGTGAGTCAGCATTTCACCACTTCCTGTTCCCTCGTCTCAGAGCCAATGGGATCTCTCCATAGGATCTTTGAAACTAGCTGAACTAAGGTCTGTGGTTGAGAGAAAGAGACGGATCACGTTTTGTTCTAGGACATTAAATCCATCAGCAGTGACCCCACTGGGGATTTCTGAAGAGTTCACGTGTCTGAAAAACGATGGTTGTTACCAAGTGGCTGAATAGGACTACAGAAGTCGTGGAGGACGTTGTACGTCATTACGCCGAACACGTGAACACTCCTCTAAGTTAGTTTGCCCTGTTCTGCTTGAGAGCAAGTACCTGCCTCCTGCAAACTGTTCAAACAAACGCTTCAACTCGTTCCATTTAGAATCTGTGTGTTTGAATATGGATCTGAAGTTGGCGTGACGTTGAAGTCGTGCTGCTGGACTCGGCTGTAGCTCCTTTATAGCATCACGTTAGCATTGCAGGGTGGAACCACAGAAACACGTCATCACTGCACCGCTCTATACAATACAGCTTTATTTATAGAGCACTTTAAAACCTCCAGACCAAAGTGCTGTACAGCCAAACAAACAAACAAACAAACAAACAAATAAACAAATAAACAAACAAATAAACAAACAAACAAATAAACAACCAAACAAATAAACAAACAAACAAACAAACAAACAAATAAACAAACAAACAAACAAATAAACAAATAAACAAACAAACCGACAAGTAAAAACAATAGACAATTGAAACACAACCCAAACACCAGGAGGAACACAGCAATAGAGGCGGGGCATCAACCTGGAGAGCACTCTGATTGGCTCCCGCTGGACGATGGTGATGTCGGGGTCTGAGGGGAGGGGGGGGGTGCTCTGAAACTCTGAGGGCAGGAAGAAGGACGTCCGCACGACTTCCTGCATCGAGAGGCCGTCAGCTGACACCTCGGTAACCACGGGAACCGTCAGACCCAGGAACCGCCCTGAAGATCATATAATAATATAATATAAAGTACAATAATATAATCTAAAGTATAATAATATAATATAAAGTATAATAATATAATCTAAAGTATAATAATATAATATAAAGTATAATAATATAGTATAAAGTATAATAATATAATCTAAAGTATAATAATCTAAAGTATAATAATATAAAGTATAATAATATAATCTAAAGTATAATAATCTAAAGTATAATAATATAAAGTATAATAATATAATCTAAAGTATAATAATATAATATAAAGTATAATAATATAATCTAAAGTATAATAATATAATATAAAGTATAATAATATAGTATAAAGTATAATAATATAATCTAAAGTATAATAATCTAAAGTATAATAATATAAAGTATAATAATATAATATAAAGTATAATAATATAGTATAAAGTATAATAATATAATCTAAAGTATAATAATCTAAAGTATAATAATATAAATATAATAATATAATATAAAGTATAATAATATAATATAAAGTATAATAATATAATCTAAAGTATAATAATATAAAGTATAATAATCTAAAGTATAATAATATAAAGTATAATAATCTAAAGTATAATAATATAGTATTTAATGACCTGTGGAGTTCTCCCTGCAGATGTAGCGCATTAGCTTCATGAAGCTAACAGAGACGCTCTGCTCGAACAGTTTTTCCCCGTCTGAAACACAGGCCCACTGACCGGGGGGGATCAGCCTCTCCTCGAACTGCACCTCCCCCATCTGAGGAGAGAGAGGGGGTTAGGTTCTCCTTTAGGGAACACTGCACCTCCTTTAGGGAACACTAGGGAACACTGGACCTCCCCCATCTGAGGAGAGAGAGGGGGTTAGGGTCTCCTTTAGGGAACACTAGAACTCCTTTAGGGAACACAAGGGAACACTGCACCTCCCCCATCTGAGAGGACAGAGAGGGGGTTAGGTTCTCCTTTAGGGAACACTAGGGAACACTAGGGAACACTGCACCTCCTTTAGGGAACACTAGGGAACACTGCACCTCCTTTAGGGAGCACTAAGGAACACTGGACCTCCTTTAGGGAACACTAGGGAACACTGCACCTCCTTTAGGGAACACTAGGGAACACTAGAACTCCTTTAGGGAACACTAGGGAACACTGCACCTCCTTTAGAGAACACTGCACCTCCCCCATCTGAGGAGAGAGAGGGGGTTAGGTTCTCCTTTAGGGAACACTAGAACTCCTTTAGGGAACACTAGGGAACACTAAGGAACACTGGACCTCCCCCATCTGAGGAGAGAGAGGGGGTTAGGGTCTCCTTTAGGGAACACTAGAACTCCTTTAGGGAACACAAGGGAACACTGGACCTCCCCCATCTGAGAGGAGAGAGAGGGGGTTAGGGTCTCCTTTAGGGAACACTAAAACTCCTTTAGGAAACACAAGGGAACACTGCACCTCCCCCATCTGAGAGGAGAGAGAGGGGGTTAGGTTCTCCTTTAGGGAACACTAGGGAACACTAGGGAACACTGCACCTCCTTTAGGGAACACTAGGGAACACTGCACCTCCTTTAGGGAACACTAAGGAACACTGGACCTCCTTTAGGGAACACTAGGGAACACTGCACCTCCTTTAGGGAACACTAGGGAACACTAGAACTCCTTTAGGGAACACTAGGGAAAACTGCACCTCCTTTAGAGAACACTGCACCTCCCCCATCTGAGGAGAGAGAGGGGGTTAGGTTCTCCTTTAGGGAACACTATAAACTCCTTTAGGGAACACTAGGGAACACTAGGGAACACTGGACCTCTCCCATCTGAGGAGAGAGAGGGGGTTAGGTTCTCCTTTAGGGAACACTGGACCTCCTTTAGGGAACACTGGACCTTCTTTAGGGAACAATAGGGAACACTGCACCTCCTTTAGGGAACACTAGGGAACACTGCACCTCCTTTAGGGAACACTAGAACTCCTTTAGGGAACACTGGACCTCCCCCATCTGAGGAGAGAGAGGGGGTTAGGTTTTCCTTTAGGGAACAATAGGGAACACTGGAACTCCTTTAGGGAACGATAGGGAACACTGGACCTCCTTTAGGGAACACTGCACCTCCTTTAGGGAACACTAGGGAACACTGCACCTCCTTTAGGGAACACTAGGGAACACTGGACCTCCTTTAGGGAACACTAGGGAACACTGCACCTCCTTTAGGGAACACTGCACCTCCTTTAGGGAACACTAGGGAACACTGGACCTCCTTTAGGGAACACTGCACCTCCTTTAGGGAACACTGCACCTCCTTTAGGGAACACTGGACCTCCTTTAGGGAACACTAGGGAACACTGGACCTCCTTTAGGGAACACTGCACCTCCTTTAGGGAACACTGGACCTCCTTTAGGGAACACTAGGGAACACTGCACCTCCTTTAGGGAACACTGCACCTCCTTTAGGGAACACTGCACCTTAGGGAACACTGGACCCTCCTTTAGGGAACACTGCACCTCCTTTAGGGACCCTGGACCTTTAGGGAACACTGGACCTCCTTTAGGGAACACTCACCTCCTTTAGGAAACACTGCACCTCCTTCAGGGAACACTCACCTTCTCGTGGCAGCAGATGGAGGAAAAGGGGAGGAGCTCCCTCTGCTGGCTGTTGCGGGTCATTTCCATTATGGGTCCCATCATCTCTGTGACAGACAGGAAGCTCAGTTAAGATCACAATAAAGCCCCGCCCATTCTAACCCCCCCGCCTCACCTGGTGGTTTCCCCCCCCTCACCTGGAGGTACTTACACCAGGTGGTTGCCCCCGCCTCACCTGGTGGTTTCCCCCCCCTCACCTGGAGGTACTTACACCAGGTGGTTGCCCCCGCCTCACCTGGTGGTTTCCCCCCCCTGACCTGGAGGTAATTACACCTGGTGGTTGCCCCCCCCTCACCTGGTGGTTGCACCCCTCACCTGGATATACTAATACCTGGTGGTGCCCCCCCCCCCTCTCCTGGTGATTGCCGCCCCCCCCTTCACCTGGTGGTTGCCCCCCCCCCCCTCAGCTGGTGGTTGCCGCCCCCCCCTCACCTGGAGGTACAACACCTGGTGTTGCCCCCCCCCCTCACCTGGTGGTTGCCGCCCCCCCTCACCTGGTGGTGCCCCCCCCCCCTCACCTGGTGGTTCCCCCCCCCCTGACCTGGAGGTAATTACACCTGGTGGTTGCCCCCCCCTCACCTGGTGGTTGCCCCCCCCCCTCACCTGGTGGTTGCACCTCCTCACCTGGAGATACTAATACCTGGTGGTGCCCCCCCCCCCCCTCTCCTGGTGGTTGCCCCCCCCCCCCTTCACCTGTGGTTGCCCCCCCCCCTCACCTGGTGGTTGCCGCCCCCCCTCACCTGTGGTTTCCCCCCCTGACCTGGAGGTAATTACACCTGGTGGTGCCCCCCCCCCCCCCTCTCCTGGTGGTTGCCGCCCCCCCCCTTCACCTGGTGGTTGCCGCTCCCCCCCCTCACCTGGAGGTACTACACCTGGTGGTTGCCCCCCCCCTCACCTGGTGGTTTCCGCCCCCCTCACCTGGTGGTGCCCCCCCCCCCCCTTCACCTGGTGGTTGCCCCCCCCCCCTCACCTGGTGGTTGCCGCCCCCCCCCTTCGCCTGGTGGTTGCCCCCCCCTCACCTGGTGGTTGCCGCCCCCCCCCCTCACCTGGAGGTACTAACACCTGGTGGTTGCCCCCCCCCTCACCTGGTGGTTTCCGCCCCCCATCCTGGTGGTGCCCCCCCCCCCCTCACCTGGTGGTACTAACACCTGGTGATTACTGGCAACCGCCTGCCAGTGAGTCAGCAGCCGGTCTTCTTCCTCTTCAGCCATTGGTTGAGGATCCTCAGTGATGTCATCGTCCAGCTGCTCCTCGTCCAATCCCTCGAGATCTTCAAGAGAGATCAGAGCCATTACTGCTGGGGGGGGGGGTTCCTCTGACCTGCAGGGATAGGGTTAGCATGTAGCATTATCATGTTAGCAAACCCTTTAGCATGAAGCATTCATGTAAGCATACCCTTTAGCTTGTAGCATTATCATATTAGCTTTTAGGGTGATCTTTTAGCTTGTAGCATCATCATATTAGCTCCTGGCCGCTTTTAGCGTTATCCTTTAGCATATCTTTAGTTTGTAGCATTATCATGTTAGCTTGTAGCATTATCCTTTAGCTTGTAGCATCATATTAGCTCCTATAAACTTTTAGCATTATCCTGTAGCTTGTAGCATCATCATGTTAGCTTCTGTCAGATTTAGCATTATCCTTTAGCTTGTAGCATCATATTTAGCTCCTGTCAGCTTTAAGCATTATCCTTTAGCTTGTAGCATCCTCATGTTAGCTCATATACGCTTTTAGCATTATCCTTTAGCTTGTAGCATCATCATATTAGCTCCTGTCAGCTTTTAGCATTATCCTTTAGCTGTAGCATCATCATGTTAGCTCATATACGCTTTTAGCATTATCCTTTAGTTTGTAGCATCATCATGTTAGCTCATATACACTTTTAGCATTATCCTTTAGCTTGTAGCATCATCATGTTAGCTCATATACGCTTTTAGCATTATCCTTTAGCTTGTAGCATTATCATATTAGCTCCAGTAAACTTTTAGCATTATCCTTTAGCTTGTAGCATCATCATGTTAGATTGTAGCATTACCCTTTAGCTTGTAGCATCATCATATTAGCTTGTGTGAACTTTTAGCATTATCCTTTAGCTTGTAGCATCATCACATTAGCTTCTGTCAGCTTTTAGCATTATGGTTTAGCTTGTAGCATCATCATATTGGCTCCTATAAACTTTAGGATTATCCTTTAGCTTGTAGCATCATCATATTAGCTCCTATAAACGTTTAGCGTTATCCTTTAGCTTGTAGCATCATCACATTAGCTCGTGTAAACTTTTAGCATTATCCTTTAGCTTGTAGCATCATCATGTTAGCTTGTGTAAACTTTTAGCATTATCCTTTAGCTTGTAGCATCATCACATTAGCTCCTATAAACTTTTAGCATTATCCTTTAGCTTGTAGCATCATCATGTTAGCTCCTGTTAGCTCCTGTTAACACAGAACCAGGGAGATGCTGCCTTCAGGGTCCAACACAGAACCAGGGAGATGCTGCCTTCAGGGTCCAACACAGAACCAGGGAGATGCTGCCTTCAGGGTCCAACACAGAACCAGGGAGATGCTACCAGAAAAGCGGCTAATACCAGAAAAGCGACTAATACCAGAAAAGCGGCTGGCCCTGACAATGTCTCCCCCTCCACCCTGAAGCTCTGTGCTGATCAGCTGTCTCCTGTTTTACGGACATCTTAACACCTCACTGGAGACATGCCACGTCCCAGCATGCTTCAAAACCTCCACCATCATCCCGGTTCCCAAGAAAACAAGGATCACAGGACTAAATGACTACAGACCCGTCGCCCTGACCTCTGTGGTTATGAAGTCCTTTGAGCGCCTTGTCCTGTCCCACCTGAAATCCATCACAGACCCACTCCTGGACCCCCTGCAGTTCGCCTACAGAGCCAACAGGTCTGTGGACGACGCTGTCAACATGGCCCTTCACTTCCTCCTCCAGCACCTGGACACACCAGGAACCTACGCCAGGATCCTGTTTGTGGACTTCAGCTCCGCCTTCAACACCATCATCCCGGCTCTGCTGCAGGACAAGCTCTCCAGCTGCACGTGCCCGCCTCCACCTGCAGGTGGATCACAGACTTCCTGTCTGACAGGAAGCAGCGCGTGAGGCTGGGGAAACACGTCTCTGACCCCCGGACCATCAGCACCAGTTCCCCTCAAGGCTGCGTTCTTTCCCCTCTGCTCTTCTCCCTGTACACCAACAGCTGCACCTCCAGTCACCAGTCTGTCAAGCTCCTGAAGTTCAGACGACACCACCCTCATCGGACTCATCTCTGGTGGGGACGAGTCTGCCTACAGGTGGGAGATAGACCATCTGGTGACCTGGTGTGGGGAAAACCACCTGGAGCTCAACGCCCTCAAAACAGTGGAGATGGTCGTGGACTTCAGGAAGAACGCAGCCCCACCCACCCCCATCACTCTGTGTGACCCCCATCACTCTGTGTGACTCCCCATCACTCTGTGTGACTCCCCATCACTCTGTGTGACCCCCATCACTCTGTGTGACCCCCATCACTCTGTGTGACCACCCATCACTCTGTGTGACGCCCCATCACTCTGTGTGACCCCCCATCCCTCTGTGTGACCCCCCATCACTCTGTGTGACCCCCCATCACTCTGTGTGACCCCCATCACTCTGTGTGACTGAAGAAATTCAACCTGCCAAAGACGATGATGGTGAACTTCTACACCTCCATCATGGAGTCCCTCCTCACCTCCTCCATCATGGAGTCCATCCTCACCTCCTCCATCATGGAGTCCCTCCTCACCTCCTCCATCATGGAGTCCATCCTCACCTCCTCCATCACCATCTGGTACGCCGCAGCCACAGCCAAGGATAAGGGCAGGCTGCAGCGTGTCATCCGCTCTGCAGAGAAGGTGATCGGCTGCAATCTGCCATCCCTCCACGACCTGCATGCCTCCAGGACCCTGAGGCGGGCAGGGAAGATAGTGGCCGACCCCTCCCACCCTGGACACAAACTGTTCACCCCCCTCCCCTCTGGCAGGAGGCTGCGCTCCATCAGGACCAGAACCTCTCGCCACCTGAACAGTTTCTTCCCCTCCGCTACCGGCCTCTTAAACAAGGCCCGGCCCCCCTCTGCCACATCACAGACTCTATGCATTACATTAACGCACACAATGTTCATACTCCTTTCTGCACATATTCTGATTTCACATTTCATAGTTTATATTCTAAAACTCAATCATAGCATTCTATTTCCATGTGAATTACTGCTTTATTTAATTTGTACTGCTATTTAACTGTATTTTATTACGGTGTAAAAGATTCTGTGTTTTGTATTAGATTTCTTGTTTTTTATATTTTATGTCTGCACCATGACATCAAGTCAAATTCCTAGTATGTGCGAACCTACCTGGCAATAAACCTGATTCTGATTCTGATTCTGATGCTGCCTTCAGGGTCTAACACAGAACCAGGGAGATGCTGCCTTCAGGGTCCAACACAGAACCAGGGAGATGCTGCCTTCAGGGTCTAACACAGAACCAGGGACATGCTGCCTTCAGGGTCTAACACAGAACCAGGGACATGCTGCCTTCAGGGTCTAACACAGAACCAGGGACATGCTGCCTTCAGGTTCTAACACAGAACCAGGGAGATGCTGCCTTCAGGGTCTAACACAGAACCAGGGAGATGCTGCCTTCAGGGTCCAACACAGAACCAGGGAGATGCTGCCTTCAGGGTCAGACAGTATCATTAATAACATGATGAATGATACATCACGTCATCCTGAAGCTAGTTTGTTGTTCATATTGATCTGATGGAATAGTTTGTATAAAGTCTTACAGTTCACACACTCTGATATACAGCCATAGAAAGGACAGTTAGCACGGTTAGCACAGTTAGCAGGGTTAGCACAGTTAGCACGGGTCGGGCTGGTTATATTTATCTCACCTGGTTCTGTCGTCAACAACACCTCTAGCTTCTTCTTCTCTGCTTCCGGTACACTGCAGCTCTCGGGCTCTTCAAAATAAAAGCCCGCAGATCCTGTCGTCGTTTTCAACACAGAAAACTTCCTGTGACTTCAAAATAAAAGCTTCACTTCCTGTCCAGAACATCGGTGACTCCAACAGTGAATAATTACATTATATCATAATTAGGGCTGTTAACGCAACAAATAATTAACGGCACTAATTCTTTTAACGCGTTTAACGCATGTGTATTTTTTGTCCTCGGCCGCCCCGTAGTTTCAGAGCGCATCGAGTTTAAAATACCATCTACCAGCTGAGCTGACAGCCCCGCTCCTGCCGCCCGCTTGCGGCAGACCACACTTCCACGCTCACCGGCAGGCCCGGACTGGCCATCGGGAGGACCGGGAGGGTGTGTGTATGTGTGGCGCGAGCGAGCGAGCGAGAGAGAGAGAATGCGCACACCTTACGTGTATTGTTGTTGTTAGCATCTGGTGCTAGCTCGCTGCGCTAACGGATATAAGGAGCTGTTTCAATGAAAACAGAGGAGCGACATTTCGCCGACAACTGCGCCGAGCACCTGACTTCCTGCAGGGAGCCAGACAGAGGGCCGTTGAACGAGAAGTCAGCACACTCAGCACGGATAGTGCGCGCAACATGATTGCAGCGTCCAGGCAGCTCCCGTTCGAGCATATGCCTTGAGTTGCACATAGCTCCAACGATACACACACACACACACACACACACACACACCACACACACACACAACACACACACACACACACACACACACACACACACAGTATTGTATGAGAGGTTCCAGGTTGTTGTGTTTAATATTCATGAGAATATTTGTCATTGTTCAAATGATAATAAACAAACATTTGCATAAGGCATATTTGTCCTCTCATATGTTGATAAGAGTATTCAAAACTTGAAAAATATTCCTCTAAGGATCATTTAGAACAGATAAAAAATGTGCGATTAATTTGCGATTAATCGCGATTAAATATTTTAATCGACTGACAGCCCTACTTATAATATATTATAATATAATGTAATATAATGTAACTCATGGGCGTCGCAGCCATTATATGAGGGTGGGACAAGTCCCCCCCACCTTTTAAAATGATTAGTTTAGACCCCCCCACCTTTTAAAATGATTAGTTTAGACCCCCCTCCTTTTAAAATGATTAGTTTAGACCCCCCCCATGTGGAAAGTCCGTGAATCGGTCTATCCACTCGCCTCTCTCTGTAGAGCGCTGTGTCAGTGCTTCATAATCAAATCCATTCCACTGCTTATTGTGAGAATGCCCAAATCAATGAAACTCCGTCCCATGTTTTCACAGCTCCTTTGTACCAAGGCAGATTCTCAGAGCCGCACACATGAGCCGTACACATGCTGCTGCGTTTTATGTGTAGCTGTGTCTTTAGTTGTAACATGAT
This sequence comes from Dissostichus eleginoides, assembly GCA_031216635.1. Classification (NCBI taxonomy): domain Eukaryota; kingdom Metazoa; phylum Chordata; class Actinopteri; order Perciformes; family Nototheniidae; genus Dissostichus; species Dissostichus eleginoides. Next base: position 144,692 of record JASDAP010000058.1, read on the forward strand.
GCGCACCACAGTTTCCCCGCTGCGAGGCTCCGGCGCTAACAGTTCACGAGCGGGCTCCACTAGCACCCGGATATAAGGCGCTGTTATTAAAGAGGTGGAGGGAGAGTCCTCTCCTGTCAGACTGAGAGGCTGATAACTACAGCTCAGTGAGGTGAAGGACTCTCTGAGAGGTGGAGGAGAGTCCTCTCCTGTCAGACTGAGAGGCTGATAACTACAGCTCAGTGAGGTGAAGGACTCTCTGAGAGGTGGAGGAGAGTCCTCTGTCAGACTGAGAGGCTGATAACTACAGCTCAGTGAGGTAAAGGACTCTCTGAGAGGTGGAGGGAGAGTCCTCTCCTGTCAGACTGAGAGGCTGATAACTACAGCTCAGTGAGGTGAAGGACTCTCTGAGAGGTGGAGGAGAGTCCTC
>JASDAP010000058.1:151138-156138 GCA_031216635.1 Dissostichus eleginoides
CCCCCTCACCTGCTGGTTGCACCCCTCACCTGGAATACTAATACCTGGTGGTGCCCCCCCCCCCCCCTCTCCTGGTGGTTGCCCCCCCCCCCTTCACCTGGTGGTTGCCCCCCCCTCACCTGGTGGTTGCCGCACCCCCCCTCCCACCTGGAGATACTAATACCTGGTGGTGCCCCCCCCCCCCCCTCTCCTGGTGGTTGCCGCCCCCCCCTTCACCTGGTGGTTGCCGCTCCCCCCCCTCACCTGGAGGTACTAACACCTGGTGGTTGCCCCCCCCCCTCACCTGGTGTTTCCGCCCCCCTCACCTGGTGGTGCCCCCCCCCCCCTTCACCTGGTGGTTGCCCCCCCCCCTCACCTGGTGGTTGCCGCCCCCCCCCTTCACCTGGTGGTTGCCGCCCCCCCCTCACCTGGTGGTTGCCCCCCCCCACCCCCTCACCTGGAGGTACTAACACTGGTGGTTGCCCCCCCCCTCACCTGGTGGTTTCCGCCCCCTCACCTGGTGGTGCCCCCCCCCCCCTCACCTGGTGGTACTAACACCTGGTGATTACTGGCAACCGCCTGCCAGTGAGTCAGCAGCCGGTCTTCTTCCTCTTCAGCCATTGGTTGAGGATCCTCAGTGATGTCATCGTCCAGCTGCTCCTCGTCCAATCCCTCGAGATCTTCAAGAGAGATCAGAGCCATTACTGCTGGGGGGGGGGGTTCCTCTGACCTGCAGGGATAGGGTTAGCATGTAGCATTATCATGTTAGCAAACCCTTTAGCATGAAGCATTATCATGTAAGCATACCCTTTAGCTTGTAGCATTATCATATTAGCTTTTAGGGTGATCTTTTAGCTTGTAGCATCATCATATTAGCTCCTGGCCGCTTTTAGCGTTATCCTTTAGCATTATCCTTTAGTTTGTAGCATTATCATGTTAGCTTGTAGCATTATCCTTTAGCTTGTAGCATCATCATATTAGCTCCTATAAACTTTTAGCATTATCCTTTAGCTTGTAGCATCATCATGTTAGCTTCTGTCAGATTTAGCATTATCCTTTAGCTTGTAGCATCATCATATTAGCTCCTGTCAGCTTTAAGCATTATCCTTTAGCTTGTAGCATCCTCATGTTAGCTCATATACGCTTTTAGCATTATCCTTTAGCTTGTAGCATCATCATATTAGCTCCTGTCAGCTTTTAGCATTATCCTTTAGCTTGTAGCATCATCATGTTAGCTCATATACGCTTTTAGCATTATCCTTTAGCTTGTAGCATCATCATGTTAGCTCATATACACTTTTAGCATTATCCTTTAGCTTGTAGCATCATCATGTTAGCTCATATACGCTTTTAGCATTATCCTTTAGCTTGTAGCATTATCATATTAGCTCCAGTAAACTTTTAGCATTATCCTTTAGCTTGTAGCATCATCATGTTAGATTGTAGCATTACCCTTTAGCTTGTAGCATCATCATATTAGCTTGTGTGAACTTTTAGCATTATCCTTTAGCTTGTAGCATCATCACATTAGCTTCTGTCAGCTTTTAGCATTATGGTTTAGCTTGTAGCATCATCATATTGGCTCCTATAAACTTTAGGATTATCCTTTAGCTTGTAGCATCATCATATTAGCTCCTATAAACGTTTAGCATTATCCTTTAGCTTGTAGCATCATCACATTAGCTCGTGTAAACTTTTAGCATTATCCTTTAGCTTGTAGCATCATCATGTTAGCTCGTGTAAACTTTTAGCATTATCCTTTAGCTTGTAGCATCATCACATTAGCTCCTATAAACTTTTAGCATTATCCTTTAGCTTGTAGCATCATCATGTTAGCTCCTGTTAGCTCTTGTTAACACAGAACCAGGGAGATGCTGCCTTCAGGGTCCAACACAGAACCAGGGAGATGCTACCAGAAAAGCGGCTAATACCAGAAAAGCGACTAATACCAGAAAAGCGGCTGGCCCTGACAATGTCTCCCCCTCCACCCTGAAGCTCTGTGCTGATCAGCTGTCTCCTGTGTTTACGGACATCTTTAACACCTCACTGGAGACATGCCACGTCCCAGCATGCTTCAAAACCTCCACCATCATCCCGGTTCCCAAGAAAACAAGGATCACAGGACCAAATGACTACAGAACCGTCGCCCTGACCTCTGTGGTTATGAAGTCCTTTGAGCGCCTTGTCCTGTCCCACCTGAAATCTATCACAGACCCACTCCTGGACCCCCTGCAGTTCGCCTACAGAGCCAACAGGTCTGTGGACGACGCTGTCAACATGGCCCTTCACTTCCTCCTCCAGCACCTGGACACACCGGGAAACTACGCTAGGATCCTGTTTGTGGACTTCAGCTCCGCCTTCAACACCATCATCCGGCTCTGCTGCAGGACAAGCTCTCCCAGCTGCACGTGCCCGCCTCCACCTGCAGGTGGATCACAGACTTCCTGTCTGACAGGAAGCAGCGCGTGAGGCTGGGGAAACACGTCTCTGACCCCCGGACCATCAGCACCGGTTCCCCTCAAGGCTGCGTCCTTTCACCTCTGCTCTTCTCCCTGTACACCAACAGCTGCACCTCCAGTCACCAGTCTGTCAAGCTCCTGAAGTTCAGACAACACCACCCTCATCGGACTCATCTCTGGTGGGGACGAGTCTGCCTACAGGTGGGAGATGGACCATCTGGTGACCTGGTGTGGGGAAAACCACCTGGAGCTCAACGCCCTCAAAACAGTGGAGATGGTCGTGGACTTCAGGAAGAACGCAGCCCCACCCACCCCCATCACTCTGTGTGACCCCCCATCACTCTGTGTGACCCCCCATCACTCTGTGTGACCCCCATCACTCTGTGTGACTGAAGAAATTCAACCTGCCAAAGACGATGATGGTGAACTTCTACACCTCCATCATGGAGTCCCTCCTCACCTCCTCCATCATGGAGTCCCTCCTCACCTCCTCCATCATGGAGTCCATCCTCACCTCCTCCATCATGGAGTCCATCCTCACCTCCTCCATCATGGAGTCCATCCTCACCTCCTCCATCATGGAGTCCATCCTCACCTCCTCCATCATGGAGTCCATCCTCACCTCCTCCATCATGGAGTCCATCCTCACCTCCTCCATCACCATCTGGTACGCCACAGCCAAGGATAAGGGCAGGCTGCAGCGTGTCATCCGCTCTGCAGAGAAGGTGATCGGCTGCAATCGGCCATCCCTCCACGACCTGCATGCCTCCAGGACCCTGAGGCGGGCAGGGAAGATAGTGGCCGACCCCTCCCCTGGACACAAACTGTTCACCCCCCTCCCCTCTGGCAGGAGGCTGCGCTCCATCGGGACCAGAACCTCTCGCCACCTGAACAGTTTCTTCCCCTCCGCTACCGGCCTCTTAAACAAGGCCCGCCCCCCCCTCTGCCACATCATAGACTATATGCATTACATTAACGCACACAATGTTCATACTCCTTTCTGCACATATTCTGATTTCACATTTCATAGTTTATATTCTAAAACTCAATCATAGCATTCTATTTCCATGTGAATTACTGCTTTATTTAATTTGTACTGCTATTTAACTGTATTTTATTACGGTGTAAAAGATTCTGTGTTTTGTATTAGATTTCTTGTTGTTTATATTTTATGTCTGCACCATGACATCAAGTCAAATTCCTAGTATGTGCGAACCTACCTGGCAATAAACCTGATTCTGATTCTGATTCTGATGCTGCCTTCAGGGTCCAACACAGAACCAGGGACATGCTGCCTTCAGGTCCAACACAGAACCAGGGAGATGCTGCCTTCAGGGTCTAACACAGAACCAGGGAGATGCTGCCTTCAGGGTCTAACACAGAACCAGGGAGATGCTGCGTTCAGGGTCTAACACAGAACCAGGGAGATGCTGCCTTCAGGGTCCAACACAGAACCAGGGACATGCTGCCTTCAGGGTCTAACACAGAACCAGGGACATGCTGCTTTCAGGTTCTAACACAGAACCAGGGAGATGCTGCCTTCAGGGTCTAACACAGAACCAGGGACATGCTGCCTTCAGGTTCTAACACAGAACCAGGGAGATGCTGCCTTCAGGGTCTAACACAGAACCAGGGACATGCTGCCTTCAGGTTCTAACACAGAACCAGGGAGATGCTGCCTTCAGGGTCTAACTCAGAACCAGGGACATGCTGCCTTCAGGTTCTAACACAGAACCAGGGAGATGCTGCCTTCAGGGTCTAACACAGAACCAGGGACATGCTGCCTTCAGGTTCTAACACAGAACCAGGGAGATGCTGCCTTCAGGGTCTAACACAGAACCAGGGAGATGCTGCCTTCAGGGTCCAACACAGAACCAGGGAGATGCTGCCTTCAGGGTCAGACAGTATCATTAATAACATGATGAATGATACATCACGTCATCCTGAAGCTAGTTTGTTGTTCATATTGATCTGATGGAATAGTTTGTATAAAGTCTTACAGTTCACACACTCTGATATACAGCCATAGAAAGGACAGTTAGCACGGTTAGCACAGTTAGCAGGGTTAGCACAGTTAGCACGGGTCGGGCTGGTTATATTTATCTCACCTGGTTCTGTCGTCAACAACACCTCTAGCTTCTTCTTCTCTGCTTCCGGTACACTGCAGCTCTCGGGCTCTTCAAAATAAAAGCCCGCAGATCCTGTCGTCGTTTTCAACACAGAAAACTTCCTGTGACTTCAAAATAAAAGCTTCACTTCCTGTCCAGAACATCGGTGACTCCAACAGTGAATAATTACATTATATCATAATTAGGGCTGTTAACGCAACAAATAATTAACGGCACTAATTCTTTTAACGCGATTAACGCATGTGTATTTTTTGTCCTCGGCCGCCCCGTAGTTTCAGAGCGCATCGAGTTTAAAATACCATCTACAAGCTGAGCTGACAGCCCCGCTCCTGCCGCCCGCTTGCGGCAGACCACACTTCCACGCTCACCGGCAGGCCCGGACTGGCCATCGGGAGGACCGGGAGGGTGTGTGTATGTGTGGCGCGAGCGAGCG
>JASDAP010000058.1:168638-173638 GCA_031216635.1 Dissostichus eleginoides
GTGCAGCCCATGGGTTGATTCTACTTGTGATAGTCGGACATGACGACCTGTGCAGCCCATGGATTGATTCTACTTGTGATAGTCAGACATGACGACCTGTGCAGCCCATGGATTGATTCTAATTGTGATAGTCGGACATGACGACATGTGCAGCCCATGGATTGATACTACTTGTTTTAGTCGGACATGACGACCTGTGCAGCCCATGGATTGATACTTGTGATAGTCGGACATGACGACCTGTGCAGCCCATGGATTGATACTTGTGATAGTCGGACATGACAACCTGTGCAGCCCATGGATTGATACTTGTGATAGTCGGACATGACGACCTGTGCAGCCCATGTATTGATTCTACTTGTGATAGTGGGACATGACGACCTGTGCAGCCCATGGATTGATTCTACTTGTGATAGTCGGACATGACGACCTGTGCAGCCCATGTATTGATACTTGTGATAGTCGGACATGACGACCTGTGCAGCCCATGGATTGATTCTACTTGTGATAGTCGGACATCACGACCTGTGCAGCCCATGGATTGATACTTGTGATAGTCGGACATGACGACCTGTGCAGCCCATGGATTGATTCTACTTGTGATAGTCGGACATGACGACCTGTGCAGCCCATGGGTTGATTCTACTTGTGATAGTCGGACATGACGACCTGTGCAGCCCATGGATTGATTCTACTTGTGATAGTTGGACATGACGACCTGTGCAGCCCATATATTGATACTTGTGATAGTCGGACATGACGACCTGTGCAGCCCATTGATTGATTCTACTTGTGATAGTCGGACATGACGACCTGTGCAGCCCATGGATTGATACTTGTGATAGTCGGACATGACGACCTGTGCAGCCCATTGATTGATTCTACTTGTGATAGTCGGACATGACGACCTATGCAGCCCATGGATTGATACTTGTGATAGTCGGACATGATGACCTGTGCAGCCCATGGATTGATTCTACTTGTGATAGTCAGACATGACGACCTGTGCAGCCCATGGATTGATTCTACTTGTGATAGTCGGACATGACGACCTGTGCAGCCCATGTATTGATACTTGTGATAGTCGGACATGACGACCTGTGCAGCCCATGGATTGATTCTACTTGTGATAGTCGGACATGACGACCTGTGCAGCCCATGGATTGATACTACTTGTGATAGTCGGACATGACGACCTGTGCAGCCCATGGATTGATTCCACTTGTGATAGTCGGACATGACGACCTGTGCAGCCCATGGATTGATACTACTTGTGATAGTCGGACATGACGACCTGTGCAGTCCATGGATTGATAATTGTGATAGTCGGACATGACGACCTGTACAGCCCATGGATTGATACTTGTGATAGTCGGACATGACGACCTGTGCATCCCATGTATTGATTCTACTTGTGATAGTCGGACATGACGACCTGTGCAGCCCATGGATTGATTCTACTTGTGATAGTCGGACATGACGACCTGTGCAGCCCATGTATTGATACTTGTGATAGTCGGACATGACGACCTGTGCAGCCCATGGATTGATTCTACTTGTGATAGTCGGACATGACGACCTGTGCAGCCATGTATTGATACTTGTGTAGATTCGGACATGACGACCTGTGCAGCCCATGGATTGATTCTACTTGTGATAGTCGGACATGACGACCTGTGCAGCCCATGGATTGATTCCACTTGTGATAGTCGGACATGACGACCTGTGCAGCCCATGGATTGATACTACTTGTGATAGTCGGACATGACGACCTGTGCAGTCCATGGATTGATAATTGTGATAGTCGGACATGACGACCTGTACAGCCCATGGATTGATACTTGTGATAGTCGGACATGACGACCTGTGCATCCCATGTATTGATTCTACTTGTGATAGTCGGACATGACGACCTGTGCAGCCCATGGATTGATTCTACTTGTGATAGTCGGACATGACGACCTGTGCAGCCCATGTATTGATACTTGTGATAGTCGGACATGACGACCTGTGCAGCCCATGGATTGATTCTACTTGTGATAGTCGGACATGACGACCTGTGCAGCCCATGTATTGATACTTGTGAGATTCGGACATGACGACCTGTGCAGCCCATGGATTGATTCTACTTGTGATAGTCGGACATGACGACCTGTGCAGCCCATGGATTGAAAGGGGCAAAAGAGACAGTTTTTAAGCTTTTAGATGAACTTTAAATACGTTATAACAGAGAAACTAATTATTGTAATTATTTACCAGAAATTACTTTATCTAAACAGGTATATTGAGGTATTTGATGTTTGTCTGTTAAAAACACACGTCAATGTTTCATAATGACTCTCACTTCCCTAGCTACATAGCCAACATGTGCTAGCCCATTGCTAGGTTGGTAAGGTAAGATCTCTGAAAATTAAAACTCTTCTCAAAATCTCAAAATCATGACTTTTTTCTCTTTTCTCTAAATCATGACTTTTTTCTCTTTTCTCTAAATCGTGCCTTTTTTTGGAAATCTTAAAATTATGGTTTTGTTTTGATTTAAATGTTGAGATTTTCGAGAAAAGTCATAATTCTCAGATTTTGTGAAAAAAATCTCAAAATGTTTTTTCACAAAATCAAAATATCTGACTTTTTTCTCAAAAAATATGTATTTTTTCTCAATTTTGAAATATATGGAGTGTGATGGTGTGTTGGTGTGATAGTGTGTTGGTGTGTGTGATGGTGTGTTGGTGTGTGTGATGGTGTGATGGTGTGATGGTGTGATGGTGTGTTGGTGTGTTGGTGTGTGTGGTGGAGTGTAATGGTGTGATGGTGTGTTGGTGTGTGTGGTGCTTTGATGGTGTGTGTGGTGGAGTGTGATGGTGTGTGTGATGGTGTGTGTGGTGGAGTGTGATGGTGTGATGGTGTGTGTGATGGTGTGATGGTGTGTTGGTGTGTGTGGTGGTTTGATGGTTTGATGGGGTGTGTGGTGGAGTGTGATGGTGTGGTGGTGGGTTGGTGTGATGGTGCGATGTTGTGTTGGTGTGTGTGGTGGAGTGTAATGGTGTGATGGTGTGTTGGTGTGTGTGGTTGTTTGATGGTGTGTGTGTGGATGTGATGGTGTGTGTGGTGTGTGTGGTGGTGAGTGTGATGTGTGTGTGATGGTGTGATGGTGTGTTGGTGTGTGTGATGGTTTGATGGTGTGATGGTGTGGTGGTGGGTTGGTGTGATGGTGCGATGTTGTGTTGGTGTGTCACGTCTAACAAGTGACATGTAATGTAATGTGTGTGTGGTGGAGTTTGATTGTGTGTATGTGATGGTGTGTGTGTGTGTGTGATGGTGTATGATGGTGTGTGTTCGTGGGTGTGTGATGGTGTGTGTTCGTGGTGGTGTGTGATGGTGTGTGTGGTGGAGTGTGATGGTGGTGATGGTGTGTGTGGTGTGTGATGGTGTATTGGTTTGTGTGTGTGATGGTGTGATGGTGTGTTGGTGTGTGTGGTGGTGTGTGATGGTGTGATGGTGTGTGTGTGTGATGGTGTTTGATGGTGTGATGGTGTGTGTGATGGTGTGATGGTGTGTGTGTGTGTGATGGTGTTTGATGGTGTGATGGTGTGTGTGTGATGGTGTGATTTTGTGTTGGTGTGTGTGGTGGTGTGTGATGGTGTGATGGTGTGTGTGTGGTGTGTGTGGTGTTTGGTGTGATGTGTGTGGGTGTGTGATGGTGTAATGGTGTGTGTGTGTGTGTGATGGTGTTTGATGGTGTATGGTTTGTGTGTGTGATGGTGTGATGGTGTGTTGGTGTGTGTGGTAGAGTGTGATGGTGTGTGTGTGTGTGTGTGTGTGGTGGAGTGTGATGGAGTGTGATGGTGTGACGGTGTGTGTGATGGTGTGATGGTGTGACGGTGTGTGTGATGGTGTGTTGGTGTGATGGTGTGATGTTGTGTTGGTGTGTGTGGTGGAGTGTGATGGTGTGTGTGTGTGTGATGGTGTGTGATGGTGTGTGTGTGTGGTGGAGTGTTTGACCAGAGACATTAAAGGTGTCCAGCTGCCCCTGATGAAAGACTCATGATGCTCCCTGATCTCCTGATCACACACACACACACACACACACAAACACACACACACACACACACACACACACACTGTTTATAACACACACACAATATACACACATGACTTGAGTCAGCATTATGAGTCCTGAACTCGGACATTAGCCTCCTTTAGCTTAGCGGTGGTGAGGTGAAGTCATGTGACCGTGCTGTAGTTCCTTTATAGCCCAACATTAGCCTCCTTTAGCTTAGCGGTGGTGACGTGAAGTCATGTGACCGTGCTGTAGTTCCTTTACAGCCCAACATTAGCCTCCTTTAGCTTAGCGGTGGTGACGTGAAGTCAGGTGACCGTGCTGTAGTTCCTTTATAGCCCAACATTAGCCACCTTTAGCTTAGCGGTGGTGAAGTCATGTGACCGTGCTGTAGTTCCTTTATAGCCCAACATTAGCCTCCTTTAGCTTAGCGGTGGTGACGTGAAGTAATGTGACCGTGCTGTAGTTCCTTCATAGCCCAACATTAGCTACCTTTAGCTTAGCGGTGGTGACGTGAAGTCATGTGACCGTGCTGTAGTTCCTTTACAGCCCAACATTAGCCACCTTTAGCTTAGCGGTGGTGAGGTGAAGTCAGGTGACCGTGCTGTAGTTCCTTTATAGCCCAACATTAGCCACCTTTAGCTTAGCGGTGGTGAAGTCATGTGACCGTGCTGTAGTTCCTTTATATCCCAGCATTAGCCTCCTTTAGCTTAGCGGTGGTGACGTGAAGTAATGTGACCGTGCTGTAGTTCCTTCATAGCCCAACATTAGCTACCTTTAGCTTAGCGGTGGTGATGTGAAGTCATGTGACCGTGCTGTAGTTCCTTCATAGCCCAACATTGCCACCTTTAGCTTAGCTGTGGTGACGTGAATCAATGTGACCGTGCTGTAGTTCCTTTATAGCCCAACATTAGCCACCTTTAGCTTAGCGGTGGTGACGTGT
>JASDAP010000058.1:181138-207849 GCA_031216635.1 Dissostichus eleginoides
GCGGTTCTAGACCCATGTTACCAGGGGCGGTTCTAGACCCATGTTACCGGGGGCGGTTCTAGACCCATGTTACCAGGGGCGGTTCTAGACCCATGTTACCGGGGGCGGTTCTAGACCCATGTTACCGGGGGCGGTTCTAGACCCATGTTACCGGGGGCGGTTCTAGACCCATGTTACCGGGGACGGTTCTAGACCCATGTTACCGGGGGCGGTTCTAGACCCATGTTACCGGGGGCGGTTCTAGACCCATGTTACCAGGGGCGGTTCTAGACCCATGTTACCGGGTGCGGTTCTAGACCCATGTTACCGGGGGCGGTTCTAGACCCATGTTACCGGGGGCAGGGGCGGTTCTAACCCCATGTTACTGGGGGCAGGGGCAGTTCTAGACCCATGTTACCGGGGGCAGGGGCGGTTCTAGAGGGGCCACAGGGGGCCAGTGCCCCCCTGTGGCCCCCCTAGAACCGCCCCTGGTTATATATTCCTTTATCTATTATATATATATATTTAATATATCTATACTGATGTTACTACACACTGATGTTACTACACACTGATGTTACTACACGCTGATGTTACTACACACTGATGTTAGTGTTACTACACACTGATGTTACTACACACTGATGTTACTACACACTGATGTTAGTGTTACTACACACTGATGTTACTACACACTGATGTTACTACACACTGATGTTACTACAGACTGATGTTACTACACACTGATGTTACTACACACTGATGTTACTACACACTGATGTTAGTGTTACTACACACTGATGTTACTACACACTGATGTTAGTGTTACTACACACTGATGTTACTACACGCTGATGTTACTACACACTGATGTTAGTGTTACTACACACTGATGTTACTACACACTGATGTTACTACAGACTGATGTTACTACACACTGATGTTACTACACACTGATGTTACTACACACTGATGTTACTACACACTGATGTTACTACACACTGATGTTACTACACACTGATGTTAGTGTTACTACACACTGATGTTAGTGTTACTACACACTAGGGCTGGGCGATTTGGCCTAAAAATAAAATCTTGATTTTTTTCTAACTAATGGACAATTTTCGATTTAAACCTCGATTTTTAGCACAAACCAGTGGGAGGAGGGAGGGTTACAGTGTTAAATTATTTGATGCATGTGTTTCTCTTTAACACATAGCCTAGTGTGTCCACAGGAACACACGCATACATATTATCTTACACATTATGATAGTCTAACACTTCTTAATTAAGCTTAATTCTGTTTGACAAAGAAAATAAAATGTTTCACACTGTAGGTATAATTTAATTAATGTGTAGCCTACACACACGCACACACACTAGTATTACATTATTTATGCACTTATGGCAACTATGCATAACTGTATCAAGGCTCCAGACTTTTTTACTGAATAGATAGGTTGTCTCGCCTTTCCCCTCCCCCACACTAAAGCAAAGTGAAATAAATCGCAGTTCCTGGCTGAGAGAGCGTGCCAGATGAAAACAGCTTCAACAAAGTAACGCATGCATTTTATTGTCAGTAACGGGAACGGCGTTGTAACGATGGAAACAGTAATTAGTTAGATTACTCGTTACTAAAAAAAATAACGCCGTTAGTAACGCCGTTTATTTGTAACGCCGTTATTCCCATCACTGAACCTAATATGCAACTGCATCAATCCATTCAATTCGTTTTTATACATGTAGCACTTTGTTATGCATTGTGTAGCCACTTACTGATCGCATTGTGAAGTCTGTGTCCAAAGCATTGGAGCTTGGGCCACTCAGTCAGTCTGTGTTCGTGGACATTTTGATGGTACGTCTGTCGGTGGCGCGGTGAAGGTGATTGTAGTAGGCTATGTGGCTGAGTTTTGCGCGCGTTCTGGAAAGTGAGAGAGTGCCTGGAAATCTCCGCTTTGCTTCCCACAATGCAGTTCGGCGAAAAGCGAGGGAACGTGACGTCACCCCATTCAAAGTGAATGGGCAGACGCGTTGGAAGCTGTTTTTGAAGCAGGAGACGCTGTAGTGTGGACGGGCCGTAAGCTACTGCGGAGTAGCTTATCTGCGGAGTCTAGAAATGTTTTTAAATCGCGATTTTTCGGTTCAGCCATTTCACAAACCGTAGGAAAGTAAAAATGTAAATTAATCGTTTAAACCGAAAAAATCGCCCAGCCCTACTACACACTGATGTTACTACACACTGATGTTACTACACACTGGTGTTACTACACACTGATGTTACTACACACTGATGTTAGTACACACTGATGTTACTACACACTGATGTTACTACACACTGATGTTAGTACACACTGATGTTAGTGTTACTACACACTGATGTTACTACACACTGATGTTAGTGTTACTACACACTGGTGTTACTACACACTGATGTTACTACACACTGATGTTACTACACACTGATGTTACTACACACTGATGTTAGTACACACTGATGTTAGTGTTACTACACACTGATGTTACTACACACTGATGTTACTACACACTGATGTTACTACACACTGATGTTAGTACACACTGATGTTAGTGTTACTACACACTGATGTTACTACACACTGATGTTACTACACACTGATGTTACTACACACTGATGTTACTACACACTGATGTTAGTGTTACTACACACTGATGTTACTACACACTGATGTTACTACACACTGGTGTTACTACACACTGATGTTACTACACACTGATGTTACTACACACTGATGTTACTACACACTGATGTTACTACACACTGGTGTTACTACACACTGATGTTACTACACACTGATGTTAGTACACACTGATGTTAGTGTTACTACACACTGATGTTACTACACACTGGTGTTACTACACACTGATGTTACTACACACTGATGTTAGTACACACTGATGTTACTACACACTGATGTTAGTACACACTGATGTTAGTGTTACTACACACTGATGTTACTACACACTGATGTTAGTGTTACTACACACTGATGTTACTACACACTGATGTTAGTGTTACTACACACTGATGTTACTACACACTGATGTTAGTGTTACTACACACTGATGTTAGTGTTACTACACACTGATGTTACTACACACTGATGTTACTACACACTGATGTTAGTGTTACTACACACTGATGTTACTACACACTGATGTTAGTGTTACTACACACTGATGTTACTACACACTGATGTTAGTGTTACTACACACTGATGTTACTACACACTGATGTTACTACACACTGATGTTACTACACACTGATGTTAGTGTTACTACACACTGATGTTACTACACACTGATGTTAGTGTTACTACACACTGATGTTACTACACACTGATGTTACTACACACTGATGTTAGTGTTACTACACACTGATGTTACTACACACTGATGTTACTACACACACTGATGTTTAACACACTGATGTTAGTGTTACTACACACTGATGTTAGTGTTACTACACACTGATGTTACTACACACTGATGTTAGTGTTACTACACACTGATGTTACTACACACTGATGTTACTACACACTGATGTTACTACAGACTGATGTTACTACACACTGGTGTTACTACACACTGATGTTACTAACACTGGTGTACTACACACTGATGTTACTACACACTGGTGTTACTACACACTGATGTTACTACACACTGATGTTAGTGTTACTACACACTGGTGTTACTACACACTGGTGTTACTACACACTGATGTTACTACACACTGATGTTAGTGTTACTACACACTGGTGTTACTACACACTGGTGTTACTACACACTGGTGTTACTACACACTGTGTGTATCACCTGCATTCGACTGGACCCTCAGCAGTAATCAGATTAACAACACACACATTAAACATGTTAATATCAGTTAATATTAGGGCTCAACGATTAATCGATTTTAAATTGAAATCGCGATTTTAAATGATACAATTATCAAATCGCATAGCCTGCCATTTTTATTCTTTATTTGTTTTCTTCTTGTGTACCAGCCATTGTTAACCAATCAGAAGTGCTGTGCTCCACATGTACCAGCCATTGTTAACCAATCAGAAGTGCTGTGCTCCGCATGTACCAGCCATTGTTAACCAATCAGAAGTGCTGTGCTCCACATGTACCAGCCATTGTTAACCAATCAGAAGTGCTGTGCTCCGCATGTACCAGCCATTGTTAACCAATCAGAAGTGCTGTGCTCCGCATGTACCAGCCATTGTTAACCAATCAGAAGTGGCCCATGATAGAAGGTGATAGACAGATTGATCCAATCACCTGCCAAGTATTTTTGAAACCCTTTTCCAAATGGCTTCCACTGGAGCTTTCCTCGATGGTTTCTGAGACGGTTAGTGATGCTCCATCACATGTCTCTATCACAGGGTGAATCTTAAACTGAAGCTTGACTTTAAAGCAACCCAACGGAAGTTCCATGTAAGTTTAGTTCTTTCACTCGTAGCTCGGGCTGCGGGGGTGCTAGAGACGGGAGCACGTTGATACGACCTTCCTAGCCGGAGATATGGCCGCATTTTACAATAAACTTCTGTTGGGTCGCTTAAAAACAATATCGCAAATGGAATCGCAATATCTGTCAGAAAAATCGCAATTAGATTATTTCCCCAAATCGTGCAGCCCTAGTTAATATAGAGAATATTAAACATGTTGGGAGGTGAGGAGGAGACTTTAAATGAAATAACACACACCTGACACACATCTGACACACACACACACACACAGCTCATTAGATATGAATACAGCACCTCTGATGCTGTATTCACCATGTGATCCCTCTCCCCTGAGGCCCACATTATTAACCTGATCACTCTCTCCCACACACACACACACACACACACACACACACACACACACACACACTCACACTCACACACACAGGCTGTGATCCTACAGCTACCATCATGCACCTGTGCACCTGTGGTTGTGTGCGTATAAAGAGTGTATAAAGTGTGTGTGTTGTGTGTCCTCTGCAGGGATCGCCGAGCGCTGCACGCCCGTGAAGTATCACTTCTCTCAGCCAATCAGACTGCGGAACATCCCTCTGAACCTGACCAGGAGCATCCAGCAGGATGAGTGGCACCTGCTGCGTGAGCACACACACACACACACACACACACACACACACACACACACAGAGACTCACACACACACAGACACAGAGACAGACACACACACACACACACACACAGAGAGGAACACACACATACACACACAGAGACTCACACACACACACACACACAGAGACTCACACACACACAGAGACAGACACACACACACACACACACACACACACAGAGGAACACACACATACACACACACAGAGACTCACACACACACACACACAGAGAGACTCACACACACACAGAGACAGACACACACACACACACACACACACAGAGAGGAACACACATACACACACACAGAGACTCTCACACACACAGAGACTCACACACACACACACACAGAGACTCACACACACAAACACACACACAGACTCACACAGAGACACACACACATACACACACACACACATTCTCACACACCCACAGAGACATACACACAAACACACACACACACACACACACAGAGAAACACACACACACACAAACACACACACAAACACACACACAGACTCACACAGAGACACACACACACACCACATTCACACACCCACACACAGAGACAAACACACACACACACACACAGAGAAACACACACACACACAGAGACACACACACACACACTCACACACACACACACACACACACACACAGAGACATACACACAGACACACACACACAGACACACACACACACAGAGACATACACACAGACACACACAGAAAAACACACACACTCACACAAACAGACAGACACACATTCATTATGGTATGTATTTCTCTGTATTTTATAAGGACTGATTGTAGTTGCATTGTTCAGGCTGCTTGTCATGTTGCCATGGAATCAAGCCATGGCAGCGCTGTGTAACAGCAGGAGGTGGTTACCACGGCAACACTGTGTGTGTCTCTATCTGAGAAATCCCTCTGTAGAAACCTGAGCTAAGCTAAAGGAGGCTAATGTTGGGCTATAAAGGAACTACAGCACGGTCACATGACTTGACCACCGCTAAGCTAAAGGTGGCTAATGTTGGGCTATAAAGGAACTACAGCACAGTCACATGACTTCACCACCGCTAAGCTAAAGGTGGCTAATGTTGGGCTATAAAGGAACTACAGCATGGTCACAAGACTTCACCACCGCTAAGCTAAAGGTGGCTAATGTTGGGCTATAAAGGAACTACAGCACAGTCACATGACTTCACGTCACCACCGCTAAGCTAAAGGTGGCTAATGTTGGGCTATAAAGGAACTACAGCACAGTCACATGACTTCACGTCACCACCGCTAAGCTAAAGGTGGCTAATGTTGGGCTATAAAGGAACAACAGCACGGTCACATGACTTCACCACCGCTAAGCTAAAGGAGGCTAATGTTGGGCTATAAAGGAACTACAGCACAGTCACATGACTTCACCACCGCTAAGCTAAAGGTGGCTAATATTGGGCTATAAAGGAACTACAGTACGGTCACATGACTTCACGTCACCACCACTAAGCTAAAGGTGGCTAATGTTGGGCTATAAAGGAACTACAGCACGGTCACATGACTTCACGTCACCACCGCTAAGCTAAAGGAGGCTAATGTTGGGCTATAAAGGAACTAAAGCACGGTCACATGACTTCACCACCGCTAAGCTAAAGGAGGCTAATGTTGGGCTATAAAGGAACTACAGCACGGTCACATGACTTCAGGTCACCACCGCTAAGCTAAAGGTGGCTAATGTTGGGCTATAAAGGAACTACAGCACGGTCACATGACTTCACGTCACCACCGCTAAGCTAAAGGTGGCTAATGTTGGGCTATAAAGGAACTAAAGCACGGTCACATGACTTCACCACCGCTAAGCTAAAGGTGGCTAATGTTGGGCTATAAAGGAACTACAGCATGGTCACATAACTTCACCACCGCTAAGCTAAAGGTGGCTAATGTTGGGCTATAAAGGAACTACAGCACGGTCACATGACTTCAGGTCACCACCGCTAAGCTAAAGGTGGCTAATGTTGGGCTATAAAGGAACTACAGCACGGTCACATGACTTCACGTCACCACCGCTAAGCTAAAGGTGGCTAATGTTGGGCTATAAAGGAACTAAAGCACGGTCACATGACTTCACCACCGCTAAGCTAAAGGTGGCTAATGTTGGGCTATAAAGGAACTACAGCATGGTCACATAACTTCACCACCGCTAAGCTAAAGGTGGCTAATGTTGGGCTATAAAGGAACTACAGCACGGTCACATGACTTCACATCACCACCGCTAAGCTAAAGGTGGCTAATGTTGGGCTATAAAGGAACTACAGCACGGTCACATGACTTCACGTCACCACCGCTAAGCTAAAGGAGGCTAATGTTGGGCTATAAAGGAACTACAGCACGGTCACATGACTTCACGTCACCACCGCTAAGCTAAAGGTGGCTAATGTTGGGCTATAAAGGAACTACAGCACGGTCACATGACTTCACGTCACCACCGCTAAGCTAAAGGTGGCTAATGTTGGGCTATAAAGGAACTACAGCACGGTCACATGACTTCACTTCACCACCGCTAAGCTAAAGGAGGCTAATGTTGGGCTATAAAGGAACTACAGCACGGTCACATGACTTTAGTCGTCTCATTTAGACAGTTGTAGTGTACTCAGGTGTGTGTGTGTGTCCTCAGTCTGTGTTCTTGTACTCAGGTGTGTGTCCTCAGTCTGTGTTCCTGTACTCAGGTGTGTGTGTGTGTGTGTCCTCAGTCTGTGTTCTTGTACTCAGGTGTGTGTCCTCAGTCTGTGTTCCTGTACTCAGGTGTGTGTCCTCAGTCTGTGTTCCTGTACTCAGGTGTGTGTGTGTGTGTCCTCAGTCTGTGTTCTTGTACTCAGGTGTGTGTGTGTGTCCTCAGTCTGTGTTCCTGTACTCAGGTGTGTGTGTGTGTGTGTCCTCAGACCTGCGCAGGATCACAGCAGGGTTCCTGGGCATGGCAGTAGCGGTGCTGCTGTGCGGATGCATCGTGGCGTCAGTGGGTTTCTACTGGGAGGAGAGTCTCACCCAGCATGTGTCCGGACTGCTGTTCCTCATGGCAGGTGGGGGTCATTCTGATTATTATTATAATACTTTATTATATCTGAGGAAATAATGACTGTTGTTATTGTCTCCCCCTGACCTCCCTGTGCTTCTGTTTCTTCTTCGTTGGGGTCAGGGGTGTTCTGCACCATCTCCCTGTGCACGTATGCAGCCAGCGTGACCTATGACCTCTCCAGGAACCCCCCCTTCATCTACGGGCTGCCCCCTGACGTGGACCACGGGTTCGGATGGTCTCTCTGCTGCGCCGGGGCGAGCCTGACCCTCAGCGCCGCCGCAGGCTGCCTGGGAGCCGCCGCCCCCTTCCTACGCCGCGAGACGGGGGGCAAGAGCAGGGCGAGCTCCGTCTGAGCTGTCAATCAGAGGGTCATCTGACCAGCTGTCAATCAGAGGGTCATGTGACCAGCTGTCAATCAGAGGGTCCTCCTTCTGAGCTGTCAATCAGAGGGTCCTCCGTCCGAGCTGTCAATCAGAGAGTCCTCCGTCCGAGCTGTCAATAAGAGGGTCATCTGACCAGCTGTCAATCAGAGGGTCATCTGACCAGCTGTCAATCAGAGAGTCCTCCGTCTGAGCTGCCAATCAACCGGGTCATGTGACGAGCTGTCATTCAAGATTCAAGGCTTTGAATGTCATTTGTACATAGCTACAGTTTAGATATGTCAATGAAAATCCTCCTCCAACAGATTTACCGGGTCATGTTTGAGCTGTCAATCAACCGGGTCATGTTTGAGCTGTCAATCAACCGGGTCATGTGACCGAGTCTCTAATGTAACGCACTGTTAACCTGAAGCAAAGTGTTTGTAAGACTGTGTGTCCACACACACACACACACACACACACACTCTAACAGTATTCAGGACTCTGTGGCTGCAGTGATGTTCAGGTGCACTGTGGTACACTGTGACATCACTTCTGGGTAGCCAATCACAGCCTCTCATTACGCTAACCTCCTCTCAGCCAATCAGGGCAAGCTGAACATATGTATTTATGTATGACCTTCCCCCCCTCATGTTGTCAGAGTTAATGCCCCCCCCCAGGAGAGAAGTTAGCGTAATGCAGAGCACCAGAGCAGCTAACGTGCTAACAGGCTAGCTGCAGCAGCTAACGTGCTAACTGCAGCCAATCAGAATACACCAATGTGTGCACTTTATAACCCCCGCCCTGCATAACCTGCACGTTTATTATGACATGAGAAACAGGTTCACCTCAGAGGACTTCAGGGGCTCCAACAGGGGAACCTCAGCCCCACTGCATGCTGGGAGGAATCTGTAAATACCACTCTGACACTACATTACATTACATCACATGTCACTTGTTAGACGCTTTTATCCAAAGCGACTCACATACTCAATACTGAGGACAATCCCCCCAGGAGCACTTTGAGGTGAAGTGTCTCAGGGACACAACGACATGCTGACTGCAGTGGGGTTTGAACCTGTGACCCCCTGATCCCAACACCTACGCACTAACCCACTGCGCCACAGACCCCCCCACTCTGTAAATACCAAACTGACCCCCCCACACAGGAAACTGATAATTAATTATAAATATATAAGAGCAGGAGTCCCACAGATTTCAGCCTGCAGCCACCCTAACCCAGAGTACACAAATATATATAAATATATATCTCCCTTATTCAACAGGGTCCGTCTGACGCTGAGATGTTATGATGATGATGGTGATGATGATGATGATGGTGATGACGATGATGTTGTTGATGATGATGATGATGTTGATGATGGTGATGATGATGATGTTGATGATGATGATGTTGATGATGATGATGATGACGTCACAACACACACTTTAGGGCTGTCGGAAGGAAACAGCAGTAAGTCTGGAGACTGTCTGACTCAGAGTTAGCTCAGTGTTAGCTCAGCTCTGATAGCTCAGTGTTAGCTCAGCTCTGATAGCTCAGTGTTAGCTCTGTTAGCTCAGTGTTAGCTCTGTTAGCTCAGTGTTAACTCAGCTCTGATAGCTCAGTGTTAGCTCAGCTCTGATTGCTCAGTGTTAGCTCAGCATTAGCTCTGCTCTGATAGCTCAGTGTTAGCTCAGCATTAGCTCAGTGTTAGCTCAGCTCTGATAGCTCAGTGTTAGCTCAGCGTTAGTTCAGCTCTGATAGCTCAGTGTTATCTCAGCGTTAGCTCAGTGTTAGCTCAGCTCTGATAGCTCAGTGTTAGCTCAGAGTTAGCTCAGCGTTAGCTCAGCTCTGATAGCTCAGTGTTAGCTCAGTGTTAGCTCAGCTCTGATAGCTCAGTGTTAGCTCAGCGTTAGCTCAGTGTTAGCTCAGCTCTGATAGCTCAGTGTTAGCTCAGAGTTAGCTCAGCTCTGATAGCTCAGTGTTAGCTCAGAGTTAGCTCAGCTCTGATAGCTCAGCGTTAGCTCAGCTCTGATAGCTCAGTGTTAGCTCAGAGTTAGCTCAGCTCTGATAGCTCAGTGTTAGCTCAGCTCTGATAGCTCAGTGTTAGCTCAGCGTTAGCTCAGCGTTAGCTCAGCTCTGATAGCTCAGTGTTAGCTCAGCGTTAGCTCAGCTAAGTGTTAGTTCAGCGTTAGCTCAGTGTTAGCTCAGCTCTTATAGCTCAGTGTTAGCTCAGCTCTGATAGCTCAGTGTTAGCTCAGCTCTTATAGCTCAGTGTTAGTTCAGCTCTTATAGCTCAGCGTTAGCTCAGTGATAGCTCAGCGTTAGCTCAGCATTAGCTCAGCTCTGACCCAGACGTCCCAGCACTAAACCCTTCCTCAGTATAAACACAGAGTTAAAGCAGCAGGATGTAAACAGACGTGATTAAACTGAGTCAGTTTGTGCAGAGGGTTAGGAGGGCAGGTTTGGGAGAGTACCTCTACAGACTGCAGGTGTTCAGAGAGATGTTTCAGGGTCACACACACACACACACACAGATGTATATACAGCGTCTTCTGTTTTTTACTTATTTAGAGAGTATATGAACTGCTGCGTATGGACCCCATGCTGACTGAAGAACTCTAACAGACCGGATCAGCTGCTGGGCTCCATGGACTGGCTGTACCCTCCATTACCCTCTGATACCCTACATTTACCCTCTGATACCCCCCCTTTACCCTCTGATACCCTATGTTTACCCTCTGATACACCCCCTTTACCCTCTGATACCCTACCTTTACCCTCTGATACCCTACCTTTACCCTCTGATACCCTACCTTTACCCTCTGATACCCCCCCTTTACCCTCTGATACCCTACCTTTACCCTCTGATACCCCCCCTTTACCCTCTGATACCCTACGTTTACCCTCTGATACCCCCCTTTACCCTCTGATACCCTACCTTTACCCTCTGATACCCCCCCTTTACCCTCTGATACCCTACGTTTACCCTCTGATACCCCCCTTTACCCTCCGATACCCTACGTTTACCCTTTGATACCCCCCCTTTACCCTCTGATACCCTACGTTTACCCTCTGATACCCCCCTTTACCCTCTGATACCCTACGTTTACCCTTTGATACCCCCCCTTTACCCTCTGATACCCCCCCTTTACCCTCTGATACCCTACCTTTACCCTCTGATACCCCCCTTTACCCTCTATAATCTGATACCCTACCTTTACCCTCTATTACCCTCTGATACCCTACCTTTACCCTCTGATACCCCCATTTACCCTCTATAACCCTCTCATACCCTCTGATATCCTACATTTACCCTCTGATACCCTACCTTTACCCTCTATTACCCTCTGATACCCTACCTTTACCCTCTTATTACCCTACCTTTACCCTCTCTTAACCCCCTGATACCCCTCAATTGACCCTCTGCTGCCCTCTCATACCCTCTCTTACCCCTGTTACCCTTTCATACCCCTGATACCCTCTCTTAACCCCTGATACCCTTTCATACCCCCTGATACCCACTCTCTTGACCCTCTGCGGCCCTCTGATACCCCCTCTCTTGACCCTCTCATACCCCTCTCTGACCCTCTAATACCCTCTCATTCCCCCTGATACCCCTCTCTTGACCCTCTCATACCCCTGATACCCTCTCATTCCCTTGATACCCCTCTCTTGACCCTCTCATACCCCTGATACCCTCTCATTCCCCCTGATACCCCCTCTCTTGACCTCTCATACCCCTGACACCCTCTCCTTCCCCCTGATACCCTCTCCTTCCCCCTGATACCCCCTCTCTTGACCCTCTCATACCCCTGATACCCGCTCCTTCCCCTTGATACCCTCTCATTCCCCCTGATACCCCCTCTGCTGGCCGTCCAGCTGTAGATAAAGCCCAGCTGTGTTTCCAGATGTTATAATCACGTGATGCTCTATAGTCCAATAAACACCAGTGACTGTGACTCCTGTGTTATTGGAAGAGACAGCAGGATGTTTACCTATCATATCATTTACAGGTCAAACTAAATAAAGAATATATGAGTGCTTTCAGAAACAACAGAGAGCTTGCTGTGTTGGTGCCGAACAGAAACAGAGTCAAATAATGAGATAGTTATATATGTAGATATAATGAGAAGTCAGAGTTCAGGAAACAAAATATGTTTACATTTTTAATAGAAATGTGTTTGATAATCCTGAAGAGGGGTCTTTATACTGCTGTTAATAACCGGGGTTTAGCTGCAGTACCGCCGGGGGCCGCGGGGAACAGCTGACGTCACTCTGCCACGCGCACACCCACTCAGATCCCCGCCCATCTACGTCAGTCTGCCAAGTGCGCATGTGCAGTCTGCTCCACAGTACCGCACACCGGAGACACAACAACCGACCGTCCGGTAAATAGAGACTGACGAGCCCGGGGAGAGTCGTGAGAGAGACCGGGGAAAGAGCACCGAGAACCCGGGGAGAGAACACCGAGAGGCCGGGGACAGAGCACCGAGAGACCGGGCACAGAGCATCGAGAGACAGGGGACAGAGCACCGAGAGGCCGGGGAGACAGCACCGAGAGACCGGGGAGAGAGCACCGAGAGACTGGGGACAGAGCACCGAGAGACCGGGGACAGAGCACCGAGAGACCGGGGACAGAGCACCGAGAGACCGGGTCCCGCACATCACACACCGGAGAGATCCGCCGGAGAGATGCCCTCCCCCCGGTGATCTCCCCCTGGAGGAGGGTCTCAGGTCCGGGTCCGGTTCGGATGTGATCCCGCGGCACCATGCAGGCGCTGCCGCTGCAGTACGACTTCTTCAGCGAGGAGAACAGCTTCAAGTGGAGAGGCCTGTTAGTGCCCTCTCTGGAGAAGGTACACACACACACACACACACACACACACACACACACACACACAGCCTGTTAGTGCCCTCTCTGTAGAAGGTACACACACACACACACACAGCCTGTTAGTGCCCTCTCTGTAGAAGGTACACACACACACACACACACACACAGCCTGTTAGTGCCCTCTCTGTAGAAGGTACACACACACACACACATTTGAATACTTTATTTGGTTCCACAAATTATATTACATAAGACAGGGAATCAAATATATTGGGGCTAAGCAGCACAGAACACCTCCTTCTCCACACGGCTAGGCAGCAGCCTTAAGGGAACACCTCTCTGGAGAAGGTACACACACACACACACACACACACAGCCTGTTAGTGCCCTCTGAGAGAAGGTACACACTCACACACACACACACAGCCTGTTAGTGCCCTCTCTGGAGAAGGTACACACACACACACACACACACACACACACACACACACACACACACACACACAGGGTACCTAATGTGTTAGCATTAGCATCAGAAAGCTAACCCATCATCTTTACAGGAGATGATGGGTTAGTTTTCTGATGCTGATCCTAGTCTCAGGACTGGTCTCTCGTCTGTGGATCTGATCTCAGTTCAGTTCTGGTGTTTACATGTAAACGCTGACCTGTAGAGTCCTGTTGTTGTCAGTCCATCAGAAACATGCAGGTCTATGTGCTCAAACACACACACACACACACACACACACAAGCTGTATTTTGTATATATTATTATATATTATTGTGATGTAAAGATTACACTTTTAATCTGAAGTATATTACCTTTATTACCTTTCAATGTGTGTGTGTGTGTGTGTGTGTGTGTGTGTGTCTCTGTGTGTGTGTCTCTGTGTGTGTGTGTGTGTGTGTGTGTGTGTGTGTGTGTAGGTGCTCCACCAGGTGCATCCTAACCTGGTGTCTCAGCTCGGGGCTCTTCAGTACATCGAGGAGCTGATCCTGCTGCTGCTGAGCACACTGTGTCAGGCCCAGCCCCGCAGCGTGCAGGACGTGGAGGTACACACACACACACACACACACACACACACACACACAGCCTTTCTCAATTCTCTAATTTCCCCTCCTCGACTCCTCGACTCCTCGGTCCTCCGGTAGTAACCCGGAAATGGATTTCAGCGCGCCATGTTGAAGGACATCTCATTTCAGGAGGCTCTCTGGAGGAGCTATAACAGAGGAGAGAGGAGGATCTCTGGAGGAGCTATAACCGAGGAGAGAGGAGGCTCTCTGGAGGAGCTATAACAGAGGAGAGAGGAGGATCTCTGGAGGAGCTATAACCGAGGAGAGAGGAGAGAGGAGGCTCTCTGGAGGAGCTATAACCGAGGAGAGAGGAGCTCTCTGGAGGAGCTATAACAGAGGAGAGAGGAGGATCTCTGGAGGAGCTATAAACCGAGGAGAGGGAGAGAGGAGGCTCTCTGGAGGAGCTATAACAGAGGAGAGAGGAGGATCTCTGGAGGAGCTATAACCGAGGAGAGAGAGGCTCTCTGGAGGAGCTATAACAGAGGAGTGAGGATGAGGAGTGAGGAGTGAGATAGAGGAGAGAGGAGAGGAGGAGGCTCTCTGGAGAGCTATAACCGAGGAGAGAAGAGGAGACACACAAACACACACACCCTATCCTGGATCATCAGCTTATACTCTCTCAGAAACTAACCCAGTGTGTGTTTAACCAGGCTGCTCTTGATAAAGTGTGGTGTGTGTGTGTGTGTGTGTGTGTGTGTGTGTGTGTGTGTGTGTGTTGTGTGTGTGTGTGTGTGTGTGTGTGTGTGTGTGTGTGTGTGTGTGTGTGTGTGTCTCCTCTCTCTCTCTCCTCTCTCCTCTCTCTCTCTCCTCTGTCTCTCTCTCTTCTCCTCTCTCTCTCTCCCTTCTCCTCTCTCTCTCTCTCTGTGTTTGTCTTTGTGTGTGTGTGTCTCTTTGTGTGTGTGTGTGTGTGTCTCTTTGTGTGTCTCTCTCTGTGTTTGTGTGTGTCTGTGTCTCTCTGTGTGTGTGTGTGTGTGTGTGTGTGTGTCTCTGTGTGTGTGTCTCTCTCTGTGTTTGTCTGTGTGTGTGTGTGTCTCTGTGTGTGTGTGTGTCTCTGTGTGTGTGTCTCTCTCTGTGTTTGTCTGTGTGTGTGTGTGTCTCTGTGTGTGTGTGTCTCTGTGTGTGTGTGTCTCTCTCTGTGTGTGTGTGTGTGTGTGTGTGTGTGTGTGTGTGTGTCTCTCTCTGTGTTTGTCTGTGTGTGTGTGTGTGTGTGTCTCTGTGTGTGTGTGTGTCTCTGTGTGTGTGTCTCTCTCTGTGTTTGTCTGTGTGTGTGTGTGTGTGTCTCTGTGTGTGTGTGTGTGTGTGTGTCTCTCTCTGTGTGTGTGTGTGTGTCTCTGTGTGTGTGTGTCTCTGTGTGTGTGTCTCTGTGTGTGTGTGTGTGTGTGTGTGTGTCTCTGTGTGTGTGTCTCTCTGTGTGTGTGTGTGTGTCCAGGAGCGTGTTCAGAAGAGCTTCCCTCACCCGATCGATAAGTGGGCGATCGCTGATGCTCAGGCTGCCATCGAGAAGAGGAAGAGGAGGAACCCTCTGGCTCTTCCTGTGGAGAAGATCCACCCCCTGCTGAGGGTTGGTTTCTTCACAATAAAAGCCCCCAGTCCCCTCACTGTAGTGCTGCTTGCTGACAGTGTTTTTCACAATAAAAGCCCTCAGTCCCCTCACTGTAGTGCTGCTTGCTGACAGTGTTTTTTCAGAATAAAAGCCCTCAGTCCCCTCCCTGTAGTGCTGCTTGCTGACGGTGTTTTTTCAGAATAAAAGCCCCCAGTCCCCTCCCTGTAGTGCTGCTTGCTGACAGTGTTTTTCACAATAAAAGCCCTCAGTCCCCTCACTGTAGTGCTGCTTGCTGACAGTGTTTTTCACAATAAAAGCCCCCAGTCCCCTCACTGTAGTGCTGCTTGCTGACGGTGTTTTTTCAGAATAAAAGCCCCCAGTCCCCTCACTGTAGTGCTGCTTGCTGACGGTGTTTTTTCAGAATAAAAGCCCCCAGTCCCCTCACTGTAGTGCTGCTTGCTGACAGTGTTTTTCACAATAAAAGCCCTCAGTCCCCTCCCTGTAGTGCTGCTTGCTGACAGTGTTTTTCACAATAAAAGCCCTCAGTCCCCTCACTGTAGTGCTGCTTGCTGACAGTGTTTTTCACAATAAAAGCCCCCAGTCCCCTCACTGTAGTGCTGCTTGCTGACAGTGTTTTTCACAATAAAAGCCCCCAGTCCCCTCCCTGTAGTGCTGCTTGCTGACAGTGTTTTTCACAATAAAAGCCCTCAGTCCCCTCCCTGTAGTGCTGCTTGCTGACAGTGTTTTTCACAATAAAAGCCCTGCAGTGTCTGAGCTTCCCATGATGCCTTGCAGGAGGTGCTGGGCTACAAGGTGGACCACCAGGTGTCGGTGTACCTGGTGGCCGTGCTGGAGTACATCTCCGCTGACATCCTGAAGCTGGCAGGGAACTACGTGAGGAACATCCGCCACTACGAGATCTGCCAGCAGGACATCACTGTGGCCATGTGTGCAGACAAGGTGCACACACACACACACACACACACACACACAGTGTTCAGTTATTTATTATTGTTGCGTCTGATCTGAACACTGTTAGCATCAACACACTGTGGACACTTCTCTAATGTATTTGTGTGTGTGTGTGTTTCTCTCTGTGTGTGTGTGTTTCTCTGTGTGTGTGTGTGTCTGTCTGTCTGTGTGTGTGTGTGTGTGTGTGTGTGTGTGTGGTGTGTGTGTGTGTTGGTGTGTGTGGTGTGTGTGTGTGTGTTGGTGTTGTGTGTGTGTGTGTGTGTGTGTGTGTGTGTGTGTGTGTGTGTGTGTGTGTGTGTGTGTGTGTGTGTGTGTGTGTGTGTGTGTGTGTAGGTCCTGATGGACATGTTCCACCAGGACGAAGAGGACGTCAGTGTGTTTCCTCTGATGGACGAGGAGCCGTCAGCCAATGAGGAGCAGAGTTACTACGACCTGGTGAGGAGCTTCCTGTCCGACGGCCGGACCTTTGAGAGGACTCTGAACCTCCTGATCAAAGTGTTCAGAGAGCCGTTCACCTGCAGGGACACACTCTACTCTCAACAGGTACTAATACACATATATATAATATTAATATGATGTCATCAGTATATAAACTGTAGCATATCCCTCTGAAAGATGGTCGTACTTCTTAGTGATGATTTCTAATTCATTGAAAACTCCAAAAACCATCTTAGAGCTTCACAAAGACTCAGATAGGGGGGCTGACCGTCGTCCTGCATCACAGGGTCATGTGCTCTGAAGCTGCAGGGAAGTTTACACTTTGTCTTAAGTGTTTCCTTATTGTGTGCGTAAATGAAGGAAAACCACACACACACACACACACACACACACACAGACACAGACACACACAGACACACACACACACACACAGACACAGACACACACACACACAGACAGATGCACAGACAGATGCGCACACACACACACACACACACACAGACACACACACACACACACACACACACACACCACACACACACACACACCACACACACACACACACACACACACACACAGACACACACACACACACACAGACACAGACACACACACACAGACAGATGCACAGACAGATGCGCACACACACACACAGACACAGACACACACAGACACACACCACACACACACACACACACACACACACACACCAACGTCTCTATCTGTATGTCTGCCTAAGTCAGTAAAGGAAGTCAAGCCTCATCTCAGCTCCTCCTTTCTTCTGTTCTGGATCTTTGGCTTTAAGGGTTCTGACCCACCGGGGTGAACCTAGTGATACATACACAACTAGAGCCAACAGAGTGTGTGTGTGTGTGTGTGTGTGTGTGTGTGTGTGTGTGTGTGTGTGTGTGTGTGTGTGTGTGTGTGTGTGTGTGTGTGTGTGTGTGTGTGTGTGTGTGTTGTGGGTGTGTGTGTGTGTTGTGTGTGTGTGTGGTGTGTGTGTGTGTGTGTGTGTGTGTGTGTGTGTGTAGGACGTGGACAGCATCTTCTCCAGGGTCCTGGATGTTCACGAGGTGACGGTGAAGCTGCTGGGTCTCATCGAGGACTCGGTGGAGATGACGGACGAGGACAGCCCTCACCCCCTGGTGGGGAGCTGCTTCGAGGACCTGGCAGAGGTACACACACACACACACTCAGAGACACACACATAGAGACACACACCACAGACAGACACACACACACTCAGACACCACACACAGACACACACACACAGACACACACACACACAGAGACACACACACAGAGACACACACACACAGACAGACACACACACAGACACACTCAGAGACACACACACAGAGACACACACACACACACACACACAGAGACACACACACACAGACAGACACACACACACACACACACTCAGAGACACACACACAGAGACACACACACACAGACACACGCACACACACACAGACACACACACAGACACACACACATAGACACACACAGACACACACACAGACACACACACACACACACACACACACAGACACACACACAGAGAGACACACACACAGACACACACACACACACACACACACACACACACACACACACACACACACACAGAGACACACACTACATGTTACAGAAGATAACAGTACATTACATACAGTACACATTGAAACCCTTCTCATTGTAACAGTCAAACAATCAAGAAATTACAATGTTTTGGGAATTAGACCAAGCAACCTTTTTCTGTTGGTGATAGAACGATAGTTACGTCTGTAAATACGGTTCTATGAGTCCCGGATGACCGCCAGAGGCAGTGCTTTAGCACTGGATATGTCCATCGCGCGCATGCGCAGCTCGAGTACCAATAACAACAAAGTCACCTGTGACCCACGTGACACCGGCTATATCTGCCGGAGTCGTCAGAGGATCTGTTCCCAGAATCTTCTCGCGAGCACATAAGAATTCTGAGTGACAGGATACTCTGGCGGTCATCTGGGACTCATAGAACCGTAGTTACAGACGTAACCATCGTTCTATTTCATCCCTACTGACCGCCAGAGGCGGTGCTTTAGCACTGGATGACTTATACCAACCATGTCATGAAGAATCCAAAATACGACTATTGGCCAAAACCAAGTCGTATTTATCTTTTAAAGACCTAGAAAGGGTCATTAACGCCTTTGTTACCTCGAGACTGGATTACTGCAACGCTCTGTGTGTGGGTATGGACCAGGCCTCAATTAGACGCCTGCAGCTAGTGCAGAACGCAGCTGCACGTCTTCTGACTGGCCACAAAAAGCGTGACCACATCACCCCAACTCTGGCCTCACTGCACTGGCTTCCAGTTCGGTTCAGAATTGATTTTAAAATCCTTTTATTAGTTTTCAAAGCCCTAATGGGCTGGCTCCGGCCTATATAGCAGAACTCCTCCAGCGCTACTCCCCAGAGCTTTAAGGTCTGCTGACCAGCTTCTGCTGGTAGTGCCCAAGACCAGGCTCAAAACCAGAGGGCACCGAGCCTTCGCAGCAGCTGGCCCCAGGCTCTGGAACACTCTGCCCCTCCATGTGAGGTCGGCCCAGACCCTAGGGGGTTTTAAATCCTCACTAAAGACTCACTTCTTCTCTCTGGCCTTCTGTCAGAGCGGAGCACGACTGCTGACATTTCCCTGTGTTTGATTTTTATGATTTTTGCTTTTATATTTGTTGTAAAGTGTTTTTATTGTAAAGTGTTTTTTTTAATTAAATAAAACTTGATTTGATTTGAGAGGCATCTCAGCCCTGATGGCAGCGGGCGGCCACTGGCCCCATAGGCATGTGAGATGGTATCGACAACCCAGTGGGGCAACCGCTTTTAGAGCCGCCATGGCAAACGAAGATCTGCTCCGACTGCCGTATACAGGCAGTAGCATCGATATACGCCCTTAGGGCACCCACAGGGCACAGCAACTCCGACGTGCCGTTCTCCTGAATGTCAAAGCGTGCCAGCTGGACAGGCTGATTGAAGTGGGTTTGTGGGAGTACCTTGGGCAGGAACACCTCATTTGCCCAAAGGGCAACACCTGAGAGTCCCACCTCAGGCATGCATCACTCACGGAGAGGGCATGCAACTCCCCAACTCGCTTCCCTGAGTCTATGGCAAGCAGAAATGCTGCCTTCGTGGACAGCCACTTTAGCCCCACCTGGGCCAGGGGCTCGAAGGGAGGAGATGATAGGGCATCCAGCAGCAGGGACAGGTCCCGAGCCGGAGCCCTCGGGGTGTTAGGGGGACGCTGCCGTGAAGCCCCTCTCAGGAAGAGGGACACCGACCTGTGGCACCCCACCGTGGCGCCGTCGACCCGAACATGTCGGGCAGAAATAGCAGTCACCTAAACTCTCAAAGTGGAGTGAGAACGTCCACTATCTAGAAGGGACTGAAGTCTGGGCAACAGTGGGCATGTTGTCCAAAGGAACAAGCCCATGCTTGTCCCCCAGTTGGGGTAAAAAGTGCGTGAGTGCAAGCTGCACAGCCCGAAGATCTAGCACGTTGACATGGCGTGCACCCTCCTGGGCAGACCACTGACCCTGAACAGTCCTGCCCTGCCACACTGCGCCCCACCCTGAGACACATGCATCTGCAGTGACAGTCTCCCGGCAGGATGGGATGGCGCCCATGGGCACGCCCATCAAAAGATAGGCCCTGTCCCTCCAGCGGGACAGAGAGTGAAGGCACCGCTGAGACACCCTGACTCTTCTGTGCATGTGCAACTTGGCGTCCAAGTGGAGGCTGTTCAGCCCCATTTGCATGGGGCGCAGCAACAGCAGGCCTACGGGCACAACGGCTGAGGCAGCCGTCAGTCCGCCCAAGAGCCGGAGGAACTGAATGTAAGGCACCATCTTGCCCAGCCTGAAATGGGAAGAAGGTGGAAAATGTCGTCCACACGACGAGGTGACAGTTAGGCCCTCGTGGCGGCCGATTCTAGGACCATCCCCGGTAAGTGACCTGTTGGGAAGGGTCAAGGGAACTCTTCCCGGTCTTTACTGTTAGACCCAACCGGGCTACGTGAGATAAAAGGCGAAACCAGCCAATCGTCTAAATATGGCAGGACCTTCACGCCCTGCGCTTGCAGGGGTGCGAGAGCTGCCGCCACGACCCTGGTGAACACCCTTGGAGAGAGGGAGAGACCAAAGGGAAGCACCCAGAACTGATAGTGTCGGCCCTGAAAGGCAAACTTCAAGAACTTCCGGTGGTGAGATGCAACCGGCACGTGGAAGTAGGCATCCCTCAAGTCCACGGTTGCGAACCACTCCCCCTGTGCATGTGCTGTGGTCAGCATATGGAATGGCAGCACCTTCAGGAATCTGTCGATTCCTCTGAGGTCCAAGATCAACGAAATCCGCAGACTTTCTTGCTCACGAGAAAGTACGCCAGTAGAACCCCCGGGCTGAGCAGAGGGTCTACTGGCTCGATTGCGCCCTTGGCCAAGAGGACGGACAACTCTTGGGCCAGAGTTAAGGCCTTCGCCGGATCGCTGACAACTGTCATTTTGACCCGGCCGAAGGCTAGGGGCCGGAACTGCAGTTCATACCCCTGGGTTAAGGTGGAACCACCCAAGGGTCGGAAGTACAGGCAGCCCAGTAACTGGGAAAAGCAGCCGACGACCTTGGGGGGCGCCGGTAAGGCTCTGAGGCACGAGGCTGCCTAGAAGGCCGGCGACCGGGGGCACGAAAGCCACCGGGAGGCGGATGAGTGGGCCGCTTGGACCTCCGCAGACCACTACTGTAAGCTGGTGGCTGAGTGCGGCTGCTAGAGGGGCCCCTGGGCCTCCTGGGAGTGGGCACAGGCCTATGAAGACCCGAGAGCTGCTGCCTGGCTAGCTTGGGCAGCACGCTCCAGTGCCTCCAGGGCATCTGCCACACAGCTCCCCTGGCTCGACTGGCACACTACGGAGGACATGTCTCCGACAGTGGTGACTGAGCAAGCCAAACCTGGCGACGAGTCTGCACCAATAAAGACATAACTCGTCCCAATTCCCTAGACATTAGGGCAAAGGCTTGCAGTGATGCATCACTGAGGCCCAGCAAAGAAGGCTCGGCCGGAGCCTGCTGCCGAGAGGTAGAGACAGCCAGCATCAGATGGGAGGGGGAGTTCCCGTTACGACCCATGCGTGCCGCTGTGTCGTAGGCCCCACAGAGCAGCTCGTCTTTGACCCTGCACTGAGGCCGAGGGCACCTGGCATCAGGCCTTGGAGCCTCATCAGGAGCCAGAATCGGGGAGGCGATGGCAGGCTCAATGGATGGCAAGCGACCCAGCCCCACCCTCGCCGGATCCTGCATGGCAGCAGAGTGGGAGAGGGCCCTGGTGTCTCTCCAGCATGCATGGAGCTCCCTCAGGTACTCCTCTGAAGGAAACAGTGAGAGGGACAGGGACAGGGTTACGCCTGAAGAAGGCGCTAGCCTGAGCCGAGTCGGCCTGCGGAACCTGAAGCTGCAAGCGTGCCAGGGTCGCACGAATAATGGCCTCCATGTAGGCGTCCTCCATGCCTTGGAGAGAGCTCTGAGCAGAGGAGTGGGAAGCCTCCTCAGGAGTGAGCGGGGCCCCGCCCTACACCCTTCATTGAAGAGGTTTAGCCGAAGCCGCTAGCGACATGGCATCCTCAAGCAGAGGTGCTGCAACCGAAGGAGGGCCAGGCGGCAAGCTAGTAGCCCCCACACCGGCCCCTGGCTGAAGGGCCAAGAGGAGCGACTTCGTCTGCTCCATGACGGCAGCTAATGGCCACACATGCAGAGCACACAGCACACACAGTGAAGATTGTTCTCTGCATCTAACCCATCCTAGTGCTAGGAGTCTAGTACTAGGAGCAGTAAACACGATATAGTTAGGCTGAGCCACGCTACTGCTAACTAAATAAAACGAGAAACGCAGCTAAATCAGTCCCAAAGCTGCACGCGGCCAGCTGCATGCAGAGAAATCCCTCAGATCAAACGTTCAAACTGAACGCTGTAGGCTACAAGAATGTAGCCACGGTACTCTTGCGCAGCGAGAAGATGAAAAGGAACAGATCCTCTGACGACACCGGCAGATATAGCCGGTGTCACGTGGGGTCACAGGTGACTTTGTTGTTATTGGTACTCGAGCTGCGCATGCGCGCGATGGACATATCCAGTGCTTAAAGCACCGCCTCTGGTCAGTAGGGACGAAATAGAACTGGTTATCAAGGTGGCCTTTGTTATAAAAACGAAATCCTGTCTCTAACCCCCCCCCCCCACCAGGAGCTGGCCTTCGACCCCTACGAGTCCTACGCTCAGGACGTCCTGCGCTCAGGCTTCCACGATCACTTCCTGAGTCAGGTCTCAAAACCAGGAGCCGCCTCCCACCTGCAGGTAAGCCCCGCCCCCTGTGACATCACACACCTGCAGATGATGAAGATGAGGATGAACTAACACTGTCTCTATCTGCAGTCGATCTGCGAAGGGTTTAAAGAAGCCGTTCATTACGTCCTACCCAGACTGCTGCTGACCCCCGTCTACCACTGCCTGCACCTGTTCGAGATCCTCAAGGTGAGTCCTGCACCTGATCCAGATCCTCAAGGTGAGTCCTGCACCTGATCCAGATCCTCAAGGTGAGTCCTGCACCTGATCCAGATCCTCAAGGTGAGTCCTGCACCTGATCCAGATCCTCAAGGTGAGTCCTGCACCTGATCCAGATCCTCAAGGTGAGTCTGCACCTGATCCAGATCCTCAAGGTGAGTCCTGCACCTGATCCAGCTCCTCAAGGTGAGTCCTGCACCTGATCCTCAAGGTGAGTCCTGCACCTGATCCAGATCCTCAAGGTGAGTCCTGCACCTGAACACCTTCAGAGTTCATTTTCTCACAGACTTCTCTACAATCTGAGAAGGTGCCCTCTGCTGGATTTTGGAGAGGATGCAGCTGTTTTTCTCTCAGGTGTGTTTCTGATGTGTGTTTCTGATGTGTGTGTGTGTGTGTGTGTGTGTGTGTGTGTGTGTGTGTGTGTGTGTGTGTGTGTGTTGTGTGTGTGTGTGTGTGTGTGTGTGTGTGTTGTGTGTGGTGTGTGTGTGTGTGTGTGTGTGTGTTGTGTGTGTGTGTGTGTGTGTGTGTGTGTGTGTGTGTGTGTGTGTGTGTGTGTGTGTGTGTGTGTGTGTGTGTGTGTGTGTAGCTCCTGGAGGAGAGGAGTGAGGAGGAGGAGGATAAGGAGTGTCTGAAGCAGGCCATCACTGCACTGCTGAACCTGCAGAGCAGCATGGAGAGGATCTGCAGCAGGAGCCTGAACAAGAGGAGGCTGAGGTACACACACACACACACACACTCACTCACTCACTCACTCACTCACTCACTCACTCACTCACTCACTCACTCACTCACTCACTCACTTAGTGAGAGTTTAAAAGGTGAATAAATATGTCCAGCAGCCAGAAACACAACAAGCTGCTGGACTCCTCCCATCCTCCTTCCCCTGGACACACACACACACACACACACACACACACACTCACTCACTCACTCACTCACTCACTCACTCACTCACTCTCACTCACTCACTCACTCACTCACTCACTCACTCACTCACTCACTCACTCACTCACTCACTCACTTAGTGAGAGTTTAAAAGGTGAATAAATATGTCCAGCAGCCAGAAACACAACAAGCTGCTGGACTCCTCCCATCCTCCTTCCCCTGGACACACACACACACACACACACACACACACACACACACACACACACACACACACACACACACACACACACACACACACACACACACACTTGTCCCCCCCCCGGTGTGTGTGTGTAGGAAGTTGCGTCAGTAAAGCAGGGCGGTGCTCCGCTGCTTATTGTTCTCTGTCCGTTAGAAAGAACAGCACTCAGAGGAAAAGTTCTGTTAGTTTCATCAAGTTTATATTAAATACCCTAAGGAGGAAGAAGGAGAGGAAGACGAGGAAGACGAGGAAGAGGAGGAGGAAGAAGAGGAAGAAGGAAAAGAGGATAACAGAGATGTTTGGATGATTGGCAGGTGGATATGAGGACGTAGGTGACCTGAGTTTTCTTTGTTTGAGCTGCAGGTTAGAGGGGCTGATTCAGAGGGTGTGTGTGTGTGTGTGTGTGTGTGTGTGTGTGTGTGTGTGTGTGTGTGTGTGTGTGTGTGTGTGTGTGTGTGTGTGTGTGTGTGTGTGTGTGTGTGTGTGTGTGTGTGTGTGTGTGTGTGTGTGTGTGTGTGTGTGTGTGTGTGTGTGTGTGTGTGTGTGTGTGTGTGTGTGTGTGTGTGTGTGTGTGTGAGCTTGTTGTGAAACTGTGTGAAATAGCTGAGGGGTGTAAGCTGCTTAGTGAGCGGTCTGATCCGGCTGAGAGCAGCTCTCTGTGATCAGAATAAAGATATATAATAAACTTATTAGTTATAGTTTTCCACGGTCTCTGAAGCTTTACGCGTACAGGTTAATATAACACACTTTCCCCCCCTCTGTTGTTCTGATCTAACTCTGAGACCCCTTCACAATAAGGAGAGGGCGGAGCTACTCCTGCTGTGACATCACTTCCTGTTGGAGCAGCCTTGCTGGTTTGTACCGACCTCGTCATCCAATCAGAACTCAATCTGCTGTCACGTGATCAACAACCCAATGACGAGATGAAGCATCAGTTAAACACTGACATTAACGATAGCAAACAGGAAGTGTTGTTCACGTTACAAAATAAAAGCCTTTAATGAATAATCATTAGGTTCTGATGATAGGGATGAACACGTCTAACATGCATCAGAATAACTTCATCACTAATGGAAGGTTCTGATGATAGGGATGAACACGTCTAACATGCATCAGAATAACCTCATCACTAATGGAAGGTTCTGATGATAGGGATGAACACGTCTACCATGCATCAGAATAACTCATCACTAATGGAAGGTTCTGATGATAGGGATGAACACGTCTACCATGCATCAGAATAACTCATCACTAATGGAAGGTTCTGATGATAGGGATGAACACGTCTAACATGCATCAGAATAACTCATCACTAATGGAAGGTTCTGATGATAGGGATGAACACGTCTAACATGCATCAGAATAACTCATCACTAATGGAAGGTTCTGATGATAGGTTCTGATGATAGGGATGAACACGTCTACCATGCATCAGAATAACCTCATCACTAATGGAAGGTTCTGATGATAGGGATGAACACGTCTAACATGCATCAGAATAACTCATCACTAATGAGAAGGTTCTGATGATAGGGATGAACACGTCTAACATGCATCAGAA
>JASDAP010000058.1:208849-211349 GCA_031216635.1 Dissostichus eleginoides
AGAGAGAGAGGGGGAGAGAGGAGAGGGGGGAGAGAGGTGAGAGGGGGGAGAGAGGGAGGGGGAGAGAGAGGGGGGAGGAGAGAGGGGGGAGAGAGGTGAGAGGGGGGACAGGTGAGAGGGGGAGAGGGGAGACAGGTGAGAGAGGGGAGACAGGAGAGAGGGGGGAGACAGGTGAGAGGGGGGAGAGGGGAGACAGGTGAGAGAGGGGAGACAGGTGAGAGAGGGGAGACAGGTGAGAGGGGGGAGAGGGGAGACAGGTGAGAGGGGAGAGAGGGGAGACAGGTGAGAGAGGGGAGACAGGAGAGAGGGGGAGACAGGTGAGAGGGGGGAGAGGGGAGACAGGTGAGAGAGGGGGACAGGTGAGAGGGGGGAGACAGGTGAGAGGGAGGAGAGGGGAGACAGGTGAGAGGGGGGAGAGGGGAGACAGGTGAGAGGGAGGAGAGGGGAGACAGGTGAGAGGGGGGAGACAGGTGAGAGGGGGGAGAGGGGAGACAGGTGAGAGGGGGGAGAGGGGAGACAGGTGAGAGGGGGGAGAGGGAGGAGAGGGGAGACAGGTGAGAGGGAGAGGTGAGATATGTATATTTATATCTAAGTGTGTGTTACCTGTACAGGTGAGATATGTATATTTATATCTAAGTGTGTGTTACCTGTACAGGTCAGACTCGAGCAAGGTGAGCTGCCGGGCGATCTCGATGGGGTGCAGCGTCATCAGGTCGAACTGCTCGCTGTTACCTGGTTTGCAGGTGTGCCACTCGATGGGGGGGGGGGAGCTCTGGAAGGTGATGCTGTGACTCGGGACGCTCACCTGGACCTGCTTCTTCCTCTGGATGATCTTTGTGATCGACTCCACCCACTTCCTCATCGCCTTACCTGCAACACCAGGTGAGAGGAGGGACAGGTGAGATGATCGACAGGTGGTCTCTATCGAACAGCGGATGGACAGGTGATGAACAGGTGATTGTCAGGTGATGGACAGGTGAGAGGATTGACAGGTGTGCACAGGCGACAGGTGAGAGGATTGTCAGGTGATGGACAGGCGACAGGTGAGATGATTTACAGGTGTGCACAGGTACCTCTGACGGAGGCGACGAACTCCTCGAGGCGCCGCAGCAGGTGAGCGTCTCTCTCGAAGTCGTAGAAGTGATGCTCCACCCAGTGACGACACACGTTCAGAACCCTGCAGGACCAATCAGCATCCAGAGAGTCACAGGATGACGTCATTACATCACAACACCTTAGTATTGGAGGTCATGTGACAGGAAGTACCTGAGCTGCACCGGCTGGACGAACTCTTTTCTGAAGCGTTTGAGCTCGGCGCTGAGCGGAGGCTCCGCCCCCTCCAGGTGATCCTCGCTGGGCCGGGGCTCCGGGATCTCAAACCTGCAGGTCAGAGGTCAGAGGTCACGCTTCTGTCAGACTGACCACAGGTGAGTCAACAGGAAGTGAGTCACCTCTCCATGAGCAGGTCCAGCAGCTCCTGAGGTTTACAGAACGACCGGTACGTCGTCAGGAACGTCCGCACGAAGTTAGGATCTGAATCAGGAGACCACAGGTGTTAATAAATAATAACAAAGTAGTCCAGACGTCTCACTACAACCAGCTGCCGTTATACAAAGATACAGCGCAACCTGTCATAACATCACAGCCACTCCCAGTCACTAGCGGTGTTCCTCAGGGCTCTGTCCTGGGGCCTCTTTGCTACGTGGAGGACACCCAGCTCCATCAGACCTCCACCCTCTCTCTCTGACTGCTGACTCATCGCTACGCGGCGGACACCCAGCTCCATCAGACCTCCACCCTCTCTCTCTGACTGCTGACTCATCGCTACGCGGCGGACACCCAGCTCCATCAGACCTCCACCCTCTCTCTCTGACTGCTGACTCATCGCTACGTGGAGGACACCCAGCTCCATCAGACCTCCACCCTCTCTCTCTGACTGCTGACTCATCGCTACGCGGCGGACACCCAGCTCCATCAGACCTCCACCCTCTCTCTCTGACTGCTGACTCATCGCTACGCGGCGGACACCCAGCTCCATCAGACCTCCACCCTCTCTCTCTGACTGCTGACTCATCGCTACGCGGAGGACACCCAGCTCCATCAGACCTCCACCCTCTCTCTCTGACTGCTGACTCATCGCTACGTGGAGGACACCCAGCTCCATCAGACCTCCACCCTCTCTCTCTGACTGCTGACTCATCGCTACGTGGAGGACACCCAGCTCCATCAGACCTCCACCCTCTCTCTGACTGCTGACTCATCGCTACGTGGAGGACACCCAGCTCCATCAGACCTCCACCCTCTCTCTCTGACTGCTGACTCATCGCTACGCGGCGGACACCCAGCTCCATCAGACCTCCACCCTCTCTCTCTGACTGCTGACTCATCGCTACTTGGAGGACACCCAGCTCCATCAGACCTCCACCCTCTCTCTCTGACTGCTGACTCATCGCTACTTGGAGGACACCCAGCTCCATCAGACCTCCACCCTCTCTCTCTG
>JASDAP010000058.1:216349-221349 GCA_031216635.1 Dissostichus eleginoides
AATCCAGCAGAGGGCACCTTCTCAGATTGTAGAGAAGTCTGTGAGAAAATGAACTCTGAAGGTGTTCAGGTGCAGGACTCACCTTGAGGATCTGGATCAGGTGCAGGACTCACCTTGAGGATCAGGTGCAGGACTCACCTTGAGGATCTGGATCAGGTGCAGGACTCACCTTGAGGATCTGGATCAGGTGCAGGACTCACCTTGAGGATCTGGATCAGGTGCAAGACTCACCTTGAGGATCTGGATCAGGTGCAGGACTCACCTTGAGGATCTGGATCAGGTGCAGGACTCACCTTGAGGATCTGGATCAGGTGCAGGACTCACCTTGAGGATCTGGATCAGGTGCAGGACTCACCTTGAGGATCTGGATCAGGTGCAGGACTCACCTTGAGGATCTCGAACAGGTGCAGGCAGTGGTAGACGGGGGTCAGCAGCAGTCTGGGTAGGACGTAATGAACGGCTTCTTTAAACCCTTCGCAGATCGACTGCAGACAGAGACAGTGTTAGTTCATCCTCATCTTCATCATCTGCAGGTGTGTGATGTCACAGGGGGCGGGGCTTACCTGCAGGTGGGAGGCGGCTCCTGGTTTTGAGACCTGACTCAGGAAGTGATCGTGGAAGCCTGAGCGCAGGACGTCCTGAGCGTAGGACTCGTAGGGGTCGAAGGCCAGCTCCTGGTGGGGGGGGGGGGTTAGAGACAGGATTTCGTTTTTATAACAAAGGCCACCTTGATAACCAGTTCTATTTCGTCCCTACTGACCAGAGGCGGTGCTTTAAGCACTGGATATGTCCATCGCGCGCATGCGCAGCTCGAGTACCAATAACAACAAAGTCACCTGTGACCCCACGTGACACCGGCTATATCTGCGGTGTCGTCAGAGGATCTGTTCCTTTTCATCTTCTCGCTGCGCAAGAGTACCGTGGCTACATTCTTGTAGCCTACAGCGTTCAGTTTGAACGTTTGATCTGAGGGATTTCTCTGCATGCAGCTGGCCGCGTGCAGCTTTGGGACTGATTTAGCTGCGTTTCTCGTTTTATTTAGTTAGCAGTAGCGTGGCTCAGCCTAACTATATCGTGTTTACTGCTCCTAGTACTAGACTCCTAGCACTAGGATGGGTTAGATGCAGAGAACAATCTTCACTGTGTGTGCTGTGTGCTCTGCATGTGTGGCCATTAGCTGCCGTCATGGAGCAGACGAAGTCGCTCCTCTTGGCCCTTCAGCCAGGGGCCGGTGTGGGGGCTACTAGCTTGCCGCCTGGCCCTCCTTCGGTTGCAGCACCTCTGCTTGAGGATGCCATGTCGCTAGCGGCTTCGGCTAAACCTCTTCAATGAAGGGGTGTAGGGCGGGGCCCCGCTCACTCCTGAGGAGGCTTCCCACTCCTCTGCTCAGAGCTCTCTAAGGCATGGAGGACGCCTCCATGGAGGCCATTATTCGTGCGACCCTGGCACGCTTGCAGCTTCAGGTTCCGCAGGCCGACTCGGCTCAGGCTAGCGCCTTCTTCAGGCGTAACCCTGTCCCTGTCCCTCTCACTGTTCCTCCTTCAGAGGAGTACCTGAGGGAGCTCCATGCATGCTGGAGAGACACCAGGGCCCTCTCCCACTCTGCTGCCATGCAGGATCCGGCGAGGGTGGGGCTGGGTCGCTTGCCATCCATTGAGCCTGCCATCGCCTCCCCGATTCTGGCTCCTGATGAGGCTCCAAGGCCTGATGCCAGGTGCCCTCGGCCTCAGTGCAGGGTCAAAGACGAGCTGCTCTGTGGGGCCTACGACACAGCGGCACGCATGGGTCGTAACGGGAACTCCCCCTCCCATCTGATGCTGGCTGTCTCTACCTCTCGGCAGCAGGCTCCGGCCGAGCCTTCTTTGCTGGGCCTCAGTGATGCATCACTGCAAGCCTTTGCCCTAATGTCTAGGGAATTGGGACGAGTTATGTCTTTATTGGTGCAGACTCGTCGCCAGGTTTGGCTTGCTCAGTCACCACTGTCGGAGACATGTCCTCCGTAGTGTGCCAGTCGAGCCAGGGGAGCTGTGTGGCAGATGCCCTGGAGGCACTGGAGCGTGCTGCCCAAGCTAGCCAGGCAGCAGCTCTCGGGTCTTCATAGGCCTGTGCCCACTCCCAGGAGGCCCAGGGGCCCCTCTAGCAGCCGCACTCAGCCACCAGCTTACAGTAGTGGTCTGCGGAGGTCCAAGCGGCCCACTCATCCGCCTCCCGGTGGCTTTCGTGCCCCCGGTCGCCGGCCTTCTAGGCAGCCTCGTGCCTCAGAGCCTTACCGGCGCCCCCCAAGGTCGTCGGCTGCTTTTCCCAGTTACTGGGCTGCCTGTACTTCCGACCCTTGGGTGGTTCCACCTTAACCCAGGGGTATGAACTGCAGTTCCGGCCCCTAGCCTTCGGCCGGGTCAAAATGACAGTTGTCAGCGATCCGGCGAAGGCCTTAACTCTGGCCCAAGAGTTGTCCGTCCTCTTGGCCAAGGGCGCAATCGAGCCAGTAGACCCTCTGCTCAGCCCGGGGGTTCTACTTGGCGTACTTTCTCGTGAGCAAGAAAGTCTGCGGATTTCGTCTGATCTTGGACCTCAGAGGAATCGACAGATTCCTGAAGGTGCTGCCATTCCATATGCTGACCACAGCACATGCACAGGGGGAGTGGTTCGCAACCGTGGACTTGAGGGATGCTACTTCCACGTGCCGGTTGCATCTCACCACCGGAAGTTCTTGAAGTTTGCCTTTCAGGGCCGACACTATCAGTTCTGGGTGCTTCCCTTTGGTCTCTCCCTCTCTCCAAGGGTGTTCACAAGGGTCGTGGCGGCAGCTCTCGCACCCCTGCAAGCGCAGGGCGTGAAGGTCCTGCCATATTTAGACGATTGGCTGGTTTCGCCTTTTATCTCACGTAGCCCGGTTGGGTCTAACAGTAAAGACCGGGAAGAGTTCCCTTGACCCTTCCCAACAGGTCACTTACCGGGGATGGTCCTAGAATCGGCCGCCACGAGGGCCTAACTGTCACCTCGTCGTGTGGACGACATTTTCCACCTTCTTCCCATTTCAGGCTGGGCAAGATGGTGCCTTACATTCAGTTCCTCCGGCTCTTGGGCGGACTGACGCTGCCTCAGCCGTTGTGCCCGTAGGCCTGCTGTTGCTGCGCCCCATGCAAATGGGGCTGAACAGCCTCCACTTGGACGCCAAGTTGCACATGCACAGAAGAGTCAGGGTGTCTCAGCGGTGCCTTCACTCTCTGTCCCGCTGGAGGGACAGGGCCTATCTTTTGATGGGCGTGCCCATGGGCGCCATCCCATCCTGCCGGGAGACTGTCACTGCAGATGCATGTGTCTCAGGGTGGGGCGCAGTGTGGCAGGGCAGGACTGTTCAGGGTCAGTGGTCTGCCCAGGAGGGTGCACGCCATGTCAACGTGCTAGATCTTCGGGCTGTGCAGCTTGCACTCACGCACTTTTTACCCCAACTGGGGGACAAGCATGGGCTTGTTCCTTTGGACAACATGCCCACTGTTGCCCAGACTTCAGTCCCTTCTAGATAGTGGACGTTCTCACTCCACTTTGAGAGTTTAGGTGACTGCTATTTCTGCCCGACATGTTCGGGTCGACGGCGCCACGGTGGGGTGCCACAGGTCGGTGTCCCTCTTCCTGAGAGGGGCTTCACGGCAGCGTCCCCCTAACACCCGAGGGCTCCGGCTCGGGACCTGTCCCTGCTGCTGGATGCCCTATCATCTCCTCCCTTCGAGCCCCTGGCCCAGGTGGGGCTAAAGTGGCTGTCCACGAAGGCAGCATTTCTGCTTGCCATAGACTCAGGGAAGCGAGTTGGGGAGTTGCATGCCCTCTCCGTGAGTGATGCATGCCTGAGGTGGGACTCTCAGGTGTTGCCCTTTGGGCAAATGAGGTGTTCCTGCCCAAGGTACTCCCACAAACCCACTTCAATCAGCCTGTCCAGCTGGCACGCTTTGACATTCAGGAGAACGGCACGTCGGAGTTGCTGTGCCCTGTGGGTGCCCTAAGGGCGTATATCGATGCTACTGCCTGTATACGGCAGTCGGAGCAGATCTTCGTTTGCCATGGCGGCTCTAAAAGCGGTTGCCCCACTGGGTTGTCGATACCATCTCACATGCCTATGGGGCCAGTGGCCGCCCCTGCCATCAGGGCTGAGATGCCTCTCAAATCAAATCAAGTTTTATTTAATTAAAAAAAACACTTTACAATAAAAACACTTTACAACAAATATAAAAGCAAAAATCATAAAAATCACACACAGGGAAATGTCAGAGTCGTGCTCCGCTCTGACAGAAGGCCAGAGAGAAGAAGGGAGTCTTCAGTGAGGATTTAAAACCCCCTAGGGTCTGGGCCGACCTCACATGGAGGGGCAGAGTGTTCCAGAGCCTGGGGCCAGCTGCTGCGAAGGCTCGGTGCCCTGGTTTGAGCCTGGTCTTGGGCACTACCAGCAGCAGCTGGTCAGCAGACCTTAAGGCTCTGGGGTGTAGCGATGGAGGAGTTCTGCTATATAGGCCGGAGCCAGCCCATTCAGGGCTTTGAAAACTAATACAAGGATTTTAAAATCAATTCTGAACCGAACTGGAAGCCAGTGCAGTGAGGCCAGAGTTGGGGTGATGTGGTCACGCTTTTTGTGGCCAGTGAGAAGACGTGCAGCTGCGTTCTGCACTAGCTGCAGGCGTCTAATTGAGGCCTGGTCCATACCCACATACAGAGCGTTGCAGTAA
Organism: Dissostichus eleginoides; assembly: GCA_031216635.1. NCBI lineage: Eukaryota > Metazoa > Chordata > Actinopteri > Perciformes > Nototheniidae > Dissostichus > Dissostichus eleginoides. The sequence goes on from JASDAP010000058.1 coordinate 221,068, forward strand.
TCCAGTCTCGAGGTAACAAAGGCGTTAATGACCCTTTCTAGGTCTTTAAAAGATAAATACGACTTGGTTTTGGCCAATAGTCTTATTTTGGATTCTTCATGACATGGTTGGTATAAGTCATCCAGTGCTAAAGCACCGCCTCTGGCGGTCAGTAGGGATGAAATAGAACGATGGTTACGTCTGTAACTACGGTTCTATGAGTCCCAGATGACCGCCAGAGTATCCTGTCACTCAGAATTCTTATGTGCTCGCGAGAAGATTCTGGGAACAGATCCTCTGACG
>JASDAP010000058.1:226349-238849 GCA_031216635.1 Dissostichus eleginoides
CCTCCACGTCCTGCACGCTGCGGGGCTGGGCCTGACACAGTGTGCTCAGCAGCAGCAGGATCAGCTCCTCGATGTACTGAAGAGCCCCGAGCTGAGACACCAGGTTAGGATGCACCTGGTGGAGCACCTACACACACACACACACACACACACACACACACACACACACAGAGACACACACACAGAGACACACACACACACACACACACACACACACACACACATTGAAAGGTAATAAAGGTAATATACTTCAGATTAAAAGTGTAATCTTTACATCACAATAATATATAATAATATATACAAAATACAGCTTGTGTGTGTGTGTGTGTTGTGTTTGAGCACATAGACCTGCATGTTTCTGATGGACTGACAACAACAGGACTCTACAGGTCAGCGTTTACATGTAAACACCAGAACTGAACTGAGATCAGATCCACAGACGAGAGACCAGTCCTGAGACTAGGATCAGCATCAGAAAGCTAACCTATCATCTCCTGTAAAGATGATGGGTTAGCTTTCTGATGCTAATGCTAACACATTAGGTACCCTGTGTGTGTGTGTGTGTGTGTGTGTGTGTGTGTGTGTGTGTACCTTCTCCAGAGAGGGCACTAACAGGCTGTGTGTGTGAGTGTGTACCTTCTCCAGAGGGCACTAACAGGCTGTGTGTGTGTGTGTGTGTGTGTGTACCTTCTCCAGAGAGGTGTTCCCTTAAGGCTGCTGCCTAGCCGTGTGGAGAAGGAGGTGTTCTGTGCTGCTTAGCCCCAATATATTTGATTCCCTGTCTTATGTAATATAATTTGTGGAACCAAATAAAGTATTCAAATGTGTGTGTGTGTGTGTGTACCTTCTACAGAGAGGGCACTAACAGGCTGTGTGTGTGTGTGTGTGTGTGTGTGTGTGTGTACCTTCTACAGAGAGGGCACTAACAGGCTGTGTGTGTGTGTGTGTACCTTCTACAGAGAGGGCACTAACAGGCTGTGTGTGTGTGTGTGTGTGTGTGTGTGTGTGTGTGTGTGTGTGTGTGTGTGTACCTTCTCCAGAGAGGGCACTAACAGGCCTCTCCACTTGAAGCTGTTCTCCTCGCTGAAGAAGTCGTACTGCAGCGGCAGCGCCTGCATGGTGCCGCGGGATCACATCCGAACCGGACCCGGACCTGAGACCCTCCTCCAGGGGGAGATCACCGGGGGGAGGGCATCTCTCCGGCGGATCTCTCCGGTGTGTGATGTGCGGGACCCGGTCTCTCGGTGCTCTGTCCCCGGTCTCTCGGTGCTCTGTCCCCGGTCTCTCGGTGCTCTGTCCCCAGTCTCTCGGTGCTCTCTCCCCGGTCTCTCGGTGCTGTCTCCCCGGCCTCTCGGTGCTCTGTCCCCTGTCTCTCGATGCTCTGTGCCCGGTCTCTCGGTGCTCTGTCCCCGGCCTCTCGGTGTTCTCTCCCCGGCTTCTCGGTGCTCTTTCCCCGGTCTCTCTCACGACTCTCCCCGGGCTCGTCAGTCTCTATTTACCGGACGGTCGGTTGTTGTGTCTCCGGTGTGCGGTACTGTGGAGCAGACTGCACATGCGCACTTGGCAGACTGACGTAGATGGGCGGGGATCTGAGTGGGTGTGCGCGTGGCAGAGTGACGTCAGCTGTTCCCCGCGGCCCCCGGCGGTACTGCAGCTAAACCCCGGTTATTAACAGCAGTATAAAGACCCCTCTTCAGGATTATCAAACACATTTCTATTAAAAATGTAAACATATTTTGTTTCCTGAACTCTGACTTCTCATTATATCTACATATATAACTATCTCATTATTTGACTCTGTTTCTGTTCGGCACCAACACAGCAAGCTCTCTGTTGTTTCTGAAAGCACTCATATATTCTTTATTTAGTTTGACCTGTAAATGATATGATAGGTAAACATCCTGCTGTCTCTTCCAATAACACAGGAGTCACAGTCACTGGTGTTTATTGGACTATAGAGCATCACGTGATTATAACATCTGGAAACACAGCTGGGCTTTATCTACAGCTGGACGGCCAGCAGAGGGGGTATCAGGGGGAATGAGAGGGTATCAAGGGGAAGGAGAGGGTATCAGGGGTATGAGAGGGTCAAGAGAGGGGGTATCAGGGGGAAGGAGAGGGTATCAGGGGGAAGGAGAGGGTGTCAGGGGTATGAGAGGGTCAAGAGAGGGGGTATCAGGGGGAATGAGAGGGTATCAGGGGGAAGGAGAGGGTATCAGGGGTATGAGAGGGTCAAGAGAGGGGGTATCAGGGGGAATGAGAGGGTATCAGGGGTATGAGAGGGTCAAGAGAGGGGGTATCAAGGGGAATGAGAGGGTATCAGGGGTATGAGAGGGTCAAGAGAGGGGGTATCAGGGGGAATGAGAGGGTATTAGAGGGTCAAGAGAGGGGGTATGAGAGGGTCAAGAGAGGGGGTATCAGAGGGCCGCAGAGGGTCAAGAGAGTGGGTATCAGGGGGTATGAAAGGGTATCAGGGGTTAAGAGAGGGTATCAGGGGGTATGAAAGGGTAACAGGGGTTAAGAGAGGGGGTATGAGAGGGCAGCAGAGGGTCAATTGAGGGCGTATCAGGGGGTTAAGAGAGGGTAAAGTAGGGTAATAAGAGGGTAAAGGTAGGGTATCAGAGGGTTAATGAGGGTAAAGGTAGGGTATCAGAGGGTAAATGTAGGATATCAGAGGGTATGAGAGGGTTATAGAGGGTAAATGGGGGGTATCAGAGGGTAAAGGTAGGGTATCAGAGGGTAATAGAGGGTAAAGGTAGGGTATCAGATTATAGAGGGTAAAGGGGGGTATCAGAGGGTAAAGGTAGGGTATCAGAGGGTAAAGGGGGGTATCAGAGGGTAAAGGGGGGGTATCAAAGGGTAAACGTAGGGTATCAGAGGGTAAAGGGGGTATCAGAGGGTAAACGTAGGGTATCAGAGGGTAAAGGGGGGGTATCAAAGGGTAAACGTAGGGTATCGGAGGGTAAAGGGGGGTATCAGAGGGTAAACGTAGGGTATCAGAGGGTAAAGGGGGGGTATCAGAGGGTAAAGGTAGGGTATCAGAGGGTAAAGGGGGGTATCAGAGGGTAAACGTAGGGTATCAGAGGGTAAAGGGGGGGTATCAGAGGGTAAAGGTAGGGTATCAGAGGGTAAAGGGGGGGTATCAGAGGGTAAAGGTAGGGTATCAGAGGGTAAAGGTAGGGTATCAGAGGGTAAAGGGGGGTATCAGAGGGTAAAGGTAGGGTATCAGAGGGTAAAGGTAGGGTATCAGAGGGTAAAGGGGGTGTATCAGAGGGTAAACATAGGGTATCAGAGGGTAAATGTAGGGTATCAGAGGGTAATGGAGGGTACAGCCAGTCCATGGAGCCCAGCAGCTGATCCGGTCTGTTAGAGTTCTTCAGTCAGCATGGGGTCCATACGCAGCAGTTCATATACTCTCTAAATAAGTAAAAAACAGAAGACGCTGTATATACATCTGTGTGTGTGTGTGTGTGTGTGTGACCCTGAAACATCTCTCTGAACACCTGCAGTCTGTAGAGGTACTCTCCCAAACCTGCCCTCCTAACCCTCTGCACAAACTGACTCAGTTTAATCACGTCTGTTTACATCCTGCTGCTTTAACTCTGTGTTTATACTGAGGAAGGGTTTAGTGCTGGGACGTCTGGGTCAGAGCTGAGCTAATGCTGAGCTAACGCTGAGCTATCACTGAGCTAACGCTGAGCTATAAGAGCTGAACTAACACTGAGCTATAAGAGCTGAGCTAACACTGAGCTATCAGAGCTGAGCTAACACTGAGCTATAAGAGCTGAGCTAACACTGAGCTAACGCTGAACTAACACTTAGCTGAGCTAACGCTGAGCTAACACTGAGCTATCAGAGCTGAGCTAACTCTGAGCTAACACTGAGCTATCAGAGCTGAGCTAACTCTGAGCTAACACTGAGCTATCAGAGCTGAGCTAACGCTGAGCTAACGCTGAGCTAACACTGAGCTATCAGAGCTGAGCTAACACTGAGCTAACACTGAGCTATCAGAGCTGAGCTAACGCTGAGCTAACTCTGAGCTAACACTGAGCTATCAGAGCTGAGCTAACGCTGAGCTATCAGAGCTGAGCTAACTCTGAGCTAACACTGAGCTATCAGAGCTGAGCTAACTCTGAGCTAACACTGAGCTATCAGAGCTGAGCTAACACTGAGCTAACGCTGAGCTAACACTGAGCTATCAGAGCTGAGCTAACACTGAGCTAACACTGAGCTATCAGAGCTGAGCTAACGCTGAGCTAACTCTGAGCTAACACTGAGCTATCAGAGCTGAGCTAACACTGAGCTAACGCTGAGATAACACTGAGCTATCAGAGCTGAACTAACGCTGAGCTAACACTGAGCTATCAGAGCTGAGCTAACACTGAGCTAATGCTGAGCTAACACTGAGCTATCAGAGCAGAGCTAATGCTGAGCTAACACTGAGCAATCAGAGCTGAGCTAACACTGAGCTATCAGAGCTGAGTTAACACTGAGCTAACAGAGCTAACACTGAGCTAACAGAGCTAACACTGAGCTATCAGAGCTGAGCTAATGCTGAGCTAACACTGAGCTATCAGAGCTGAGCTAACACTGAGCTAACTCTGAGTCAGACAGTCTCCAGACTTACTGCTGTTTCCTTCCGACAGCCCTAAAGTGTGTGTTGTGACGTCATCATCATCATCATCAACATCATCATCATCACCATCATCATCATCATCAACAACATCATCGTCATCACCATCATCATCATCATCACCATCATCATCATAACATCTCAGCGTCAGACGGACCCTGTTGAATAAGGGAGATATATATTTATATATATTTGTGTACTCTGGGTTAGGGTGGCTGCAGGCTGAAATCTGTGGGACTCCTGCTCTTATATATTTATAATTAATTATCAGTTTCCTGTGTGGGGGGGTCAGTTTGGTATTTACAGAGTGGGGGGGTCTGTGGCGCAGTGGGTTAGTGCGTAGGTGTTGGGATCAGGGGGTCACAGGTTCAAACCCCACTGCAGTCAGCATGTCGGTGTGTCCCTGAGACACTTCACCTCAAAGTGCTCCTGGGGGGATTGTCCTCAGTATTGAGTATGTGAGTCGCTTTGGATAAAAGCGTCTAACAAGTGACATGTGATGTAATGTAATGTAGTGTCAGAGTGGTATTTACAGATTCCTCCCAGCATGCAGTGGGGCTGATGTTCCCTGTTGGAGCCCTGAAGTCCTCTGAGGTGAACCTGTTTCTCATGTCATAATAAACGTGCAGGTTATGCAGGGCGGGGGTTATAAAGTGCACACATTGGTGTATTCTGATTGGCTGCAGTTAGCACGTTAGCTGCTGCAGCTAGCCTGTTAGCACGTTAGCTGCTCTGGTGCTCTGCATTACGCTAACTTCTCTCCTGGGGGGGGGGCATTAACTCTGACAACATGAGGGGGGGAAGGTCATACATAAATACATATGTTCAGCTTGCCCTGATTGGCTGAGAGGAGGTTAGCGTAATGAGAGGCTGTGATTGGCTACACCCAGAAGTGATGTCACAGTGTACCACAGTGCACCTGAACATCACTGCAGCCACAGAGTCCTGAATACTGTTAGAGTGTGTGTGTGTGTGTGTGTGTGTGTGTGGACACACAGTCTTACAAACACTTTGCTTCAGGTTAACAGTGCGTTACATTAGAGACTCGGTCACATGACCCGGTTGATTGACAGCTCAAACATGACCCGGTAAATCTGTTGGAGGAGGATTTTCATTGACATATCTAAACTGTAGCTATGTACAAATGACATTCAAAGCCTTGAATCTTGAATGACAGCTCGTCACATGACCCGGTTGATTGGCAGCTCAGACGGAGGACTCTCTGATTGACAGCTGGTCAGATGACCCTCTGATTGACAGCTGGTCAGATGACCCTCTTATTGACAGCTCGGACGGAGGACTCTCTGATTGACAGCTCGGACGGAGGACCCTCTGATTGACAGCTCAGAAGGAGGACCCTCTGATTGACAGCTGGTCACATGACCCTCTGATTGACAGCTGGTCAGATGACCCTCTGATTGACAGCTCAGACGGAGCTCGCCCTGCTCTTGCCCCCCGTCTCGCGGCGTAGGAAGGGGGCGGCGGCTCCCAGGCAGCCTGCGGCGGCGCTGAGGGTCAGGCTCGCCCCGGCGCAGCAGAGAGACCATCCGAACCCGTGGTCCACGTCAGGGGGCAGCCCGTAGATGAAGGGGGGGTTCCTGGAGAGGTCATAGGTCACGCTGGCTGCATACGTGCACAGGGAGATGGTGCAGAACACCCCTGACCCCAACGAAGAAGAAACAGAAGCACAGGGAGGTCAGGGGGAGACAATAACAACAGTCATTATTTCCTCAGATATAATAAAGTATTATAATAATAATCAGAATGACCCCCACCTGCCATGAGGAACAGCAGTCCGGACACATGCTGGGTGAGACTCTCCTCCCAGTAGAAACCCACTGACGCCACGATGCATCCGCACAGCAGCACCGCTACTGCCATGCCCAGGAACCCTGCTGTGATCCTGCGCAGGTCTGAGGACACACACACACACACACCTGAGTACAGGAACACAGACTGAGGACACACACCTGAGTACAGGAACACAGACTGAGGACACACACCTGAGTACAGGAACACAGACTGAGGACACACACCTGAGTACAAGAACACAGACTGAGGACACACACACACACACACCTGAGTACAGGAACACAGACTGAGGACACACACCTGAGTACAAGAACACAGACTGAGGACACACACACACACACCTGAGTACACTACAACTGTCTAAATGAGACGACTAAAGTCATGTGACCGTGCTGTAGTTCCTTTATAGCCCAACATTAGCCACCTTTAGCTTAGCGGTGGTGACGTGAAGTCATGTGACCGTGCTGTAGTTCCTTTATAGCCCAACATTAGCCACCTTTAGCTTAGCGGTGGTGACGTGAAGTCATGTGACCGTGCTGTAGTTCCTTTATAGCCCAACATTAGCCTCCTTTAGCTTAGCGGTGGTGACGTGAAGTCATGTGACCGTGCTGTAGTTCCTTTATAGCCCAACATTAGCCACCTTTAGCTTAGCGGTGGTGATGTGAAGTCATGTGACCGTGCTGTAGTTCCTTTATAGCCCAACATTAGCCACCTTTAGCTTAGCGGTGGTGAAGTTATGTGACCATGCTGTAGTTCCTTTATAGCCCAACATTAGCCACCTTTAGCTTAGCGGTGGTGAAGTCATGTGACCGTGCTTTAGTTCCTTTATAGCCCAACATTAGCCACCTTTAGCTTAGCGGTGGTGACGTGAAGTCATGTGACCGTGCTGTAGTTCCTTTATAGCCCAACATTAGCCACCTTTAGCTTAGCGGTGGTGACCTGAAGTCATGTGACCGTGCTGTAGTTCCTTTATAGCCCAACATTAGCCACCTTTAGCTTAGCGGTGGTGAAGTTATGTGACCATGCTGTAGTTCCTTTATAGCCCAACATTAGCCACCTTTAGCTTAGCGGTGGTGAAGTCATGTGACCGTGCTTTAGTTCCTTTATAGCCCAACATTAGCCACCTTTAGCTTAGCGGTGGTGACGTGAAGTCATGTGACCGTGCTGTAGTTCCTTTATAGCCCAACATTAGCCACCTTTAGCTTAGCGGTGGTGACCTGAAGTCATGTGACCGTGCTGTAGTTCCTTTATAGCCCAACATTAGCCTCCTTTAGCTTAGCGGTGGTGAAGTCATGTGACCGTGCTTTAGTTCCTTTATAGCCCAACATTAGCCTCCTTTAGCTTAGCGGTGGTGACGTGAAGTCATGTGACCGTGCTGTAGTTCCTTTATAGCCCAACATTAGCCACCTTTAGCTTAGCGGTGGTGACGTGAAGTCATGTGACCGTACTGTAGTTCCTTTATAGCCCAATATTAGCCACCTTTAGCTTAGCGGTGGTGAAGTCATGTGACTGTGCTGTAGTTCCTTTATAGCCCAACATTAGCCTCCTTTAGCTTAGCGGTGGTGAAGTCATGTGACCGTGCTGTTGTTCCTTTATAGCCCAACATTAGCCACCTTTAGCTTAGCGGTGGTGAAGTCATGTGACTGTGCTGTAGTTCCTTTATAGCCCAACATTAGCCACCTTTAGCTTAGCGGTGGTGAAGTCTTGTGACCATGCTGTAGTTCCTTTATAGCCCAACATTAGCCACCTTTAGCTTAGCGGTGGTGAAGTCATGTGACCGTGCTGTAGTTCCTTTATAGCCCAACATTAGCCACCTTTAGCTTAGCGGTGGTGAAGTCATGTGACTGGCTGTAGTTCCTTTATAGCCCAACATTAGCCACCTTTAGCTTAGCGGTGGTCAAGTCATGTGACTGTGCTGTAGTTCCTTTATAGCCCAACATTAGCCTCCTTTAGCTTAGCTCAGGTTTCTACAGAGGGATTTCTCAGATAGAGACACACACACAGTGTTGCCGTGGTAACCACCTCCTGCTGTTACACAGCGCTGCCATGGCTTGATTCCATGGCAACATGACAAGCAGCCTGAACAGTGCAACTACAATCAGTCCTTATAAAATACAGAGAAATACATACCATAATGAATGTGTGTCTGTCTGTTTGTGTGAGTGTGTGTGTTTTTCTGTGTGTGTCTGTGTGTATGTCTCTGTGTGTGTGTGTGTCTGTGTGTGTGTGTCTGTGTGTATGTCTCTGTGTGTGTGTGTGTGTGTGTGTGTGAGTGTGTGTGTGTGTGTCTCTGTGTGTGTGTGTTTCTCTGTGTGTGTGTGTGTGTGTTTGTCTCTGTGTGTGGGTGTGTGAATGTGTGTGTGTGTGTGTGTCTCTGTGTGAGTCTGTGTGTGTGTGTTTGTGTGTGTGTTTGTGTGTGTGTGTGTTTCTCTGTGTGTGTGTGTGTGTGTTTGTGTGTATGTCTCTGTGGGTGTGTGAGAATGTGTGTGTGTGTGTATGTGTGTGTGTCTCTGTGTGAGTCTGTGTGTGTGTTTGTGTGTGTGAGTCTCTGTGTGTGTGTGTGTGTGTGAGTCTCTGTGTGTGTGAGAGTCTCTGTGTGTGTGTATGTGTGTGTTCCTCTCTGTGTGTGTGTGTGTGTGTGTGTGTCTGTCTCTGTGTGTGTGTGAGTCTCTGTGTGTGTGTGTGTGTGTGAGTCTCTGTGTGTGTGTATGTGTGTGTTCCTCTCTGTGTGTGTGTGTGTGTGTGTGTGTGTGTGTGTGTCTGTCTCTGTGTGTGTGTGAGTCTCTGTGTGTGTGTGTGTGTGTGTGAGTCTCTGTGTGTGTATGTGTGTGTTCCTCTCTGTGTGTGTGTGTGTGTGTGTGTGTCTGTCTCTGTGTCTGTGTGTGTGTGAGTCTCTGTGTGTGTGTGTGTGTGTGTGTGTGTGTGTGTGCTCACGCAGCAGGTGCCACTCATCCTGCTGGATGCTCCTGGTCAGGTTCAGAGGGATGTTCCGCAGTCTGATTGGCTGAGAGAAGTGATACTTCACGGGCGTGCAGCGCTCGGCGATCCCTGCAGAGGACACACAACACACACACTTTATACACTCTTTATACGCACACAACCACAGGTGCACAGGTGCATGATGGTAGCTGTAGGATCACAGCCTGTGTGTGTGAGTGTGAGTGTGTGTGTGTGTGTGTGTGGTGTGTGTGTGTGTGTGTGTGTGGGAGAGAGTGATCAGGTTAATAATGTGGGCCTCAGGGGAGAGGGATCACACGGTGAATACAGCATCAGAGGTGCTGTATTCATATCTAATGAGCTGTGTGTGTGTGTGTGTGTGTCAGATGTGTGTCAGGTGTGTGTTATTTCATTTAAAGTCTCCTCCTCACCTCCCAACATGTTTAATATTCTCTATATTAACTAGGGCTGCACGATTTGGGGAAATAATCTAATTGCGATTTTTCTGACAGATATTGCGATTCCATTTGCGATATATGTTTTTAAGCGACCCAACAGAAGTTTATTGTAAAATGCGGCCATATCTCCGGCTAGGAAGGTCGTATCAACGTGCTCCCGTCTCTAGCACCCCCGCAGCCCGAGCTACGAGTGAAAGAACTAAACTTACATGGAACTTCCGTTGGGTTGCTTTAAAGTCAAGCTTCAGTTTAAGATTCACCCTGTGATAGAGACATGTGATGGAGCATCACTAACCGTCTCAGAAACCATCGAGGAAAGCTCCAGTGGAAGCCATTTGGAAAAGGGTTTCAAAAATACTTGGCAGGTGATTGGATCAATCTGTCTATCACCTTCTATCATGGGCCACTTCTGATTGGTTAACAATGGCTGGTACATGCGGAGCACAGCACTTCTGATTGGTTAACAATGGCTGGTACATGCGGAGCACAGCACTTCTGATTGGTTAACAATGGCTGGTACATGTGGAGCACAGCACTTCTGATTGGTTAACAATGGCTGGTACATGTGGAGCACAGCACTTCTGATTGGTTAACAATGGCTGGTACATGTGGAGCACAGCACTTCTGATTGGTTAACAATGGCTGGTACACAAGAAGAAAACAAATAAAGAATAAAAATGGCAGGCTATGCGATTTGATAATTGTATCATTTAAAATCGCGATTTCAATTTAAAATCGATTAATCGTTGAGCCCTAATATTAACTGATATTAACATGTTTAATGTGTGTGTTGTTAATCTGATTACTGCTGAGGGTCCAGTCGAATGCAGGTGATACACACAGTGTGTAGTAACACCAGTGTGTAGTAACACCAGTGTGTAGTAACACCAGTGTGTAGTAACACTAACATCAGTGTGTAGTAACATCAGTGTGTAGTAACACCAGTGTGTAGTAACACTAACATCAGTGTGTAGTAACATCAGTGTGTAGTAACACCAGTGTGTAGTAACATCAGTGTGTAGTAACACCAGTGTGTAGTAACATCAGTGTGTAGTAACACCAGTGTGTAGTAACATCAGTGTGTAGTAACATCAGTGTGTAGTAACATCAGTCTGTAGTAACATCAGTGTGTAGTAACACTAACATCAGTGTGTAGTAACATCAGTGTGTAGTAACACTAACATCAGTGTGTAGTAACACTAACATCAGTGTGTAGTAACACTAACATCAGTGTGTAGTAACATCAGTGTGTAGTAACATCAGTGTGTAGTAACATCAGTGTGTAGTAACACTAACATCAGTGTGTAGTAACATCAGTGTGTAGTAACATCAGTGTGTAGTAACACTAACATCAGTGTGTAGTAACATCAGTGTGTAGTAACACTAACATCAGTGTGTAGTAACATCAGTGTGTAGTAACACTAACATCAGTGTGTAGTAACATCAGTGTGTAGTAACATCAGTGTGTAGTAACATCAGTGTGTAGTAACACTAACATCAGTGTGTAGTAACATCAGTGTGTAGTAACACTAACATCAGTGTGTAGTAACATCAGTGTGTAGTAACACTAACATCAGTGTGTACTAACATCAGTGTGTAGTAACACTAACATCAGTGTGTAGTAACATCAGTGTGTAGTAACACTAACATCAGTGTGTAGTAACATCAGTGTGTAGTAACACTAACATCAGTGTGTACTAACATCAGTGTGTAGTAACATCAGTGTGTACTAACATCAGTGTGTAGTAACATCAGTGTGTGTAGTAACATCAGTGTGTAGTAACATCAGTGTGTAGTAACATCAGTGTGTAGTAACATCAGTGTGTAGTAACATCAGTGTGTAGTAACATCAGTGTGTAGTAACACTAACATCAGTGTGTAGTAACATCAGTGTGTAGTAACATCAGTGTGTAGTAACATCAGTGTGTAGTAACATCAGTGTGTAGTAACACTAACATCAGTGTGTACTAACATCAGTGTGTAGTAACATCAGTGTGTAGTAACATCAGTGTGTAGTAACATCAGTGTGTAGTAACACCAGTGTGTAGTAACACCAGTGTGTAGTAACATCAGTGTGTAGTAGGGCTGGGCGATTTTTTCGGTTTAAACGATTAATTTACATTTTTACTTTCCTACGGTTTGTGAAATGGCTGAACCGAAAAATCGCGATTTAAAAACATTTCTAGACTCCGCAGATAAGCTACTCCGCAGTAGCTTACGGCCCGTCCACACTACAGCGTCTCCCGCTTCAAAAACAGCTTCCAACGCGTCTGCCCATTCACTTTGAATGGGGTGACGTCACGTTCCCTCGCTTTTCGCCGAACTGCATTGTGGGAAGCAAAGCGGAGATTTCCAGGCACTCTCTCACTTTCCAGAACGCGCGCAAAACTCAGCCACATAGCCTACTACAATCACCTTCACCGCGCCACCGACAGACGTACCGTAAAAATGTCCACGAACACAGACTGACTGAGTGGCCCAACCTCCAATGCTTTGGACACAGACTTCAAATGCGATCAGTAAGTGGCTACACAATGCATAACAAAGTGCTACATGTATAAAAACGAATTGAATGGATTGATGCAGTTGCATATTAGGTTCAGTGATGGGAATAACGGCGTTACAAATAAACGGCGTTACTAACGGCGTTATTTTTTTTA
>JASDAP010000058.1:246349-250209 GCA_031216635.1 Dissostichus eleginoides
ATCATACATGACATCATACATGACATCATACATGACATCCTTTACATCACGTCATACATCACATCATACATGACATCATACATGACATCATACATGACATCCTTTACATGACATCATACATGACATCATACATGACATCCTTTACATCACATCATACATGACATCATACATCACATCATACATGACATCATACATGACATCATACATGACATCCTTTACATGACATCATACATGACATCATACATGACATCATACATGACATCCTTTACATGACATCATACATGACATCCTTTACATGACATCATACATGACATCATACATGACATCCTTTACATGACATCATACATGACATCATACATGACATCCTTTACATCACATCATACATGGCATCCTTTACATCACATCATACATGACATCCTTTACATCATATCATACATCACATCATACATCACATCATACATGACATCATACATGACATCCTTTACATGACATCATACATGACATCATACATGACATCATTCATCACATCATACATGACATCCTTTACATCATATCATACATTACATCATACCTCACATCATACATGACATCCTTTACATCACATCATACATGACATCCTTTACATCACATCATACATGACATCATACATCACATCATACATGACATCCTTTACATCACATCATACATGACATCCTTTACATCAGTTCATACATGACATCCTTTACATCACATCATACCTCACATCATACATGACATCCTTTACATCACATCATACATGACATCCTTTACATCACATCATACATCACATCATACATCACATCATACATCACATCATACATGATGACATCCTTTACATCACATCATACATGACACTATGTGTAACATCTTGGTGTGAAAACAAGGTCTCTGACCGGCTCACGTTGATGACAGGTCTGTGGCAGTTTAACTACAGATGGAAATATGAAAGCCGTAGTCCGTCTGTTTATGTCGCCGATAACATGTCCATAGAACAGAATATTACAATGACATGTCCATAGAACAGAATATTACAATGACATGTCCATAGAACAGAATATTACAATGACATGTCCATAGAACAGAATATTACAATGACATGTCCATAGAACAGAATATTACAATGACATGTCCATAGAACAGAATATTACAACGCATGTCCATAGAACAGAATATTACAATGACATAATGATATAATAATTATGTGATAAACTCAGGTCTCTTATTTTGAAAGTGGCGTTGCTGCAGTGGCTTCCTGATTAATATGTACAGCTGGAGATCAGATCTTCATCATCTTCATCCTCCTCATTAATCAGTGCAGACACACTGCAGCAGTCAGCAGGGGGCTGTGTGTGTGTGTGTGTGTGTGTGTGTGAATGTGAGTGTGTGTGTGTGTTACAATGAATACTGATCAGGAGCCCCCTTTGATTGTTCAGCAGGATAATCTCCACATATTAACACCACTTTATGACTTCTGAAGTAAAAAGCTAATGTTGGGCTATAAAGGAACTACAGCACGGTCACATGACTTCACGTCACCACCGCTAAGCTAAAGGAGGCTAATGCTGGGCTATAAAGGAACTACAGCACGGTCACATGACTTCACGTCACCACCGCTAAGCTAAAGGTGGCTAATGTTGGGCTATAAAGGAACTACAGCACGGTCACATGACTTCACGTCACCACCGCTAAGCTAAAGGAGGCCACAGCTGGGCTATAAAGGAACTACAGCACGGTCACATGACTTCACGTCACCACCGCTAAGCTAAAGGAGGCTAATGTTGGGCTATGAAGGAACTACAGCACGGTCACATGACTTCACGTCACCACCGCTAAGCTAAAGGTGGCTAATGTTGGGCTATAAAGGAACTACAGCACGGTCACATGACTTCACGTCACCACCGCTAAGCTAAAGGTAGCTAATGTTGGGCTATGAAGGAACTACAGCACGGTCACATTACTTCACGTCACCACCGCTAAGCTAAAGGAGGCTAATGCTGGGATATAAAGGAACTACAGCACGGTCACATGACTTCACCACCGCTAAGCTAAAGGTGGCTAATGTTGGGCTATAAAGGAACTACAGCACTGTCACCTGACTTCACCTCACCACCGCTAAGCTAAAGGTGGCTAATGTTGGGCTGTAAAGGAACTACAGCACGGTCACATGACTTCACGTCACCACCGCTAAGCTAAAGGAGGCTAATGTGGGCTATAAAGGAACTACAGCACGGTCACATGACTTCACGTCACCACCGCTAAGCTAAAGGAGGCTAATGTTGGGCTATAAAGGAACTACAGCACGGTCACATGACTTCACGTCACCACCGCTAAGCTAAAGGAGGCTAATGTTGGGCTATAAAGGAACTACAGCACGGTCACATGACTTCACCTCACCACCGCTAAGCTAAAGGAGGCTAATGTCCGAGTTCAGGACTCATAATGCTGACTCAAGTCATGTGTGTGTATTGTGTGTGTGTTATAAACAGTGTGTGTGTGTGTGTGTGTGTTTGTGTGTGTGTGTGCGTGTGTGTGTGATCAGGAGATCAGGGAGCATCATGAGTCTTTCATCAGGGGCAGCTGGACACCTTTAATGTCTCTGGTCAAACACTCCACCACACACACACACCATCACACACCATCACACACACACACACACACACCATCACACTCCACCACACACACCAACACATAATCACACCATCACACCAACACACCATCACACACACCGTCACACCATCACACCATCACACCATCACACACACCGTCACACCATCACACTCCATCACACTCCACCACACACACACACACACACACCATCACACTCCACCACACACACCAACACACCATCACCACCATCACACCAACACACACACCATCACAACCATCAAACACCACACCACACACCCAATACACCGCACACACACCACACCCACAAACCTCCATCACACTCCACCACACACACACACACACACACACACACACACCATCACACTCCACCACACACACCAACACACCTCAACCATCACACACACAACCATACACCATCAAACACCATCACACACACACACACCATTACACCATCACACCATCACACACACAATCACACCATCAAACACCATCACACACACACACACCATCACACCATCACACCACCACACACAACACAAAATCACACCATCACACACACACCATCACACCATCAAACACCATCACACACACACACACCATCACACCATCACACACACCATCACACCATCAAACACCATCACACACACACACCATCACACCATCACACACCACCACACACACCAACACACCATCACACCATCACACACACAAACCAATACACCATCACACACCACCACACACACCATCACACCATCACACTCCACCACACACACCATCACACACCACCACGAACACACACCATCACACACCACCACGAACACACACCATCATACACCATCACACACACACACACACACACCATCACATACACACACACAATCAAACTCCACCACACACACATTACATTACATTACATGTCACTTGTTAGACGTGACACACCAACACAACATCGCACCATCACACCAACCCACCACCACACCATCACACCATCAAACCATCACACACACCAACACAAAATCACACCATCACACACACACCATCACACCATCAAACACCATCACACACACACACACCACACCATCACACACACACCATCACAACCATCAACACCATCACACACACACATCACACCATCACACACCACCACACACACCAACACACCATCACACACACAAACCAATACACCATCACACACCACCACACACACCATCACA
>JASDAP010000058.1:251209-256209 GCA_031216635.1 Dissostichus eleginoides
AGTCAGCATTATGAGTCCTGACCCCTGACATGAGTCAGCATTATGAGTCCTGACCCCTGACATGAGTCAGCATTATGAGTCCTGAACCCTGACATGAGTCAGCATTATGAGTCCTGACCCCTGACATGAGTCAGCATTATGAGTCCTGACCCCTGACATGAGTCAGCATTATGAGTCCTGAACCCTGACACGAGTCAGCATTATGAGTCCTGAACCCTGACATGAGTCAGCATTATGAGTCCTGACCCCTGACATGAGTCAGCATTATGAGTCCTGACCCTGACTGAGTCAGCATTATGAGTCCTGACCCTGACATGAGTCAGCATTATGAGTCCTGACCCTGACATGAGTCAGCATTATGAGTCCTGAACCCTGACATGAGTCAGCATTATGAGTCCTGAACCCTGACATGAGTCAGCATTATGAGTCCTGACCCTGACATGAGTCAGCATTATGAGTCCTGAACCCTGCATGAGTCAGCATTATGAGTCCTGACCCTGACATGAGTCAGCATTATGAGTCCTGAACCCTGACATGAGTCAGCATTATGAGTCCTGACCCTGATATGAGTCAGCATTATGAGTCCTGACCCTGATATGAGTCAGCATTATGAGTCCTGACCCTGACATGAGTCAGCATTATGAGTCCTTAACCCTGACATGAGTCAGCATTATGAGTCCTTCACCCTGACATGAGTCAGCATTATGAGTCCTGAACCCTGACATGAGTCAGCATTGAGTCCTGAACCCTGACATGAGTCAGCATTATGAGTCCTGAACCCCTGATATGAGTCAGCATTATGAGTCCTGACCCTGACATGAGTCAGCATTATGAGTCCTCACCCTGACATGAGTCAGCATTATGAGTCCTTCACCTGACATGAGTCAGCATTATGAGTCCTAACCCCTGACATGAGTCAGCATTATGAGTCACCCTGACATGAGTCAGCATTATGAGTCCTGCACCCTGACATGAGTCAGCATTATGAGTCCTGACCCCTGACATGAGTCAGCATTATGAGTCCTGACCCCTGACATGAGTCAGCATTATGAGTCCTTAACCCTGACATGAGTCAGCATTATGAGTCCTGACCCCTGACATGAGTCAGCATTATGAGTCCACCCTGACATGAGTCAGCATTATGAGTCCTCACCCTGACACGAGTCAGCATTATGAGTCCTGACCCTGACATGAGTCAGCATTATGAGTCCTGACCCCTGACATGAGTCAGCATTATGAGTCCTGACCCCTGACATGAGTCAGCATTATGAGTCCTGACCCTGACATGAGTCAGCATTATGAGTCCTGAACCCTGACATGAGTCAGCATTATGAGTCCTGACCCTGACATGAGTCAGCATTATGAGTCCTGACCCCTGACATGAGTCAGCATTATGAGTCCTCCCCTGACACGAGTCAGCATTATGAGTCCTGACCCTGACATGAGTCAGAATTATGAGTCCTGACCCCTGACATGAGTCAGCATTATGAGTCCTGAACCCTGACATGAGTCAGCATTATGAGTCCTGACCCCTGACATGAGTCAGCATTATGAGTCCTGACCCCTGACATGAGTCAGCAGTTTTATGAGTCCTGACCCCTGACATGAGTCAGCATTATGAGTCCTGACCCCTGACATGAGTCAGCATTATGAGTCCTGACCCCTGACATGAGTCAGCATTATGAGTCCTGAACCCTGCATGAGTCAGCATTATGAGTCCTGACCCCTGACATGAGTCAGTTATGAGTCTGACCCTGACATGAGTCAGCATTATGAGTCCTGACCCTGACATGAGTCAGCATTATGAGTCCTGACCCCTGACATGAGTCAGCATTATGAGTCCTGACCCCTGACATGAGTCAGCATTATGAGTCCTTAACCCTGACATGAGTCAGCATTATGAGTCCTTCACCCTGACATGAGTCAGCATTATGAGTCCTAAACCCTGACATGAGTCAGCATTGAGTCCTGACCCCTGACATGAGTCAGCATTATGAGTCCTGACCCCTGACATGAGTCAGCATTATGAGTCCTGACCCCTGACATGAGTCAGCATTATGTCCTTCACCCTGACATGAGTCAGCATTATGAGTCCTTCACCCTGACATGAGTCAGTTTTATGAGTCCTGAACCCTGACATGAGTCAGCATTATGAGTCCTGACCCCTGACATGAGTCAGCATTATGAGTCCTGACCCCTGACATGAGTCAGCATTATGAGTCCTGACCCCTGACATGAGTCAGCATTATGAGTCCTTCACCCTGACATGAGTCAGCATTATGAGTCCTCACCCTGACATGAGTCAGCATTATGAGTCCTGACCCCTGACATGAGTCAGCATTATGAGTCCTGACCCCTGACATGAGTCAGCATTATGAGTCCTGAACCCTGACATGAGTCAGCATTATGAGTCCTGACCCTGACATGAGTCAGCATTATGAGTCCTGACCCTGACATGAGTCAGCATTATGAGTCCTGAACCCTGACATGAGTCAGCATTATGAGTCCTGAACCCTGACATGAGTCAGCATTATGAGTCCTGACCCCTGACATGAGTCAGCATTATGAGTCCTGAACCCTGACACGAGTCAGCATTATGAGTCCTGAACCCTGACATGAGTCAGCATTATGAGTCCTGACCCCTGACATGAGTCAGCATTATGAGTCCTGACCCCTGACATGAGTCAGCATTATGAGTCCTGACCCTGACATGAGTCAGCATTATGAGTCCTGAACCCTGACATGAGTCAGCATTATGAGTCCTGAACCCTGGCATGAGTCAGCATTATGAGTCCTGAACCCTGGCATGAGTCAGCATTATGAGTCCTGAACCCTGACCATGAGTCAGCATTATGAGTCCTGAACCCTGATATAGAACATAAATCATTCAGAACTCTGAGGGAAAAACAAGAAATCTGACTTAACCCTTAAAGGTCCCATGCTTCTCTGGTTCTGACCCGTCCCCTTGTGTTCTGAAGCTTCTGCATGTAAACGGTCTGCAGAGTCACAAACCCTCAAAGTGCACCCTGTAGGGAGTAAACTCTAACAGTGTCTGCTGCCCCAGAACGCCTCGTTGGACATTTCTCATTTTCCAGTTTACTTCCTGGGCACTCTGACGTGGAGACACCCAGAGGCCGCATCCTCTAGTGATGGCAGTTTGCAGGGGCGGTTCTAAGGGGGGGCCAGGGGGGGCCAGTTCCCCCCTAACACTGACTTTGGACCCCCCTGTAGCCCCCCTGAAAATGAAAAAAAAAAAGAAATAGTTTATGATTAAACGATTTCTTGGCTGACGGAATAGGCGAAACTAACGATATTTGTCATTGTAGTCGGACCCATTAGAGCAGGGGTCTCCAACATGTCGATCGCGAGCTACCGGTAGCTCGCAAGCCCTCAATAGCCCCCACTTTACAAATATGTTTTATTAATTTTTTTAACGCAAGCCGTCATCGCCACGGAGGAGCACACAGCCTCTGTGAGCGAGCACACCTTTATCTATTTAATATAGTTGTAAAAAATTAAGTAAGAATCATTCCAATGTGAACTATAGGACAGTTAAAAAAAAAAAAAAAAACTGTTTAAAAGGGGAGTGATTAGTCAAATATGCATAAATAAAAAGAAAGAATGCTAACTAGGTAAGATAAGAATAAACAAGTTTAAATGATTTGTTATTGGTTGTGATCATATTCTAAAGATGTTTGGATTATTGAAAAGTATACAGCTCTCTTTCATCTGAGTGTTGAGAGCTGTATCCATAAATTCATTTGGTGCTCAAAGTGCACCCGATTGATGCATTTAACTTCAACATTTAAAAATGTTAGAGGATGTGAGGTCCAACCCCAAATACAGCAGGTTCAAATAATTTAATTGCATACAATTTATTTTAGTAAACACTGAAAACGGGTCCCACAGACCCAAACAGCACACAAAGGTTAAAGGTAAGCATATAATAATGTGTAATGAAACAAATACCAATAACTATATTGCATTGTTTTCTTATGCGCAATTACTTCATACTGTCTTTGTCTTTTTCGTCCTGCATTTATTGTGCCCCCCTCAGAAAATAACTGGCCCCAGCCTGGCCCCCCCAGTCAAATTGGTCTAGAACCGCCACTGGCAGTTTGACACTGAAGCTTCGAACGGAGCTTCAACCCTTGACTTCCTATTCCATAGATAGAAGCAGTGATTCGAAGCTTGCTTTAAATCACGTGACATGTGACGTCCGAACCAGCAACTGCTTCATTTCCTGAATGAATCACCTGACTGGTTCGCGATCCAATCAGGCGATTCAATGCACCGCCTCGTCTCTATTCGGACAGGTGACAGGTTGGAACAGTTTCGAATTTGAGCGCTTCATCACTTTATAACCGCTCTAAACAATGCGCAATGTGTGGGTTGTTGTCGTAGTTTGCGTTGTTGCTGTGGAGTTGTTGTTGGTATTGCATTTGAATTGGATCATTATAGAGCAAGCAGGAAGAAAGACAGGTCGTTCTGGGAAACACTTCAACATGTGAAGTTGTGAACAAAGAGACAATGATGAGTAATATAAAAACAGTTTGATTGTGTAAGGAGTAGATAGCCCAGTGGATAGAGCCGGCGGCCTGAATGCTGCGATGTCCTCCGCGCAGCTGGTTCAAAGCCCGGAACGGATGAACTTTGAATCATTGCTTTTCAACTTGAATACTTTAATAACTGATAAAAGGCCGTCTCCGCCCAAAAAAATGTCCAGCACTCTCTAGTCTCTTCTCAATAACCCAATACACACAATTATCAATCTTTAATTGCAAATAGAACATGATATTCAGTCTTAGTGTGTGTGTGTGCATCGAATATTTTTCAAGGCAAAGATACGTTAAACCCACTGCAGCCTTGCACTTCGCCAGGAGAGGTCGCTGTAACTGAAGCTTCGAGAAATCAACCTATTTCCCACACAAATGTCCAAGTGGTTCGATGCTTCATTCAAAGCTTCATTTTGCCATCACTAGCACCCTCTGCCCGCCTGT
>JASDAP010000058.1:261209-297941 GCA_031216635.1 Dissostichus eleginoides
TACGGGTCGGCAGCAACACCTCAGACCCCCATCTGTACGGGTCGGCAGCAACAC
Organism: Dissostichus eleginoides; assembly: GCA_031216635.1. Lineage (NCBI taxonomy): Eukaryota > Metazoa > Chordata > Actinopteri > Perciformes > Nototheniidae > Dissostichus > Dissostichus eleginoides. Next base: position 261,264 of record JASDAP010000058.1, read on the forward strand.
CTCAGACCCCATCTGTACGGGTCGGCAGCAACACCTCAGACCCCCATCTGTACGGGTCGGCAGCAACACCTCAGACCCCATCTGTACGGGTCGGCAGCAACACCTCAGACCCCCATCTGTACGGGTCGGCAGCAACACCTCAGACCCCCATCTGTACGGGTCGGCAGCAACACCTCAGACCCCCATCTGTACGGGTCGGCAGCAACACCTCAGACCCCCATCTGTACGGGTCGGCAGCAACACCTCAGACCCCATCACACTGAGTACGGGTTCCCCAGCAGGATGTGTGCTCAGCCCCCTGCTCTTCACCCTGCTGACTGTTCTCGTTCCTAACCCACCGTGACACTGGCGTCACATGACATTTAAATGTTCTGGAAAGTTCCTTATACAGCTTTAGCCTTTATTTTATCTCATGAAGTCCCTCAGTGACAGCCTGAACAGTCTGGGGGGTCATGGGCCGGGTCATGGGCCAGGTCATGTGACTTTGTGTTCCCATGACAACATGTCCATGTGCTAGACCAACACATGTGACAGAACGAGCTACATTTCAAAAGCTTTTTTTTTTGTTGCTAAAAGGTAAAATTCAAGCCATTTAAGAATGAAAATGCTGACATGACATTTCCTTCATTCCATTGAACCTGCTGTGGAACATTTATTGATCAAATTGATATGAAACAAATGAGATAAATATCGCTGCGACGGTGGCGTCACATCGGGACTTTAACCTAGAGGTGGGCGATATTGAAAAATATAATATCACGATATTTTTCAAGCAGTATCACGATAGACGATGTTTATCACGATATTTTTTCATGTCGGTTATTATGGTTATTTTTCAAGTTACCTAACAGTACAACCACCGACAAGGGAACAACCACCGACAAGGTAACCACCACCGACAAGGTAACCACCACCGACAAGGTAACCACCACCGACAAGGGAACCACCACCGACAAGGTAACCACCACCGACAAGGGAACCACCACCGACAAGGTAACCACCACCGACAAGGGAACCACCACCGACAAGGTAACCACCACCGACAAGGGAACCACCACCGACAAGGTAACCACCACCGACACGGTAACCACCACCGACACGGGAACCACCACCGACAAGGGAACCACCACCGACAAGGGAACCACCACCGACAAGGGAACCACCACCGACAAGGGAACCACCACCGACAAGGGAACAACCACTCGAATCCAAAGGAGTCACAGACACCACTTCATGCTGGTTTAATTCTGCAATGAGTCCCTGAATGAACAATTCAACAGGCATTTTGATGAGGCTTCCTCAGTGCTCAAGTAGGTAGGCCTACACCCTACAGCAGGGGTGCCCAATACATCGATCGCGATCGACCGGTCGATCGCAAGCGTAGTGTGGGTCGATCGCATTTTAAAAAAAAGAAGAAAAAAAAAAAAAAAACTTTTTTTTTTTTAAAGTTAGCCTCTCATCCTCCTTACTTTGGCATTATCCACTTGATTGAAGTGCAGGTAAGCCAGGCTGAGTTGTATTGTGCCATACAGGTTCATGCAGTTATGAGGGGGCCTCACCTCCTCATCTGAAGCGCAAATGTGGCGCACTGTTATCCGCTTATGCGGCGCAATTAGTGTAAACGCGCCACAGTTTATCCGCCGTGTAGTCCACTAGCCCCCCCCCCCGCTCACGACAGATTGGGCAGGGACGGACCTGTAGGTAGATCATTTGGGCTTGGTCATTTTAAAAGTAGCTCCCAAGCTGAAAAAGTGTGGGCACCCCTGCCCTACAACAAACGTTAACACTGGTTTCTTCACCAAGTGAAGTGCACTCTCTTGCTAAATAAAAGAAAATATTCAAGGCACAGTTTCTCAGTATAAAAATGCACTTTCTGTTTTAGGTAGCACTAGCAGTGATGTAACATCAATAAACATGACAAGGAGAGTGAAACAGAACTACGTAAAACATCAAACATCAATGAGGAAAAGTCAGTGCCAAACAATTAAAATGTAAACTTTAGACTTGAAGTGCAATCAAAGACTTTAGCATAACTGAACCTCTGTTTCAAAAAGGGAAAAACCATATAAATACCTTACTGATAAAATAAAATATGAGCCAACAGAATCAACCAAGACAATAAATGAAGTGCAATACTGTCTGAATCCTGACTCGACAGACAGGTTCGTGAGGCTGATGAAAACAGTTGACCCACGGCGCGGGTCAACTGTTTTCATCAGCCTCACGAAACCTGTCTTCCACGCTCTTTATTGGATGCATATCCTTGGCCACATAAAACGCCACCGCGTCAGTTATGTCTTTCCACCGTTTGCTAGTCTTTTCATAAGGAGCCCCTTTATCAGATGCCTGCGTTAAGGTGGTTTGTTTTGGTCGTACTGGTGCAGTGGCTGCGGTAGATTGTGCGTTCACACGCGGGGACCTTGCACTCTTACAGACTCTGCATACTCTTTCTGGTGCTTGCGTTTGAGGTGGTCTCGTAAGCCCGACGTGTTGCCATCTGTCGCTTTCACATTTTCTTTTTTGCAAATTACGTTTGTTTGGTCCGTGTCTGTTGTGTAAAATCCAAAATAGTTCCATACCACAGACCAGAGTTCCCATTAGAATATTTTTTCGCCAGTCAAAATATCCGTTAAAGTTGAAATCTTCCGGACAAAATGAGAAAAGTGCCGGTCAAAGGTCTTCTTTGTTATTTATTGAGCTTTAAAACAAATTGATATTAAACAAACTAATTATAGTAGATGAACTACATTATTCAAAAGTGTACAGTAACTTACAATAACACGGGAATAACGGAGCGCTCTCCCCCTCTCCTGACAGGCCGTCAGTATCATGCAGCTCGCGGATCCAGAGTGACCCGACAGTAAAACTAAACGTATCTATAACTAGTTTAGGTAGCTTGAGAGGTCATTCAAATAGCTACGTGTGATATTCTAACCTGAAGTACGGTGGCCCTGAAGTGCAAAACGCCGCAGCATTTTCTGAAATGCTGCGGCGTTTTGCACTTCAGGGCCACCGTACTGAAGTTTGTGTGTTGCTCCGCTCACCGCTGCAGGTGATCATGCAGAGCTGCGTGTCGACTCGTCAGCAGCAGCTGATCTCTCTCTCCCGTCAGATTAGACTTCACTCGCGTTTATGTCCATATCGATCAGATCTAGCTAGTTCTAGCTAATGATATGACTACCTGCTTATTAAAGACACCTAAACAATAAGCGTCGCTATGCAACCGGGTGAGGCCGCAAAGTATAGCGCAGCATTATGCATTTGTTTACATGCCCACCGGAACCCCGAGGCATTACCAACAGATCAACGCACAATCAACCCATACAGGACATCTCTTTCTCCACATTAAGTGTTAGACATTAGAATTGACTCTTCTTGTCTGTCACACACTCTTCTTGTCTGTCACAGACTCTTCTTGTCTGTCACAGACTCTTCTTGTCTGTCACGTACTCTTCTTGTCTGTCACGTACTCTTCTTGTCTGTCACAGACTCTTCCTGTCTGTCACGTACTCTTCCTGTCTGTCACAGATTCTTCTTGTCTGTCACAGACTCTTCCTGTCTGTCACGTACTCTTCTTGTCTGTCACAGACTCTTCCTGTCTGTCACGTACTCTTCTTGTCTGTCACAGACTCTTCTTGTCTGTCACATACTCTTCTTGTCTGTCACAGATTCTTCTTGTCTGTCACATACTCTTCTTGTCTGTCACAGATTCTTCTTGTCTGTCACATACTCTTCTTGTCTGTCACAGATTCTTCTTGTCTGTCACATACTCTTCTTGTCTGTCACGTACTCTTCCTGTCTGTCACATACTCTTCTTGTCTGTCACATACTCTTCACGTACTCTTCCTGTCTGTCACGTACTCTTCTTGTCTGTCACGTACTCTTCTTGTCTGTCACATACTCTTCTTGTCTGTCACGTACTCTTCTTGTCTGTCACGTACTCTTCACGTACTCTTCTTGTCTGTCACGTACTCTTCTTGTCTGTCACATACTCTTCTTGTCTGTCACATACTCTTCTTGTCTGTCACGTACTCTTCTTGTCTGTCACGTACTCTTCACGTACTCTTCTTGTCTGTCACGTACTCTTCCTGTCTGTCACATACTCTTCTTGTCTGTCACATACTCTTCCTGTCTGTCACGTACTCTTCACGTACTCTTCTTGTCTGTCACGTACTCTTCCTGTCTGTCACAGACTCTTCTTGTCTGTCACAGACTCTTCTTGTCTGTCACGTACTCTTCTTGTCTGTCATGTACTCTTCCTGTCTGTCACGTACTCTTCTTGTCTGTCACAGACTCTTCCTGTCTGTCACGTACTCTTCTTGTCTGTCACAGACTCTTCCTGTCTGTCACGTACTCTTCACGTACTCTTCTTGTCTGTCACGTACTCTTCCTGTCTGTCACAGACTCTTCTTGTCTGTCACAGACTCTTCTTGTCTGTCACGTACTCTTCTTGTCTGTCATGTACTCTTCCTGTCTGTCACGTACTCTTCTTGTCTGTCACAGACTCTTCCTGTCTGTCACGTACTCTTCTTGTCTGTCACATACTCTTCCTGTCTGTCACAGACTCTTCTTGTCTGTCACAGACTCTTCTTGTCTGTCACGTACTCTTCTTGTCTGTCATGTACTCTTCTTGTCTGTCACATACTCTTCACGTACTCTTCTTGTCTGTCACGTACTCTTCACGTACTCTTCTTGTCTGTCACGTACTCTGCTTGTCTGTCACGTACTCTTCCTGTCTGTCACGTACTCTTCCTGTCTGTCACAGACTGTCACGTACTCTGCTTGTCTGTCACGTACTCTTCTTGTCTGTCACGTACTCTTCCTGTCTGTCACAGACTCTTCCTGTCTGTCACAGACTCTTCCTGTCTGTCACAGACTCTTCCTGTCTGTCACGTACTCTTCTTGTCTGTCACAGACTCTTCCTGTCTGTCACAGACTCTTCTTGTCTGTCACGTACTCTTCTTGTCTGTCACAGACTCTTCCTGTCTGTCACGTACTCTTCTTGTCTGTCACAGACTCTTCTTGTCTGTCACGTACTCTTCTTGTCCGTCACAGACTCTTCTTGTCTGTCACAGACTCTTCCTGTCTGTCACGTACTCCTCTTGTCTGTCACAGACTCTTCTTGTCTGTCACGTACTCCTCTTGTCTGTCACGTACTCTTCCTGTCTGTCACGTACTCTTCCTGTCTGTCACAGACTCTTCTTGTCTGTCACGTACTCTTCTTGTCTGTCACAGACTCTTCTTGTCTGTCACCTACTCTTCCTGTCTGTCACAGACTCTTCTTGTCTGTCACGTACTCTTCTTGTCTGTCACAGACTCTTCCTGTCTGTCACGTACTCTTCCTGTCTGTCACGTACTCTTCCTGTCTGTCACGTACTCTTCCTGTCTGTCACAGACTCTTCTTGTCTGTCACAGACTCTTCTTGTCTGTCACAGACTCTTCTTGTCTGTCACAGACTCTTCCTGTCTGTCACGTACTCTTCCTGTCTGTCACGTACTCTTCCTGTCTGTCACGTACTCTTCCTGTCTGTCACGTACTCTTCCTGTCTGTCACAGACTCTTCTTGTCTGTCACATACTCCTCTTGTCTGTCACAGACTCTTCTTGTCTGTCACAGACTCTTCTTGTCTGTCACGTACTCTTCTTGTCTGTCACAGACTCTTCTTGTCTGTCACAGACTCTTCTTGTCTGTCACAGACTCTTCTTGTCTGTCACATAAGTGGCGCAACTGATGCGGTATTGCGCTAAAGGGAAATTATTTTGACCGGACATTTTGACCGCAGAGATTTAGATTTGCCGGTCTTCAGCATATTTTACCGGTCATAGTCCGGTAATTACCGGCTAACGGGAATTCTGCCACAGACGTAGAGTTCTTTTTGGGGACTAATTCTTCTACATCTGAATCTGACTCTCCGTCCATTATTGCTGTGTGTGCAGACTGCCAACAGTGTTGTTTCCCTCGCTGCCAAGAAGAAAGGGGGCGGGGACTTTGGGAGCGTGTGATCAACACAACAGACCTTCAAGCAAGCAATGAGGTCATTGCGGTGCGGTCGAGACGCGTTGTTAGCTTGTAGATCTGTTATTTTTTGGCAAACGAAACCGTCGTACTACAGAAGTATAAATTAAGGTATAGAACTGCAAATCATAGAATGTGCACTCGCAGCACTCACAGTAAGTGCACATTCTATGACTGAGTGACTCTCTGTATCACGATAGATATGATATCTCTGAAAAGGCATATCGTGGAGACCTAATATCGTCTCGACGATATATATCGTCATATCGCCCACCCCGACTTTAACCCTAAACTTTCGCAGTGAACCCAAAGTGACATATATGCACAATTAGAAATATGATTATGATCTGCTCAGTTCATTTAGCTGATTCCATTATATTGAGTTAATATGTTCTGATTCTTCAATTCAAAGAATGTTCAAACTAATTTAAACCAGAAAATCATCCTCGTTAGTGAAGTTATAAATAAGAGTTATTTTACCATTAAAGCCCAATGTGACATATACGTCCCATTTCAGATATTTGACACTAGGGGGGGTTTCTTGTCAGAAATGTGTTCTAGGTGGTCTATTTAGTCTAAATTATGTTCCCCTTCATTTTCCCAAAAGTAGAAATGGGTCCGGGTTCTTATGGGTTAGCATAGACTATATTTAGGGTCGATACGTGTTGACTTTACTTTAAAATAGCAGATCTCTGTGACCGGATATCGTTCGGCTTAGTGAACGTGTGTCTCTTCCTTGGAGGAGGAGCAGCATCGCCTGGACTCCGCTGCTCCTCCGCTGCTCCTCCGCTGCTCCTCCGCTGCTCCTCCACTGCTCCTCCACTGCTCCTCCACTGCTCCTCCTCCGCTGCTCCTCCGCTGCTCCTCCTCCGCTCCTCCTCCGCTGCTGCTGCTCCTCCGCTGCTCCTCCGTGCAGAGAGTCTGCAGCGGTGAGTGTCAGCGACGTGCAGTCAGGGGAGGCACGGATTGGCCATTGGGAGAGTCGGGACTTAAACGCTGCGGCTTTCTGGCTATTACTTAGCATGTGGGACCGGACAGCTCTGATCCCGTTTCGACAGTGGCGATTCTAGAGTCTGTGGGGGCCCCTCGAACTAGCTTTCATCACCATCAGTGGCGCCCCAACACACTCCTCCCCCCCCCCCCCCACAGAGCAGAGCAAGGCAACGAAACTTAAAATAAGAAGCAGCATTTTACGGCGTGCTATGCATGGGGCCGCCTTGAGGGGGTTTCCCGACATGTCGTTGCAGTAAATTAAAGGGTGTTTCATGTTGTCGTTGCTGTGGACCTTCTTAATACCTTGGAAAATGCCATTTAATACTTTTTAATAGCCTTAATTTTCGCCAAATTGATTGATCAACTTTTAATACTTTTTAAGACCCCGCGGACCCCCTGAGCTGGCCACGTGGTGCAGAGACAACAATCTCTTCCTCGATGTGGAGAAAACAAAGGAGATAGTTGTCGACTTCAGGAGAACCTCAACCCAACCTCCCCATCCCTCAACCCAACCCCCTGACCATCAGGGTGCTGCTGTGGAGCAGGTGAGCAGCACAGGAGGACCTCTCCTGGAGCAACAACACCACGACAATCACCAAGAACGCCTCCCTCAGTGATCACTATGTCTCTTATTGTGAAAGTCTCCCCTCAGTGATCACTGTCTCTTATTGTGAAAGTCTCCCCTCAGTGATCACTATGTCTCTTATTGTGAAAGTCTCCCCTCAGTGATCACTGTCTCTTATTGTGAAAGTCTCCCCTCAGTGATCACTATGTCTCTTATTGTGAAAGTCTCCCCTCAGTGATCACTGTCTCTTATTGTGAAAGTCTCCTCTCAGTGATCACTGTCTCTTATTGTGAAAGTCTCCCCTCAATGATCACTATGTCTCTTATTGTGAAAGTCTCCCCTCAGTGATCACTATGTCTCTTATTGTGAAAGTCTCCCCTCAGTGATCACTATGTCTCTTATTGTGAAAGTCTCCCCTCAGTGATCACTATGTCTCTTATTGTGAAAGTCTCCCCTCAGTGATCACTGTCTCTTATTGTGAAAGTCTCCCCTCAGTGATCACTATGTCTCTTATTGTGAAAGTCTCCCCTCAGTGATCACTGTCTGTTATTGTGATGGTCTCCCTTCAGTGATCACTATGTCTCTTATTGTGAAAGTCTCCCCTCAGTGATCACTGTCTCTTATTGTGAAAGTCTCCCCTCAGTGATCACTATGTCTCTTATTGTGAAAGTCTCCTCTCAGTGATCACTGTCTCTTATTGTGAAAGTCTCCCCTCAGTGATCACTATGTCTCTTATTGTGAAAGTCTCCCCTCAGTGATCACTGTCTCTTATTGTGAAAATCTCCCCTCAGTGATCACTATGTCTCTTATTGTGAAAGTCTCCCCTCAGTGATCACTATGTCTCTTATTGTGAAAGTCTCCCCTCAGTGATCACTGTCTCTTATTGTGAAAGTCTCCCCTCAGTGATCACTGTCTCTTATTGTGAAATCTCCCCTCAGTGATCACTATGTCTCTTATTGTGAAAGTCTCCCCTCAGTGATCACTATGTCTCTTATTGTGAAAGTCTCCCCTCAGTGATCACTGTCTCTTATTGTGAAAGTCTCCCCTCAGTGATCACTATGTCTCTTATTGTGAAAGTCTCCCCTCAGTGATCACTGTCTCTTATTGTGAAAGTCTCCTCAGTGATCACTGTCTCTTATTGTGAAAGTCTCCCCTCAGTGATCACTATGTCTCTTATTGTGAAAGTCTCCTCTCAGTGATCACTGTCTCTTATTGTGAAAGTCTCCCCTCAGTGATCACTATGTCTCTTATTGTGAAAGTCTCCTCTCAGTGATCACTATGTCTCTTATTGTGAAAGTCTCCCCTCAGTGATCACTATGTCTCTTATTGTGAAAGTCTCCCTTCAGTGATCACTATGTCTCTTATTGTGAAAGTCTCCCCTCAGTGATCACTATGTCTCTTATTGTGAAAGTCTCCCCTCAGTGATCGTTATATGTCTCAGTGATTATTATAGGACTCTTATTGTGAACGGTTACCTGCTCGGGCCTCGGGACGCGGACCTGGATCTGGGTCTGGCTCGTGGTCTGGACCCTGACTGCGACTTGGACCTGGACCTGGACTTTGACCTAGACCTGGACCTGGGTCTAGCTCTAGACCTGGAGGGAGACCTGGACCTGGGTCTGAGAGAGAAACAGAGAAACAGACGATGAGCCCCCTGTGGTTCTGGATCCTGAGGGTTCAGGGACAGGAAGTGGACCATGAGCCCCCTGTGGTTTTGGATCCTGAGGGTTCAGGGACAGGAAGTGGACCATGAGCCCCCTGTGGTTTTGGACCCTGAGGGTTCAGGGACAGGAAGTGGACCATGAGCCCCCTGTGGTTCTGGATCCTGAGGGGTCAGGGACAGGAAGTGGACCATGAGCCCCCTGTGGTTCTGGATCCTGAGGGGTCAGGGACAGGAAGTGGACCATGAGCCCCCTGTGGTTCTGGATCCTGAGGGTTCAGGGACAGGAAGTGGACCATGAGCCCCCTGTGGTTCTGGATCCTGAGGGGTCAGGGACAGGAAGTGGACCATGAGCCCCCTCTGGTTCTCGATCCTGAGGGGTCAGGGACAGGAAGTGGACCATGAGCCCCCTGTGGTTCTGGATCCTGAGGGGTCAGGGACAGGAAGTGGACCATGAGCCCCCTGTGGTTCTCGATCCTGAGGGTTCAGGGACAGGAAGTGGACCATGAGCCCCCTGTGGTTCTGGATCCTGAGGGTTCAGGGACAGGAAGTGGACTCACCTGGCTCTCTGTGGCGCTGTGTTGGATCTGGACCTTCTGGGGGAGGCGGAGCGAGAGCCTCGTGGGGAGACGGACCTGAGACAGGAGGCAGAGGACAGGTGAGTTACAGGTGAGTAAAGGACAGGTGAGTCAAGAGGCGCTTTCACACCAAGTACTTTGCCGTACTTAGTCCCATCTAGCAGAACGCGTTCACACCGGAATAAGTTCCCGAGGGAGGATTACACAAATGAAGCCGCTGACGTCACTTCTTCTTCTTTGGGTTTCCTGCAGGCCGCAAATAACTTCACGGCGTATGCTGCCACCCGAAGTCCCCGAGTCCCCCGGAGTTGGGACCCAGCAGCTTCTACTGAAGCCAGTCCCCGGAGTTGGGGAAGGCTTTCAGTAGAAGCTGCTGGGAGTCTTCCCAGCAGCTTCTACTGAAGCCTCTACTGGACTGGTAGAGGTCCACAGAGACTTCTACTGGACTGGCTTCAGTAGAAGCTGCTGGGAGTCCCAGCAGCTTCTACTGAAGCCAGTCCCCGGAGTTGGGGAAGGCTTCAGTAGAAGCTGCTGGGAGTCTTCCCAGCAGCTTCTACTGAAGCCAGTCCCCGGAGGTGGGGAAGGCTTTCAGTAGAAGCTGCTGGGAGTCTTCCCAGCAGCTTCTACTGAAGCCTTCCGAGTAAATCGCCAGAACGCTGACACCTCCTCATCTCCACCGCTCCCATGTTTTCTTTTGAGTTGCCATAAGGTAGTCTCTCTCCGTTGGTGCGCAGGGCTAATGCTAATAATGCTAATGCCAGCAAATACAATGGCGGCTTCACAAAACTTTTCCGAGTTTCACGGGGCGTGGTTTGCAATCCGCCCAGCCAATCAGAAATGGGAACCTTTTTCTCCCAGGAAGTACCTGCTCTCTAGCAGGGACTGAAAGGGGGAAAAGGTTCTCATGAACTCATTTTAGTTCCGGATCTTTTTGGTGTGAACGCAAAATCCCAAGAACTATCTGAACTATACTGGGAAAAGTACTCCGGTGGGAAAGCGCCTAAGGACAGGTGAGTCAAGGACAGGTGATTAAAGGACAGGTGATTAAAGGACAGGTGATTAAAGGTGAGTCAAGGACAGGTGAGTCAAGGACAGGTGAGTCAAGGACAGGTGAGTCAAGGACAGGTGTGATGGTGTCTCTCCAGAGAAACCCAGAACTGCTGAGTCATCAATTTGTGTTTGAGACTTTATTTGGTGTATTTTTTGTTGTTGTTAATGCTTTTATTTTGAAGGCAGCTGTAGGCAGCAGGTGATTGGCTGAACACACAGCAGGTGATTGGCTGAACACACAGCAGGTGATTGGCTGAACACACAGCAGGTGATTGGCTGAACACACAGCAGGTGATTGGCTGAACACACAGCGAGGCTCTGACTCACCTCCTTCCTCCTCGGCTCCTGCTCCTGGAGTGACGCCTTCCTCGAGACCTGGAGCGAGACCTGGACCTGCAGGAGAACAGAGACCATCAGGACCACAGAGACACACACACACACACACATCAGGACCACAGAGACACACACATCAGGACCACAGAGACACACACACACATTAGGACCACAGAGACACACACATTAGGACCACAGAGACACACACATTAGGACCACAGAGACACACACACACACATCAGGACCACAGAGACACACATCAGGACCACAGAGACACACACATTAGGACCACAGAGACACACACATTAGGACCACAGAGACACACACGTTAGGACCACAGAGACACACACACACACACATCAGGACCACAGAGACACACATCAGGACCACAGAGACACACACATTAGGACCACAGAGACACACACATTAGGACCACAGAGACACACACATTAGGACCACAGAGACACACACATTAGGACCACAGATACACACACATTAGGACCACAGAGACACACATCAGGACCACAGAGACACACACATTAGGACCACAGAGACACACACATTAGGACCACAGAGACACACACACACACATCAGGACCACAGAGACACACACATTAGGACCACAGAGACACACACATTAGGACCACAGAGACACACACACACACATCAGGACCACAGAGACACACACATCAGGACCACAGAGACACACAAATCAGGACCACAGAGACACACACACACATTAGGACCACAGAGACACACACATTAGGACCACAGAGACACACACACACACACACACATCAGGACCACAGAGACACACACATCAGGACCACAGAGACACACACATCAGGACCACAGAGACACACACACACACACACACACATCAGGACCACAGAGACACACACACACACACATCAGGACCACAGAGACACACACACACATCAGGACCACAGAGACACACACACACACACATCAGGACCACAGAGACACACACACACACATCAGGACCACAGAGACACACACACACACATCAGGACCACAGAGACACACACACACACACACACACATCAGGACCACAGAGACACACACATCAGGACCACAGAGACACACACACACACATCAGGACCACAGAGACACACACACACACATCAGGACCACAGAGACACACACACACACACACACATCAGGACCACAGAGACACACACACTCATCAGGACCACAGAGACACACACATCAGGACCACAGAGACACACACACATCAGGACCACAGAGACACACACACACACATCAGGAGCACAGAGACACACACACATCAGGACCACAGACACACACGCACACACATCAGGAGCACAGAGACACACACATCAGGACCACAGAGACACACACACCAGGACCACAGAGACACACATCAGGACCACAGAGACACACACACACACACATCAGGACCACAGAGACAGACACACACACACACACACACACACACACATCAGGATCACAGAGACACACACACACACACACATCAGGACCACAGAGACACACACACCAGGACCACAGACACACACACATATCAGGACCACAGAGACACACACACATCAGGACCACAGAGACACACACACCAGGACCACAGAGTCTGTCACCTTTCACACAAACCTGTCTCTCACACACTACTCTCTCTCTCACTCACTCACCTGTCACCGTACACCTCTCACACACACCTCTCTGACTGTACACCTCTCACACGCTACACCTCTCTCTCACTCACCTTTCACCGTACACCTCTCATACACACTACTCTGACTGTACACCTCTCACACACACTAACCTCTCACACGCTACACCTCTCTCTCCATCACCTTTCACGTACACTCACACACACACATACTCGCTCTCTATCACCTTTCACCGTACACTCTATCTCTGTCTCACCTTCACACAACACCTCTCTCACCATACACCTCTCTCTGTCTCACCTTTCACACAAACACCTCTCTCACCGTACACCTCTCTCTGTCTCACCTTTCACACAAACACCTCTCTCACCATACACCTCTCTCTGTCTCACCTTTCACACAAACACCTCTCTCACCGTACACCTCTCTCTGTCTCACCTTTCACACAAACACCTCTCTCACCATACACCTCTTTCTCTCACCTTTCACCGTACACCTCTCTCTGTCTCACCTTTCACCGTACACCTCTCTCTCTCTCTCACCTTTCACCTCTCTGTCTCACCTTTCACCTCTCTGTCTCACCTTTCACCGTACACCTCTCTCACCGTACACCTCTCTGTCTCACCTTTCACACAAACACCTCTCTCACCATACACCTCTCTCTGTCTCACCTTTCACACAAACACCTCTCTCACCGTACACCTCTCTGTCTCACCTTTCACACAAACACCTCTCTCACCGTACACCTCTCTGTCTCACCTTTCACACAAACACCTCTCACCGTACACCTCTCTGTCTCACCTTTCACACAAACACCTCTCACCGTACACCTCTCTGTCTCACCTTTCACACAAACACCTCTCTCACCGTACACCTCTCTCTGTCTCACCTTTCACACAAACACCTCTCTCACCGTACACCTCTCTCTCTCACTCACCTTTCACCGTACACCTCTCTCTGTCTCACCTTTCACACAAACACCTCTCTCACCGTACACCTCTCTCTCTCACTCACCTTTCACCGTACACCTCTCTCTGTCTCACATTTCACACACACCTCTCTTACGGTACTTCCACGCGGCTCCGTCGCATTGAAGCTTGCCGGTAGGACCAAGCACGCGGTTTGATTGGCTAGAGCTTGTACTGGCATATGATTCGATTGGCTGGCACTTCCGTCGCCACTTGAAAAGTTGAACTTTTCTCAACTTTTGAAGCGAGCAACGGAGGCAAAGCGACGCGACCACAATGCAGTTCGGCAAAGCGTGACGTCACCCCATTCAAAGTGAGGCGCAACGCTGCCGTGTGGACGTACCGTTTGGACGTGTGGACGTACCGTTACCTTCATCTCTCAAGCTACACCTCACACACACCTCTTTCCCCTCACCATACACCCCTCTCACACACACTATGTTTCCAGGTGTAGTTACCTGCTCCTCCCGCTGCGGCGGCCGCGTCGCCGGCAGTCGTATGCGTAGTGGCCCTTCTCTCCACACTCGTAGCACTTGTCGGTCGGGTCGAAGGGCCGCCGGCTGGAGGAGCGGTCGTACCGTGAGCGCCGAGGACTTCCTGACGACAACTCCACCCTCACCCGACTGCCACACAGCTGCCTGAGGAGCCAATCAGAACATCACATCGTCTACTGCGATCTACTGATCAAAAGGTCTACTATGGTCTACTGTCAGAGCGTCAGCATCAATCACCACATGGTCTACTGTCAGAGCGTCAGCATCAATCACCACATGGTCTACTGTCAGAGCGTCAGCATCAATCACCACATGGTCTACTGTCAGAGTGTGTAGTTAGTAGTGTGTGCAGGTGTTCAGTTAGTAGTGTGTGCAGGTGTTCAGTTAGTAGTGTGTGCAGGTGTACAGTTAGTAGTGTGTGCAGGTGTTCAGTTAGTAGTTTGTGCAGGTGTGTGTGTGTGTGCAGGTGTGTGTGTGTGCAGGTGTGTTGAACCTACTTTCCATCCAGCTCTCTGACAGCGTCGTCGGCGTCTCTTGGATCTTCGAACTCGACGAAGGCGAAGCCTGGAGGATTCCTGGCGATCCAGACGGTCCTGAGGGGTCCGTAGAACCCAAAGGCTCGTTCCAGCTCACTCTTTCCGGCCCCCGAGCCCAGGTTCCCCACGTACACCTTCATCTCTGAGGAACCACATCATTCAGAGAGTCAGCAGCCTTTCACTCAGAACATACCAGACCCCTTCATCTCTGAGGAACCACATCACTCAGAACATACCAGACCCCTTCATCTCTGAGGAACCACATCACTCAGAACATACCAGACCCCTTCATCTCTGAGGAACCACATCATTCAGAGAGTCAGCAGCCTTTCACTCAGAACATACCAGACCCCTTCATCTCTGAGGAACCACATCACTCAGAACATACCAGACCCCTTCATCTCTGAGGAACCACATCACTCAGAACATACCAGACCCCTTCATCTCTGAGGAACCACATCACTCAGAACATACCAGACCCCTTCATCTCTGAGGAACCACATCACTCAGAACATACCAGACCCCTTCATCTCTGAGGAACCACATCACTCAGAACATACCAGACCCCTTCATCTCTGAGGGAACCCATCACTCAGAACATACCAGACCCCTTCATCTCTGAGGAACCAGATCACTCAGAGAGTCAGCAGCTTTTCACACCGGCTCAGAAGCCCAAATAATAAAAGTGTTTATTCAAAGAGTGAGGCGCTGTATTCCAGTGAGAGGAACACACTGAGGATACGAGGAGAGAGGAACACACTGAGGATACGAGGAGAGAGGGACACACTGAGGATACGAGGAGAGAGGGACACACTGAGGATACGAGGAGAGAGGACACACTGAGGATACGAGGAGAGAGGGACACACTGAGGATACGAGGAGAGAGGGACACACTGAGGATACGAGGAGAGAGGACACACTGAGGATACGAGGAGAGAGGGACACACTGAGGATACGAGGAGAGGGACACACTGAGGATACGAAGAGAGAGGACACACTGAGGATACGAGGAGAGAGGACACACACGAGGATACGAGGAGAGAGGACACACTGAGGATACGAGGAGAGAGGACACACACGAGGATACGAGGAGAGAGGGACACACCGAGGATACGAGGAGAGAGGAACACACCGAGGATACAAGGAGAGAGGAACACACTGAGGAGACGAGGAACACACTGAGGAGACGAGGAGAGAGGACACACTGAGGAGACGAGGAGAGAGGGACACACTGAGGAGACGAGGAACACACTGAGGAGACGAGGAGAGAGGAACACACTGAGGAGACGAGGAGAGAGGAACACACTGAGGATACAAGGAGAGAGGAACACACTGAGGATACAAGGAGAGAGGAACACACTGAGGAGATGAGGAACACACTGAGGAGACGAGGAGAGAGGGACACACTGAGGAGACGAGGAGAGAGGAACACACTGAGGAGACGAGAGAGAGAACACACTGAGGAGATGAGGAGAAGGACACACTGAGGAGATGAGAGAGAGAACACACTGAGGACGAGGAGAGAGGGACACACTGAGGAGGGAGGGAAATGTACGGTGTCACAGTAGAGAAGCTAGAACACGGTCATATGAAAGGCGTGAGCTTAGTATTTAAATGGCCTTTAGAGCATTCAGTGGGTGAAAACCAGGAGAAGTACAAAGTAACGAAAGGTGAACAAACGGTAAGCTAAATGAAGCTAACAACAGCTAACTGCAGTTTAGCTTAGTGAAGCTAAGCTAAACGTGGCTAAATGAAGCTAAGCTAACTGTGGCTAACTGGAGGCCTGTGATCAGATATCAATATGGATAAAGGTCCGCCGGGCTTCAGGTGTGGAGGCTGTGAGAGTTTGAATACAAAGCGTTAACAGAGGCACATTACTGTGAGATAAACACGTGTGAACCCGGAGCTGTAAACATGTGACCAGCCGCCGTTAGCTTCGGTGCTAACAGTGCTAACAGCTAACTCACAATAACCGCTAAAGAGCTACGGCTGCAGTAAACGGTCAAATGAATAACTATACACGGGGATCGGTTCTCCCGGTTCCCCCCGGTTCCTCAGGGTTCCTCACCTCCTCCCGAGCTGCGGCTGTGTCTGCTCATCTCTCCGGCTCAACGACGACTCTCTGCGCGGGTTAGCTGTTAGCTTAGCTTAACGGAACTCACAACAATAAGAGACTCAGCCGTGCTACTTCCGGTCGGATTTAAAAATGCGGTATTTTTCGAGAAGGGGTCCAGCTGCAGCCACAGAGAGACGGCACAGACCACGCCCCCTACACGACACGCCCCCTCCCAGACACGACACGCCCCCTCCCAGACACGACACGCCCCCTACCAGACACGACACTATAAGACTTTCAGCACAAAACATTTAGTCTAATTAATACATTAAAACAAAAAGGTGGCTTAGTAAAGTTTATTTATTTTTTGAGTAGCCTACATGTTAAATAGGTAATAATGAGATCATCCATTAATTATGTTTGTCCAACTGCTACACATGCATTTATACATGTAGATATTTATGAACATCTAAATATAGTTGTTAAAGGTTTTAAGATATAAATAATCCCATCATGGGCTATATAAATAA
This sequence comes from Dissostichus eleginoides, assembly GCA_031216635.1. Lineage (NCBI taxonomy): Eukaryota > Metazoa > Chordata > Actinopteri > Perciformes > Nototheniidae > Dissostichus > Dissostichus eleginoides. The sequence continues at coordinate 278,708 of JASDAP010000058.1, forward strand.
ACATTGATTGATTGATTGAGTGAGTGAGTGATTGATTGATTGATTGAGGTTTCAAACAGGCTCATGTGAGGTAGGCCTACTCTAACATGAAGACATGATTCAAACTAATGTCTGAATCTCACATGATGTAGTTTGGTGTGTTATTGATAATGGCTGGACGCCCCTTCACATCGATCATCATTGCCTTTCTTTAGAGCAGATTAGGAGGGCCATGGCCTCTAATGAGCTCAATCATTCACATTTATTATTATTACTTTATAAATTAAGAGGACTAGGGGTCCGTTACAAAACCTTCTGAATGTTTCTGTACTTTAAAAACAGGCATCATGGCTCAAGATCCTGCTCTTGTTTAAGATGATTAGGACTAACTTGTGAATTAGACTTCCATATTCACTCTTCAAACCTGAAACAACTAAAACATGTTTTAAAGGTCACCTATCATGCTATTTGTAGGCAATAGCATAGGTCTCAGATATATACAAATATAAACGCCATATCATGGATTATCAAGGATTCTCTCTGAAACAGTATGGAGCTCAAAGGCTTTCTCTCTTGCCGGTTATACCACAAGGTGAGTTCCTTTTGATTTCCTGCTTCTTCACACACATGCTCTCCAGTACAGGTTAGCTCTGAGTGTTAGCGATGCTAATGTAAACACCGACCATATTACGTCCAAAACAGTCGGGCATTGTTTCTGATAGCGACTTTCTGATAGGGCCGTGGGTCCACATTTCAGATATTACATCATATCGGACGCAAATCTGATCAGCTCCGTTGGTCCCCCGACACACCGGGGACACACCGGGGACACACCGGGGACACACCGGGGACACACCGGGGACACATCTTTATGTAGAAAAGACATCAACAAGTGCATTTTGCATGACAGGTCCTCTTTAAAGCATTGCAGGCCTGAAGCTCCACGTCAGGAACCCTATTTTTTTTCTTCCAACAAACTTTAAAAATGGCAAACAGCATGTTTTTAAAGATTTAATCTTTTAAGAAACAAAATATGAACTTTGAACAGAACGGTTTAAAAACACGTTTTTAATGCAAATAAACTTGAAACATAAACCTATGAATAAAAAGAGGCCATTGAAAAATGTCAACATGCAAACCTTTGAATAAAACCTTTATCTTAAATAAAAATCTAACCAAACAGCCAGGATTGACCTGCAGGAGGTCAAAGCCTTTTTGAAAAGTCCTCCGAACACTAGGGCTGGGAACCGAAACTCGGTTCCAGATGAGAACCGATAAGAAAATGCTGGGTACCAGGTACCCATACAAAATACACAATTTCGGTTCTGCTTAACGGTTCCTGAACTCGGTAGACCCTGTATTCCACCGGGTCCGTCTGCGCCGCGGCGACCCGGTGGAATACAGGGCGGACTGGCCATCTGTGTGTTCTGGAGAATCACAGAACGGCCGGTCGTCTGCGGGACGTTGACGGCCGGCTCGGTTCGCTGACGGCCGGCACCGCCCTTAATTTTTGTATACGGCATCATGTAAGTTGTGCTGAAAGGAGACAGAGGTCCACAGTTTCCCCGCAGCGAGGCTCCCCCCGCCCTCCCCTAGACAGTTCACGAGCTCAGTCACTTCATAACACCAAAGATGGATCGCGGTAAACGCTCTAAAGTGAGGCTCCACTACACAAAAACAGAAAAAGACAAGGCACAGTGTAATGCCTGTTAACAGTGAGTATGGCTGCTGAGGCTCTGACTCTTCATGCAGTGAGTTCATGGCTGCTGAGGCTCTGACTCTTAGTGCAGTGAGTTCATGGCTGCTGAGGCTCTGACTCTTAGTGCAGTGAGTTCATGGCTGCTGAGGCTCTGACTCTTCATGCAGTGAGTTCATGGCTGCTGAGGCTCTGACTCTTCATGCAGTGAGTTCATGGCTGCTGAGGCTCTGACTCTTCATGCAGTGAGTTCATGGCTGCTGAGGCTCTGACTCTTCGTGCAGTGAGTTCATGGCTGCTGAGGCTCTGACTCTTCATGCAGTGAGTTCATGGCTGCTGAGGCTCTGACTCTTAGTGCAGTGAGTTCATGGCTGCTGAGGCTCTGACTCTTCATGCAGTGAGTTCATGGCTGCTGAGGCTCTGACTCTTCGTGCAGTGAGTTCATGGCTGCTGAGGCTCTGACTCTTCGTGCAGTGAGTTCATGGCTGCTGAGGCTCTGACTCTTCGTGCAGTGAGTTCATGGCTGCTGAGGCTCTGACTCTTATGCAGTGAGTTCATGGCTGCTGAGGCTCTGACTCTTCGTGCAGTGAGTTCATGGCTGCTGAGGCTCTGACTCTTCGTGCAGTGAGTTCATGGCTGCTGAGGCTCTGACTCTTCGTGCAGTGAGTTCATGGCTGCTGAGGCTCTGACTCTTCATGCAGTGAGTTCATGGCTGCTGAGGCTCTGACTCTTCAGGCAGTGAGTTCATGGCTGCTGAGGCTCTGACTCTTAGTGCAGTGAGTTCATGGCTGCTGAGGCTCTGACTCTTAGTGCAGTGAGTTCATGGCTGCTGAGGCTCTGACTCTTCATGCAGTGAGTTCATGGCTGCTGAGGCTCTGACTCTTCAGGTTTACAAATATTATATTTTGACCTAAATCAAAATATAATATTATTTTCAAAAGCTTTTTTAGTCTGATGCTTCGATTAATTTTAAACAGACAGTTCAACAAAAGGATACCCAAAAATGTAATTGTATCATTTAAATATTGAATTGTTCTTTCTTAGTAAGATCCCATTTTCAATCAAATGGTGGTCTTACCTTGACTTGAAGAGGAAGTCCATGCTATCCCTCTGGACAACAATCTCTATTACTTCTTTGTAAAAGTCCTCCTTATCTTCTTGTAGTTTCAAAAGTCGAATCATGAATCTAATCGATAGATTTATGATCGATAGATTTATGATTAGAAAATGATAAAAGTAGGGTAGACATGTGGATATTATCCGGCTGAACAAAATGTGCATTTATCAAACAGGTTCGTTTTCCACAGACCTTATTTCCAGCTATTTTCTAAAACCCTATGGAGAGAAATGTCATTGCTTTTTGTCGAGGGAACCAGCAGCTTCCTTCAGGGTTTAGGATGCGTCACTGCACCTCTCTCGTCTCCTCTTCACACACTACACTTTTCGCGGCACACATACTTACAGCCAATCAGCTCTCTGAATTACGAGATGACGTTTGGTAGGTATGTCAGCACAGTGCCCCTATGGTGATTATTTTGTTGCCGCACACGTTGAATAGAAAAAGACTCTGAGCATGCGCAGAGTCGTTTTTACAGCACCCATTCACTTAGACAGTGGGTGTTTCTCAATGTGGAGTAAAGCTGCTCCAGAGCCACTATTTCAAGCATACTATGTCATTGAGTGCCGCCGAAGTACTGTTCCAATGTCCAGCATGCTTGGAATTCTACCGAGGCCGGCATACTTCGTTTGGAGAAATTTCGAGGCTGCACATGTGTAGACTCCGCGCTCTTAAAATCCCCACAATGCTTTGCGCACGGACCAATTTCCCCAAATCTGTGGCGGAAACTGTAAGGCGGGGCCTCTCATATGACGCACACCTGCACACTTGCTCGCCTGTTCCACTCTTTGTTTTCCGAATGTCAGGAAGTATTCTTGCCTCGCTTCTGAAGCAAGTGACTCGGAAGACATGTGCTACCAAGCAAGCGTACTCCACATTGAGAAACACCCTCAACGTCGAGTAAACCTGCTGCAGAGCCACTATTTCAAGTATACTACGTCATCAAGTGGCGCCGAATGCTGGGCATTTAAACAGTCCTTCGGCGCCACTCGATGACGTAGTATACTTGAAATAGCGGCTCTGCAGCAGGTTTACTCGACATTGAGAAACGGCCAGAGAGACAGGGGCTTGATCGGGGCTTGACCCACGTCGCTCAACACGGCTCAATAGGCACACTGCAGACACTAATTAGAAGAACAGACTGAAACAGTAATGTACAGACGAATCAGATGATTAAACATGATCTTAAAATATATTTTAAGATGTATTTTCTCTGCATTTTTTTGTAATTATTATTTTAATACTTTCTGCTGACACTAGGTGGGGCTGTGCCCCTAATGACCAGTCGCCACTGCATATGTCATTTTATATAATGTGTAGTAGACAAACAAACAAAAAGAAATAACACATGTATCCATAAACTGTGAGGCATTACACCTTAAGGAAACTTGGAGACCATTCAACATTCAAATGATGAAGTATACAATGATCATAGAGGTACAGATGGACTTACCTCCATGTGTTACAAGCGCCCTCTGGTGGCTCTGAGCCATCAGGCCAGGGTACGACTGGAAAGGGTCCAAGTCCAATTTTCCCCATGAAACCCAGACGCTGGTGCATGTATATCTTCTGGTGCGTGTACTTCTTCTGGTACGTGTACTTCTTCTGGTACATGTACTTCTTCTGGTACATGTACTTCTTCTGGTACATGTACTTCTTCTGGTACGCGTACATCTACTGGTACGTGTACATCTTCTGGTGCGGGTACTTCTTCTGGTACGCGTACATCTTCTGGTACGTGTACTTCTTCTGGTACGCGTACATCTACTGGTACGTGTACATCTTCTGGTGCGTGTACTTCTTCTGGTACGCGTACATCTACTGGTACGTGTACATCTTCTGGTGCTTGTACTTCTTCTGGTACATGTGCATCTACTGGTACGTGTACATCTTCTGGTGCGTGTACTTCTTCTGGTACGCGTACATCTACTGGTACGTGTACATCTTCTGGTGCGTGTACTTCTTCTGGTACATGTGCATCTACTGGTACGTGTACTTCTTCTGGTACGTGTGCATCTTCTGGTACGTGTACGTACATGTGCATATTCTGGTACGTGTGCATCTACTGGTACGTGTACATCTACTGGTACGTGTACTTCTTCTGGTACATGTGCATCTTCTGGTACGCGTACGTACATGTGCATCTTCTGGTACGTGTACGTACATGTGCATATTCTGGTACGTGTACATCTACTGGTACGTGTACTTCTTCTGGTGCGTGTGCATATTCTGGTACGTGTACATCTACCTCTTCTGGTTCGTGTGCATATTCTGGTACGTGTACGTACATGTGCATCTTCTGGTACGTGTACATCTACTGGTACGCGTACATCTACTGGTACGTGTACATCTTCTGGTGCGTGTACTTATTCTGGTGCGTGTACTTCTTCTGGTACGTGTACATCTACTGGTACGTGTACTTCTTCTGGTACATGTGCATCTACTGGTACGTGTACATCTTCTGGTACGTGTACTTCTTCTGGTACGTGTACTTCTTCTGGTACATGTACATCTACTGGTACGTGTACTTCTTCTGGTACGTGTACTTCTTCTGGTACGTGTACTTCTTCTGGTGCGTATGCATCTTCTGGTACGTGTGCATCTTCTGGTACGTTTACGTACATGTGCATATTCTGGTACGTGTACATCTACTGGTACGTGTACTTCTTCTGGTACGTGTGCATATTCTGGTACGTGTACATCTACTGGTACGTGTACTTCTTCTGGTACGTGTGCATCTTCTGGTACGTGTACGTACATGTGCATATTCTGGTACGTGTGCATCTACTGGTACGTGTACATCTACTGGTACGTGTACTTCTTCTGGTACGTGTGCATCTTCTGGTACGCGTACGTACATGTGCATCTTCTGGTACGTGTACGTACATGTGCATATTCTGGTACGTGTACATCTACTGGTACGTGTACCTCTTCTGGTGCATGTGCATATTCTGGTACGTGTACATCTACCTCTTCTGGTTCGTGTGCATATTCTGGTACGTGTACGTACATGTGCATCTTCTGGTACGTGTACATCTACTGGTACGTGTACTTCTTCTGGTAGGTGTACTTCTTGATCAACGCCTGCTCCTCTACTAGCGGACTGCAGAGCTCTAAAGATGGAGCAGGAGATCCTGAACAGATTCAGTTTCAGATAATATCCTCTCTCATCCTGGTAAGAATGCATTTCTGCTATTTGCCGTTTGTAATATTTTTTAATATTTCACTGTAATATTTTTGACTTGTATCCAAATGTATTCTGTTCTAATCAGGTGAACACAACTCCTCTGAAAACACCAAAGAGAGGACGACCATCAAGGAGCCCAAAGCTCAGAAGAGACCATCCTCAGGAGAGGAGTCCACCAGACGGGCTCCATCCAACAGATCACAGCCTCCACCGCTGTACTACATCCTGATATACACCTGAACATCAGCAGGAGAGGACTCTTTAAAGTAGAGACACTACATCCTGATATACACCTGAACATCAGCAGGAGAGGACTCTTTAAAGTAGAGACACTACATACTGATATACACCTGAACATCAGCAGGAGAGGACTCTTTAAAGTAGAGACACTACATCCTGATATACACCTGAACATCAGCAGGAGAGGACCCTTTAAAGTAGAGACACTACATCCTGATATACACCTGAACATCAGCAGGAGAGGACTCTTTAAAGTAGAGACACTACATCCTGATATAGACCTGAACATCAGCAGGAGAGGACTCTTTAAAGTAGAGACACTACATCCTGATATACACCTGAACATCAGCAGGAGAGGACTCTTTAAAGTAGAGACACTACATACTGATATACACCTGAACATCAGCAGGAGGACTCTTTAAAGTAGAGACACTACATCCTGATATACACCTGAACATCAGCAGGAGAGGACTCTTTAAAGTAGAGACACTACATCCTGATATACACCTGAACATCAGCAGGAGAGGACTCTTTAAAGTAGAGACACTACATACTGATATACACCTGAACATCAGCAGGAGAGGACTCTTTAAAGTAGAGACACTACATACTGATATACACCTGAACATCAGCAGGAGAGGACTCTTTAAAGTAGAGACACTACATACTGATATACACCTGAACATCAGCAGGAGAGGACTCTTTAAAGTAGACACTACATACTGATATACACCTGAACATCAGCAGGAGGGACTCTTTAAAGTAGAGACACTACATACTGATATACACCTGAACATCAGCAAGAGAGGACTCTTTAAAGTAGAGACACTACATACTGATATACACCTGAACATCAGCAGGAGAGGACTCTTTAAAGTAGAGACAGGAGAGGACTCTTTAAAGTAGAGACACTACATACTGATATACACCTGAACATCAGCAGGAGAGGACTCTTTAAAGTAGAGACACTACATACTGATATACATCTGAACATCAGCAGGAGAGGACTCTTTAAAGTAGAGACTCTACATACTGATATACATCTGAACATCAGCTGGAGAGGACTCTTTAAAGTAGAGACACTACATACTGATATACACCTGAACATCAGCAGGAGAGGACTCTTTAAAGTTTTTAGTGATGAAGGGCTAAATTAATATTTTTGATAAAGACAAGAGTGTGTGTGTGTGTGTGTGTGTGTGTGTGTGTGTGTGTGTGTGTGTGTGTGTGTGTGTGTGGTTATCAATGTGTGAATAACGAGGCGTTGCTGTGGTCTCCGGCTCGGTGGTACAAACACGTTTATTCCCTTGTTGTTTTAAAGAGTACTGCTTCATGAACAATCAGAGGTCCATCAGTACCTGAAGGCTGCAGCACTACGTTACCCACAGTCCTCTCTGTTCACCACAAAGGCCTGACGCACAGACACGAACACAGACAGACAAATGTTCTCCGAGGTTCTGCAGAGTTCTGCAGCTGGAGGCCACAATCAGTTGGTTTTTCAGAATAAGAGCACATTATCAGTTTGTTTTTCAGAATAAGAGCACATTATCAGTTTGTTTTTCAGAATAAGAGCACATCATCCGTTTGTTTTTCAGAATAAGAGCACATCATCAGTTTGTTTTTCAGAATAAGAGCACATCATCCGTTTGTTTTTCAGAATAAGTGCACATGATCTTTAGTATTGGTTCTCAGCCCTCCAGGCTTTACATCCACTGTCTGTTCTGATCCAATCAGCTGTAGTGTTAGCCCTGCCCCCTCCGCAGGCCGTCCAATCGGCTGTAGTGTTAGCCCTGCCCCCTCCGCAGGCCGTCCAATCAGCTTTAGTGTTAGCCCTGCCCCCTCCGCAGGCCGTCCAATCGGCTGTAGTGTTAGCCTTGCCCCCTCCGCAGGCCATCCAATCAGCTGTAGTGTTAGCCCTGCCCCCTCCGCAGGCCGTCCAATCGGCTGTAGTGTTAGCCTTGCCCCCTCCGCAGGCCATCCAATCAGCTGTAGTGTTAGCCCCGCCCCCACCAAGGCCGTCCAATCACAGCGTGGGGTCCAGCAGGGGGGCGTGGCCTAAAGACTCCCTCTTGTAGGTTTTGGGGGGCAGCTGGGGGACGCTGTGTCGGGGGGGCACGGGGGGGCCGTCCAGAGGGAGGGGGGGCAGAGGAGAGGGGAGGGGCATATTCCTGGAGGCGGGGCTTGGGGTGACTGGGGGGGGAGGAGCAGCCAATGGGGAGGAGAGAGGAGAGGGAAGAAGGTCCGGCCCTGGGGGGGGGGCAGCAGGTGCAGGGGGGGCTCCCGGGGGGGCAGGGAGGGGGGGCTGTCCGGGGGGGAGGCCGACAGAGAGTAACGAGGGGGGAGGAGCTTATTACGGGGGGGCTGACGGGGGGGCACAGCAGGGGGGCTGTCCAGCATCACCTGGGGGGAGACATTACATCATACATCAGAGAAAACTACACGACCCATAATCCCCTGCTGGGACATTCATTATTACATCAAACATCAGAGCAAACTACACTACCCATAATCCCCTGCTTCCTTCTTCTGTATGAATATAAACACACATATATATATTTACCTTGGAGGGGGAGGAGTCAGCGGGGGCGGAGTCTGGGCGCCTGCGGGGGGGCCCAGGGGGGGGCACAGACTCCTCCCCCCTGCTGAAGCTCACTATGGAGGAGACAGAGGACGACCCTGAGAACAGAGGGGGGGTTAGTGTGCGTGTGTGAGCGTGTGTGTGTGTGTGTGTGTGTGTGTGTGTGTGTGTGTAGAGGTGTGTGTGGTTAAAACACATCAGCCTGTCTTTAGCCTTTCTAATGATTCTGAAGGTAAACACAGTGAAGGCGGTGCGTGAAAGGCTCTGCGCGCTCCTCTTCTCAGAGGCTGAGTTAACCCTCCCGCTGCCTCCTGGCGCTGCAGAGATGTCATGAAGAGAAGGAGGTTTTCCTTCTATAGAACAGCTGCGGGCAGCAGATACTGTGAGGGTCACGGACATGAATTCATAGATCAAGGCAGACTGGTGCACACACTCTCCTGTTTTGCCAATCCGGTGCTTAAACAAATATAGCTCTACACCCCTGGCCGAAATGTCCTTAAAATGAAGTCCGAGTTCGACATTTTAATTCATGTCCTGCCAACACTGGCAGGACAGAAGGCGACGCGCCCGTTCTAGTGTCCCTCACTCCTCACATCCCAAGCTGCATCCCCAAAGAGTGTTTTCTGTGTTACATGGTTTCAGATGTTATGTTTCAGTGTGCTCTTCATAAGCCATTAAAACAGTAAAAACACGTTCACTTTCCTTTTGCTTTGTGTGTCTCCTGTACACCAAAACATCCCATCTGTGATGGGGAAGAAAGTAATCCAAAAGTAATCCAAAAGTAATCTAAAAGTAATCTGATTACGTTACTTTTTTAAGACACGTAACTGTAACTGTATTCGGATTACTTTCAGAGCCATGTATTCAGTAACTGATTACATTTACAAAGTAACCCTCCCAACCCTGAGCGTGTATATATATATATATGTGTGTGTGTGTGTGTGTTTGTGTGTGTACAGTGTGAGTGAGTGTGTATGTGTGTGTGTGTGTGTGAGTCTCACGGGAGTGGGAGGGGCTCGGGGAATCGAACACAGCGTCGGGGCAGCTGGATGCAGGGGGGGGGGTCAGGGGGGTGCGGGGGGAGTTAGGGGCGGAGCCTGCCCCCCCCTCACCCCCCTCGTTGTCAGGGATACGGCTGTAGCTGATCTTGCGCGGCTCGTTCTGGAGGGGGGTCGGGTGCCTCATGGGGGGGCGGGGGGGCGAGGGGCGGATCCCTGGAGACTTCAGAGGACAGGTGTACCTCTTCACCTGGGGGGGGGGGACAACAGGTTAACTTTAATCTGACAGGTGTACCTCTTCACCTGGGGGGGGGGACAACAGGTTAACTTTAATCTGACAGGTGTACCTCTTCCCTGGGGGGGGGGACAACAGGTTAACTTTAATCTGACAGGTGTACCTCTTCACCTGGGGGGGGACAACTACAGGTTAAACTGTATGTCTGCAGGGCTTTTATTGTGAAGGACTGTATGTCTGCAGGGCTTTTATTGTGAAGGACTGTATGTCTGCAGGGCTTTTATTTTGAAGGACTGTATGTCAGCTAATGGTAGCCTCCCTGAGATTGAATGGCAGGCGCTCAGCTGATTGGACGGTTGCCATGCTGATACTTACAAACCGCGGTAACGAGCGGACGTTCCGGGGCTCGATCTCCAGAGACTTGTTGAACAGGTGATCAGCGAAGTCTTTCTCCGACATGGCCTCCATGGGGTTCAGGTTCTCGAAGAACTTCTGCTCTCAACACAAGAAGAAGAGAACATTATGTTACTCACACAGCCAATCAGGTGAGACCACAGAGAGATGTGTGTTATCTAAGAGGGAACCAGGTGAAGCTACAGGTGTGTATCTAAGAGGGAACCAGGTGAAGCTACAGGTGTGTATCTGAGAGGGAACCAGGTGAGACTACAGGTTGTATCTAAGAGGGAACCAGGTGAAGCTACAGGTGTGTATCTAAGAGGGAACCAGGTGAAGCTACAGGTGTGTATCTGAGAGGGAACCAGGTGAGACTACAGGTGTGTATCTAAGAGGGAACCAGGTGAAGCTACAGGTGTGTATCTAAGAGGGAACCAGGTGAAGCTACAGGTGTGTATCTAAGAGGGAACCAGGTGAGACTACAGGTGTGTATCTAAGAGGGAACTAGGTGAAGCTACAGGTGTGTATCTAAGAGGGAACCAGGTGAGACTACAGGTGTGTATCTAAGAGGGAATCAGGTGAAGCTACAGGTGTGTATCTAAGAGGGAACCAGGTGAAGCTACAGGTGTGTATCTAAGAGGGAACCAGGTGAGACTACAGGTGTGTATCTAGGAGGTTCCGGTTCTGACCCGGATGTCCGGCTCCCCCCTCAGGCAGTACGGCTGGTTCTGGTACTGCTGGATCTCTCCTGTGATCTCTGCCACCTTCCTCCTCTTGCTGAAGTTGATCAGATCTTTCCCGTGTCGGCGCAGAAAGTCGGGGTTCCCCTCCTCCGTCTTCAGGATGTTAGTCAGGTAGATACCTGTGGGACAGACAGGTGAGAGACAGACAGCTGAGTGACAGACAGGTGAGAGACAGACAGGTGAGAGACAGACAGGTGAGTGACAGACAGGTGAGAGACAGACAGGTGAGAGACAGACAGGTGAGTGACAGACAGGTGAGAGACAGACAGGTGAGTGACAGACAGGTGAGTGACAGATGGTGAGAGACAGACAGGTGAGAGACAGACAGGTGAGAGACGGACAGGTGAGAGACGGACAGGTGAGAGACGGACAGGTGAGAGACGGACAGGTGAGTGACAGACAGGTGAGAGACAGACAGGTGAGAGACAGACAGGTGAGTGACAGACAGGTGAGAGACAGACAGGTGAGAGACAGACAGGTGAGTGACAGACAGGTGAGAGACGGACAGGTGAGTGACAGACAGGTGAGAGACGGACAGGTGAGAGACGGACAGGTGAGTGACGGACAGGTGAGTGACGGACAGGTGAGTGAGTGACAGGTGAAAGACAGACAGGTGAGAGACAGACAGGTGAGTGACAGACAGGGGAGAGACAGACAGGTGAGTTACAGACAGGTGAGAGACAGACAGGTGAGAGACAGACAGGTGAGTGACAGACAGTTGAGTCACCGACAGGTGAGAGACAGACAGGTGAGTGACAGACAGGTGAGTGACGGACAGGTGAGTGACGGACAGGTGAGAGACAGACAGGTGAGTGACAGACAGGTGAGAGACAGACAGGTGAGAGACAGACAGGTGAGTGACAGACAGGTAAGTGACAGACAGGTAAGAGACAGACAGGTGAGTGACAGACAGGTGAGTGACAGACAGGTGAGAGACAGACAGGTGAGACAGACAGGTGAGAGACAGACAGGTGAGTGACAGACAGGTGAGGGTCTTACCAAAGAAGGGCACGCAGGGGGGGTTGATGGAGCGCAGCTTGGCCAGGTACTTCTTGTAGTGGTCCTCACTCAGCTCGTGGGCCTCTTCCAGGATCTTCCTCTGCCGGCTCGGGATTTGCTGAGAACACAACAACTGATTACCATTTGATCTGAAAGTAAGGCAGCACCCTGACAGGCCACTAGTGGGCGCTGCTTCACTGCCAATTATTGTTGTGTGTCCCTTGTGGGACAATGTAGTTTCAGGTTGCGGTCGAATTGTCAGTTTCTCTCAGGAACCTTCCTAACGGAGTGAAATTACCCGGAAGTACCTCAGTGGCAGCCATGATAAGAGCTGATTCTCTAGATCAGCGGTTTTCAAAGTGTGAGGCGCGCCTCCCTGGGGGGGCGCCAGAGAGCTTCAGGGGAGGGGGGCGCCAGAGAGCTTCAGGGGAGGGGGGCGCCAGAGAGCTTCAGGGGAGGGGGCGCCAGAGAGCTTCAGGGGAGGGGGGCGCCAGAGAGCTTCAGGGGAGGGGGGCGCCAGAGAGCTTCAGGGGAGGGGGGCGCCAGAGAGCTTCAGGGGAGGGGGGCGCCAGAGAGCTTCAGGGGAGGCACAGCGTGAGAAAAAAATAACGAGAAAAAGATGCGTAAAGTGTCACTTGCACACTTTTAGCTGTCTGTGGAGACCGAGTTCCCCCACCTCGCCAAAAAGGCTGTAAAAGTGCTCATTCCCTTCACCTCCTCCTACCTGTGTGAGTGCTCATTCCCTTCACCTCCTCCTACCTGTGTGAGTGCTCATTCCCTTCACCTCCACCTACCTGTGTGAGTGCTCATTCCCTTCACCTCCTCCTACCTGTGTGAGTGCTCATTCCCTTCACCTCCGCCTACCTGTGTGAGTGCTCATTCCCTTCACCTCCGCCTACCTGTGTGAGTGCTCATTCCCTTCACCTCCACCTACCTGTGTGAGTGCTCATTCCCTTCACCTCCGCCTACCTGTGTGAGTGCTCATTCCCTTCACCTCCACCTACCTGTGTGAGTGCTCATTCCCTTCACCTCCGCCTACCTGTGTGAGTGCTCATTCCCTTCACCTCCGCCTACCTGTGTGAGTGCGGGTTTTCCGCATTGACTTTGATCAAAAGCAAGTACCGGTCAAAGCTGCAGCCAGAGGATGATCTGCGTTTATTCCTGTCTACATTGCATCCCCGCCAGAGTCCTGCACGGGTCTGATTTTCAAGACCCGCTCCCCGCCCTGTACCCGCAACGTGCAATACCGAACCCGCCCCGCGCACATATTGCCAATTAGTTCCGCAAACCGACCCGAACCCGCATATCCTATGAGCAGTGAAAACATGCAATTATTAAACACACGCAGTTGCGTATTTGGCTCAAAAAGCGTGGGATGTTGGTTATTTCCTCCATCTAGGAGGACACAAAAGCCTCCAGACGTTGGGTTTCGCTCTTGAGGAAGAGTTATTGAAAATGCTGTATTCTCCGCTAGAGAGCTTCACCTCAGCCATTTGGAATGTGGCGCGCTCAGCAGCAGACTGAGGCGGTGCAGAGGTTATGATTATGCGCGGTCCCGCGGGGGAGAGGTCTGAGGATTTAAATTAATTAAATGATTATTATTTAATATATTTATTATGCAACACCCGCGACCCGACCCGCATCTTCTTTGTTTTACCCGAACCGAACCCGAAAAAAGTTTGAAAAATACCACCCGCGAATCACTTTTTTTGCGGGTCACCCGTCGGGTACCCGACGCAGGACTCTGATCCCCGCATCATCCGCCTGTGCGCATCAAAGACGCAGACTCATCGTTCCCACTAAAGTAGGGCTGAGTGGAATAAGGAGGCAAAGTTGACGTTCAGTGTGTTGCCGGGAGCAGATAAGGATTTATCCACGATGTTGAAAATGTAAAAAATGTAGTGTTTTAAACATAACAAAAATGTATGTTTAAAACATAAAGATAAAAAGGTTTAAAAAAGTTATTGTTTAATGTTTTAAGGAGGTGACGCTACTCAGCCAATCAAATCGGTGCAGTCAGTGAGTAATTTAGTGGGAATGCTGATCCGCGCCGTGGTGGAAATGCGCCATAAGACTAAGACTAAGGACTCATATGTTAGAATGCTATTCATAGACGTCAGCTCAGCATTCAACACTATCATCCCCCAGCAGCTGGTACAAAAACGTACAGACCTGGGCCTCAGCCCCTCTCTCTGCAACTGGTTGCTGGACTTCCTCACAGAGAGACCACAAGCTGTACGGGTCAACAACAACACCTCAAACACCCTCATACTGAGTACGGGGGCCCCCCAAGGATGTGTGCTCAGCCCCCTTCTCTTCACTCTGCTGACCCACGACTGCAAACCCAACTTCAGCTCCAACCACATCGTGAAGTTTGCAGACGACACTACTGTGGTGGGTCTCATCAGCCACAACGATGAGACTAACTACAGGAAGGAAGTGAACCAGCTGGCCCTGTGGTGCCAAAATAAACAACGTCTTCCTCCCTGGAGAAAACAAAGGAGATAGTTGTTGACTTCAGGAGAACCCACCGCCGACCCCCTCTCCCCCTGACCATCAACGGCGCTGCTGTGGAGCAGGTGACCAGCACCAAATTCCTTGGTGTGACCATCACTGACGACCTCACCTGGAATAACAACACCACCGCACTAGCGAGGAAAGCCCAGCAGCGCCTGTACTTCATCCGGAAGCTCAAGCGAGCCGGAGCATCACCCCCCATCGTGCTGTCTTTTTACCGAGGCGCCGCCGAGAGCATCCTCAGCAGCTGCATCACGCTGTGGTTTGGAAGCTGCACCGCCTCCACCGCAAGAGCCTGCAGCGCATTGTGAACTCTGCCAGAGGATCATCGTGCCTCACTCCCATCACTACAGGACATATATAACACCCGCCTCACCCGCAGAGCACTCAGCATCGTGGGTGACTCCACCCACCCCTCCAACAGCCTCTTCAGCCTCCTGCCTTCAGGGAGAAGGTTCCGCAGCCTCAGCTCGCGCACCAACAGGCTGGGGAACAGCTTCCTCCACCAGGCGGTCAGGATGCTGAACTCTCTCCTCTCCTCTCCTCTCCTCTCCTCTCCTCTCCTCTCCTCTCTCTCCTCTCCTCTCCTCTCTCTCCTCTCCTCTCCTCTCCTCTCCTCTCCTCTCCTCTCCTCTCTCCTCTCCTCTCCTCTCCTCTCCTCTCCTCTCCTCTCCTCTCCTCTCTCCTCTCCTCTCCTCTCCTCTCTCCCCTGAACTCTCCACCCTGCCTCCCACCTTTCCCCACTGCCCTAAATGGCCCTGGACTTTAGCCCCCCCCCACACACACACACACACACAACCTTCCCTCATCCAGCACCAGTCACTTTTCTGCCCAACTCCGCTGATACTGAACACTCAACATGTCACACTGTGGGACTGCGGGAAACGATATCTCGAGATTTCTGGATGTATAACACATGTAGTAATTTTGACAATAAAGCTGACTTTGACTTTGATAATTCATCACATTCTTAACATGGAAGTCAATGGAGAAACTCTTCAGACTTGAAAAATCTTCATGCAACTTCAACTGCTAACTGCTCCTTCATACTTTCACTCAGAAACCTCATTCCAACTTTAAAATGTTACACATCTTTCTGACATTATTCGTGTAACACAACTTTTAATCTGATTCGTACTGTTAGAGATATTACACATTGTTCAGACCTTGGTAAAGAGGCCTTCTTCAGATTTTAACATTATCTAGAGTGCGTGATGTCACAACTAGAGTGTAGGAAATCTTGAAATTTGCCTTCATATTCTCTTTTAAACCTGCCATAATTCCCAAACCCTACATTCCTGAGACATCATTGTTCATGAGAAACGTAGGGAAACATCTCGTAGCTTGAGAAATAAAAAAAAATTAAGCAAAAATAATTAAACAAAATGCCTCTTGAGGGCATGAAGTGACAAAACCTTTCAACATGTCTCCATTAAACCCCATTGTAAGTCCAGCCTCACCTTTCCCCACCACAGCAGCCGCACACCTTTAGTTCATCTTCCAAAAAGGCCACATTATTGACCCGGAAGTACACAAACAGCACACTGCAGATGCTCAAGGTCCTTGAGATGCTTCACGCTTTGAAATCTCACCGATATCTGTTACGGTTCTTCAACAAAACGTTCCCATGTAAGAGCTTTATCTCTCATTCAGAACCATGGAAACCTTTGATCTCTGGACACCTGTGTCATGGAACACGATGATGTCATACTGTAACTGACGTGCTCAGAGCAGCAGACTTCAGATAAATGGTCCTGCCCTCAACAGCTCTACGCCAAATCTGAGATCTCACCATAGGCTGTTTCCATGGAAACGCATCCCTCGCCAAAAAACACGATGTTGTCGTAACTGATATGAAAATGGTCAAAACACCACCAGACTTAGATGACAGTTAATGGTCCAGCCCTCAACATGTCTATGTGCCATTAGTGAGTTTTCCTCAAAAGCTGTTGCCATGGCAACGCATCACTGGCAATAAAACACGATATTGCTATAACTCCTATGAAAATTATCAAAAAGTGCTAAAACTTCACGTGTGTGCTAACAGTCCAGCCGTGAAGACATCTACAGGACATGCCGTTGCCATGGCAACACAATGCCCACCATGAAACACGGTTTTCTCACAACTTCAGTGAAAATGCTCCAAACAGCCCAAAACTTCACAGGTTTGGTAACGATGCAGCCATCAACATATCTAAGCGTATTATGGGGTGTCATCAAATACCGTTGCCATGGCGACAGATAATTCGCCATCAAGTTAGTTCAATAGTTTGCAGTTCAAATATTCTGCTGCTTTTCCAAGCCTTTCTACTTTCTTCTCTCATCACACATTCAAGCCCCCAGTGTTCATGTATCATTTCAATCTAAAGTCTTCACTTTCTTCTCATTACATTTCAGCACAGCAGTTCAGCGTCAGCTGTTCAGCATCAAGCATCCCCACTAGCAGTCTCTTCAGGAATTGCATTCTCTAGTTTCAAATGGCGTGCTCACAAAAAGAGAAAGGTAGACAGCGAAAACAGAGCATTTAATGACATGTTCTCTGACTGGACCTCTTTGAAATGCAATTGAATACCCCCGCATTATAGCAGCAACATCAACAATAATAATAATAGCAATAATAACTGGGAGGGGGGGCACGGCTGTTCTTATGTTCTCTGAGGGGAGGCTCACCCTCCCACACTTTGAAAACCGCTGCTCTAGATGATAGGAAAGGAGGTTTCAAACTTCCTTCATGACCTCCTTTAGCTTAGGAACCACTGGACCTCCCTTTAGGAAAGGAGAGGAGAAGATGCTGTCCCACAATGCCTTGCGGCCGCAGCATTTGCCGTCACACAACAGACGGCCGTTCACGGAAACAACCGATGATGACGGAGAAATGATATCGTGAAAGTTACGGTGCTTATTGAGCTTTTTCAAACGGTAAGTTGCCAAAGTGCTTTGTTTTGAACGATCATCAGTTTTATAATCAAAGAGAGAAATATGAACGTTAGTTTTCACTGAAAGGATCAAATAAAGTCTCAGTCTTTGCTGAGCTGGGGGGTTGTTCAACTTTACATGGCGTCCGCTGGCGCATCATAAATACGTCGATGGTGTGAGTGCAGACTCTCAAAGCAGTCTCTTCTCCTAAGTCCTTTTGATTTCTGCTATCCACTATTCCTTAACCCCGTGACGTTTCACAGAGGAGAGGAATAATGGATAGGAAGAGACGATAGGAGCTGACTTTTGGACTATTCCACTGCAACCTCAGTGTTGTTCTGCGAGGGACGCCATCTTGGTTCTATTGTTTACATTCTACTACATGCAAGGTGCATCGACTGTAGGTTAGATATATAAAGACCCTCAGGTGAGTCAGTACCTGGAAGGTGAGTCAGTACCTGGAAGGTGAGTCAGTACCTGGAAGGTGAGTCAGTACCTGGAAGGTGAGTGAGTACCTGGAAGGTGAGTCAGTACCTGGAAGGTGAGTCAGTACCTGGAAGGTGAGTGAGTACCTGGAAGGTGAGTCAGTACCTGGAAGGTGAGTCAGTACCTGGAAGGTGAGTGAGTACCTCGAAGGTGAGTCAGTACCTGGAAGGTGAGTCAGTACCTGGAAGATGAGTCAGTACCTGGAAGGTGAGTCAGTACCTGGAAGGTGAGTCAGTACCTGGAAGGTGAGTCAGTACCTCGAAGGTGAGTCAGTACCTGGAAGGTGAGTCAGTACCTGGAAGGTGAGTCAGTACCTCGAAGGTGAGTCAGTACCTCGAAGCTGTGGTCCAGCCTGTAGACCGGGGACGAGTTCATGGCGCTGACCACCTCCAGAACCCCGTTGAAGTTGTTGAGCTCCTGAAACACCTGCAGGATCTCGATGATCCGCGAAACCACTGCGACACGTTCCTCCAGGTTCTCCGTCTCCACTATGCACCTGCAGGGAGAACATGGCAAACACATTCATGTTCTACTGGATCAGAGGGAGAACACACTCATGTTCTACTGGATCACAGGGACAACACACTCATGTTCTACTGGATCACAGGGAGAACACACTCATGTTCTACTGGATCACAGGGAGAACATGGCAAACACACTCATGTTCTACTGGATCACAGGGAGAACACACTCATGTTCTACTGGATCAGAGGGAGAACACACTCATGTTCTACTGGATCACAGGGAGAACACACTCATGTTCTACTGGTTCACAGGGACAACACACTCATGTTCTACTGGATCACAGGGAGAACACACTCATGTTCTACTGGATCACAGGGAGAACACACTCATGTTCTACTGGATCAGAGGGAGAACACACTCATGTTCTACTGGATCACAGGGAGAACACACTCATGTTCTACTGGATCAGAGGGAGAACACATTCATGTTCTACTGGATCACAGGGAGAACATGGCAAACACACTCATGTTCTACTGGATCACAGGGAGAACACACTCATGTTCTACTGGATCAGAGGGAGAACACACTCATGTTCTACTGGATCACAGGGAGAACACACTCATGTTCTACTGGATCAGAGGGAGAACACATTCATGTTCTACTGGATCACAGGAGGAACACACTC
>JASDAP010000058.1:298941-331441 GCA_031216635.1 Dissostichus eleginoides
CAACCTGAAACTACATTGTCCCACAAGGGACACACAACAATAATTGGCAGTGAAGCAGCGCCCACTAGTGGCCTGTCAGGGTGCTGCCTTACTTTCAGATCAAATGGTAATCAGTTGTTGTGTTCTCAGCAAATCCCGAGCCGGCAGAGGAAGATCCTGGAAGAGGCCCACGAGCTGAGTGAGGACCACTACAAGAAGTACCTGGCCAAGCTGCGCTCCATCAACCCCCCCTGCGTGCCCTTCTTTGGTACGACCCTCACCTGTCTGTCACTCACCTGTCTGTCACTCACCTGTCTGTCTCTTACCTGTCTGTCACTCACCTGTCTGTCTCTCACCTGTCTGTCTCTCACCTGTCTGTCTCTCACCTGTCTGTCACTCACCTGTCTGTCACTCACCTGTCTGTCTCTCACCTGTCTGTCTCTCACCGTCTGTCACTCACCTGTCTGTCTCTTACCTGTCTGTCACTCACCTGTCTGTCTCTCACCTGTCTGTCACTCACCTGTCTGTCTCTCACCTGTCTGTCTCTCACCTGTCTGTCTCTCACCATCTGTCACTTACCTGTCTGTCTCTCACCTGTCTGTCTCTCACCTGTCTGTCACTCACCTGTCTGTCTCTCACCTGTGTGTCTCTCACCTGTCTGTCACTCACCTGTCTGTCTCTCACCTGTCTGTCACTCACCTGTCTGTCTCTCACCTGTCGGTGACTCACCTGTCTGTCACTCACCTGTCTGTCTCTCACCTGTCTGTCACTCACCTGTCTGTCACTCACCTGTCCGTCACTCACCTGTCTGTCACTCACCTGTCTGTCTCTCACCTGTCGGTGACTCACCTGTCTGTCACTCACCTGTCTGTCTCTCACCTGTCTGTCTCTCACCTGTCTGTAACTCAACTGTCTGTCTCTCACCTGTCTGTCACTCACCTGTCTGTCACTCACCTGTCTGTCTCTCCCCTGTCTGTCACTCACCTGTCTGTCTCTCACCTGTCTGTCTTTCACCTGTCACTCACTCACCTGTCCGTCACTCACCTGTCCGTCACTCACCTGTCCGTCTCTCACCTGTCCGTCTCTCACCTGTCCGTCTCTCACCTGTCTGTCACTCACCTGTCTGTCTCTCACCTGTCTGTCTCTCACCTGTCTGTCACTCACCTGTCTGTCTCTCACCTGTCTGTCTCTCACCTGTCTGTCACTCAGCTGTCTGTCTCTCACCTGTCTGTCCCACAGGTATCTACCTGACTAACATCCTGAAGACGGAGGAGGGGAACCCCGACTTTCTGCGCCGACACGGGAAAGATCTGATCAACTTCAGCAAGAGGAGGAAGGTGGCAGAGATCACAGGAGAGATCCAGCAGTACCAGAACCAGCCGTACTGCCTGAGGGGGGAGCCGGACATCCGGGTCAGAACCGGAACCTCCTAGATACACACCTGTAGTCTCACCTGGTTCCCTCTTAGATACACACCTGTAGCTTCACCTGGTTCCCTCTTAGATACACACCTGTAGCTTCACCTGATTCCCTCTTAGATACACACCTGTAGTCTCACCTGGTTCCCTCTTAGATACACACCTGTAGCTTCACCTAGTTCCCTCTTAGATACACACCTGTAGCTTCACCTGGTTCCCTCTTAGATACACACCTGTAGCTTCACCTGGTTCCCTCTTAGATACACACCTGTAGCTTCACCTAGTTCCCTCTTAGATACACACCTGTAGCTTCACCTGGTTCCCTCTTAGATACACACCTGTAGTCTCACCTGGTTCCCTCTTAGATACACACCTGTAGCTTCACCTGGTTCCCTCTTAGATACACACCTGTAGCTTCACCTGGTTCCCTCTTAGATACACACCTGTAGTCTCACCTGGTTCCCTCTCAGATACACACCTGTAGTCTCACCTGGTTCCCTCTTAGATACACACCTGTAGCTTCACCTAGTTCCCTCTTAGATACACACCTGTAGTCTCATCTGGTTCCCTCTTAGATACACACCTGTAGTCTCACCTGGTTCCCTCTTAGATACACACCTGTAGTCTCACCTGGTTCCCTCTTAGATACACACCTGTAGTCTCACCTGGTTCCCTCTTAGATACACACCTGTAGCTTCACCTGGTTCCCTCCTAGATACACACCTGTAGCTTCACCTGGTTCCCTCTAGATACACACCTGTAGCTTCACCTGGTTCCCTCTTAGATACACACCTGTAGCTCACCTGGTTCCCTCTTAGATCACACCTGTAGCTTCACCTGGTTCCCTCTTAGATACACACCTGTAGCTTCACCTGGTTCCCTCTTAGATACACACCTGTAGCTTCACCTGGTTCCCTCTTAGATACACACCTGTAGCTTCACCTGGTTCCCTCCTAGATACACACCTGTAGCTTCACCTGGTTCCCTCTTAGATACACACCTGTAGCTTCACCTGGTTCCCTCTTAGATACACACCTGTAGCTTCACCTGGTTCCCTCTTAGATAACACACATCTCTCTGTGGTCTCACCTGATTGGCTGTGTGAGTAACATAATGTTCTCTTCTTCTTGTGTTGAGAGCAGAAGTTCTTCGAGAACCTGAACCCCATGGAGGCCATGTCGGAGAAAGACTTCGCTGATCACCTGTTCAACAAGTCTCTGGAGATCGAGCCCCGGAACGTCCGCGCGTTACCGCGTTTGTAGTATCAGCATGGCAACCGTCCAATCAGCTGAGCGCCTGCCATTCAATCTCAGGGAGGCTACCATTAGCTGACATACAGTCCTTCAAAATAAAAGCCCTGCAGACATACAGTCCTTCACAATAAAAGCCCTGCAGACATACAGTCCTTCACAATAAAAGCCCTGCAGACATACAGTTTAACCTGTAGTTGTCCCCCCCAGGTGAAGAGGTACACCTGTCAGATTAAAGTTAACCTGTTGTCCCCCCCCCCCAGGTGAAGAGGTACACCTGACAGATTAAAGTTAACCTGTTGTCCCCCCCCCCCAGGTGAAGAGGTACACCTGACAGATTAAAGTTAACCTGTTGTCCCCCCCCCAGGTGAAGAGGTACACCTGACAGATTAAAGTTAACCTGTTGTCCCCCCCCCCCCCAGGTGAAGAGGTACACCTGTCCTCTGAAGTCTCCAGGGATCCGCCCCTCGCCCCCCCCGCCCCCCCATGAGGCACCCGACCCCCTCCAGAACGAGCCCTCGCAAGATCAGCTACAGCCGTATCCCTGACAACGAGGGGGGTGAGGGGGGGCAGGCTCCGCCCCTAACTCCCCCCGCACCCCCCTGACCCCCCCCCCTGCATCCAGCTGCCCCGACGCTGTGTTCGATTCCCCGAGCCCCTCCCACTCCCGTGAGACTCACACAAACACACACACATACACACTCACTCACACTGTACACACACAAACACACACACATACACACTCACTCACACTGTACACACACAAACACACACACATACACACTCACTCACACTGTACACACACAAACACACACACACATACACACTCACTCACACTGTACACACACAAACATACACACATACACACTCACTCACACTGTACACACACAAACACACACACACATACACACTCACTCACACTGTACACACACAAACACACACACACATATATATATATATACACGCTCAGGGTTGGGAGGGTTACTTTGTAAATGTAATCAGTTACTGAATACATGGCTCTGAAAGTAATCCGAATACAGTTACAGTTACGTGTCTTAAAAAAGTAACGTAATCAGATTACTTTTAGATTACTTTTGGATTACTTTTGGATTACTTTCTTCCCCATCACAGATGGGATGTTTTGGTGTACAGGAGACACACAAAGCAAAAGGAAAGTGAACGTGTTTTTACTGTTTTAATGGCTTATCAAGAGCACACTGAAACATAACATCTGAAACCATGTAACACAGAAAACACTCTTTGGGGATGCAGCTTGGGATGTGAGGAGTGAGGGACACTAGAACGGGCGCGTCGCCTTCTGTCCTGCCAGTGTTGGCAGGACATGAATTAAAATGTCGAACTCGGACTTCATTTTAAGGACATTTCGGCCAGGGGTGTAGAGCTATATTTGTTTAAGCACCGGATTGGCAAAACAGGAGAGTGTGTGCACCAGTCTGCCTTGATCTATGAATTCATGTCCGTGACCCTCACAGTATCTGCTGCTCACAGCTGTTCTATAGAAGGAGGTTTTCCTTCTATAGAACAGCTGCCCGCAGCTGTTCTATAGAAGGAAAACCTCCTTCTCTTCATGACATCTCTGCAGCGCCAGGAGGCAGCGGGAGGGTTAACTCAGCCTCTGAGAAGAGGAGCGCGCAGAGCCTTTCACGCACCGCCTTCACTGTGTTTACCTTCAGAATCATTAGAAAGGCTAAACAGCTGATGTGTTTTAACCCACACACACCTCTACACACACCACACCACACACCACAACACACACACACACACACACACACACACACACGCTCACACACACACACACACACGCTCACACACGCACACTAACCCCCCCTCTGTTCTCAGGGTCGTCCTCTGTCTCCTCATAGTGAGCTTCAGCAGGGGGAGGAGTCTGTGCCCCCCCCTGTGCCCCCCCGCAGGCGCCCAGACTCCGCCCCCGTGACTCCTCCCCCTCCAAGGTAATATATATATGTGTGTTTATATTCATACAGAAGAAGGAAGCAGGGGATTATGGGTCGTGTAGTTTTCTCTGATGTATGATGTAATGTCTCCTCCCAGGTGATGCTGGACAGCCCCCCTGCTGTGCCCCCCCGTCAGCCCCCCCGTAATAAGCTCCTCCCCCCTCGTTACTCTCTGTCGGCCTCCCCCCCGGACAGCCCCCCCTCCCTGCCCCCCCGGGAGCCCCCCTGCACCTGCTGCCCCCCCCCCAGGGCCGGACCTTCTTCCCCTCCTCCTCCTCTCCTCCCATTGGCTGCTCCTCGCCCCCCCCAGTCACCCCAAGCCCCGCCTCCAGGAATATGCCCCTCCCCTCTCCTCTGCCCCCCCTCCCTCTGGACGGCCCCCCCGTGCCCCCCCGACACAGCGTCCCCCAGCTGCCCCCCAAAACCTACAAGAGGGAGTCTTTAGGCCACGCCCCCCTGCTGGACCCCACGCTGTGATTGGACGGCCTTGGTGGGGGCGGGGCTAACACTACAGCTGATTGGATGGCCTGCGGAGGGGGCAAGGCTAACACTACAGCCGATTGGACGGCCTGCGGAGGGGGCAGGGCTAACACTAAAGCTGATTGGACGGCCTGCGGAGGGGGCAGGGCTAACACTAAAGCTGATTGGACGGCCTGCGGAGGGGGCAGGGCTAACACTACAGCCGATTGGACGGCCTGCGGAGGGGGCAGGGCTAACACTACAGCGATTGGATCAGAACAGACAGTGGATGTAAAGCCTGGAGGGCTGAGAACCAATACTAAAGATCATGTGCACTTATTCTGAAAAACAAACGGATGATGTGCTCTTATTCTGAAAAACAAACTGATGATGTGCTCTTATTCTGAAAAACAAACGGATGATGTGCTCTTATTCTGAAAAACAAACTGATAATGTGCTCTTATTCTGAAAAACAACTGATAATGTGCTCTTATTCTGAAAAACCAACTGATTGTGGCCTCCAGCTGCAGAACTCTGCAGAACCTCGGAGAACATTTGTCTGTCTGTGTTCGTGTCTGTGCGTCAGGCCTTTGTGGTGAACAGAGAGGACTGTGGGTAACGTAGTGCTGCAGCCTTCAGGTACTGATGGACCTCTGATTGTTCATGAAGCAGTACTCTTTAAAACAACAAGGGAATAAACGTGTTTGTACCACCGAGCCGGAGACCACAGCAACGCCTCGTTATTCACACATTGATAACCACACACACACACACACACACACACACACACACACACACACACACCACACACACACACACACACACACACTCTTGTCTTTATCAAAAATATTAATTTAGCCCTTCATCACTAAAAACTTTAAAGAGTCCTCTCCTGCTGATGTTCAGGTGTATATCAGTATGTAGTGTCTCTACTTTAAAGAGTCCTCTCCTGCTGATGTTCAGGTGTATATCAGTATGTAGTGTCTCTACTTTAAAGAGTCCTCTCCAGCTGATGTTCAGATGTATATCAGTATGTAGAGTCTCTACTTTAAAGAGTCCTCTCCTGCTGATGTTCAGATGTATATCAGTATGTAGTGTCTCTACTTTAAAGAGTCCTCTCCTGCTGATGTTCAGATGTATATCAGTATGTAGTGTCTCTACTTTAAAGAGTCCTCTCCTGCTGATGTTCAGGTGTATATCAGTATGTAGTGTCTCTACTTTAAAGAGTCCTCTCCTGTCTCTACTTTAAAGAGTCCTCTCCTGCTGATGTTCAGGTGTATATCAGTATGTAGTGTCTCTACTTTAAAGAGTCCTCTCTTGCTGATGTTCAGGTGTATATCAGTATGTAGTGTCTCTACTTTAAAGAGTCCTCTCCTGCTGATGTTCAGGTGTATATCAGTATGTAGTGTCTACTTTAAAGAGTCCTCTCCTGCTGATGTTCAGGTGTATATCAGTATGTAGTGTCTCTACTTTTAAAGAGTCCTCTCCTGCTGATGTTCAGGTGTATATCAGTATGTAGTGTCTCTACTTTAAGAGTCCTCTCCTGCTGATGTTCAGGTGTATATCAGTATGTAGTGTCTCTACTTTAAAGAGTCCTCTCCTGCTGATGTTCAGGTGTATATCAGGATGTAGTGTCTCTACTTTAAAGAGTCCTCTCCTGCTGATGTTCAGGTGTATATCAGGATGTAGTGTCTCTACTTTAAAGAGTCCTCCTGCTGATGTTCAGGTGTATATCAGTATGTAGTGTCTCTACTTTAAAGAGTCCTCTCCTGCTGATGTTCAGGTGTATATCAGGATGTAGTGTCTCTACTTTAAAGAGTCCTCTCCTGCTGATGTTCAGGTGTATATCAGGATGTAGTGTCTCTACTTTAAAGAGTCCTCTCCTGCTGATGTTCAGGTGTATATCAGGATGTAGTGTCTCTACTTTAAAGAGTCCTCTCCTGCTGATGTTCAGGTGTATATCAGTATGTAGTGTCTCTACTTTAAAGAGTCCTCTCCTGCTGATGTTCAGGTGTATATCAGTATGTAGTGTCTCTACTTTAAAGAGTCCTCTCCTGCTGATGTTCAGGTGTACATCAGTATGTAGTGTCTCTACTTTAAGAGTCCTCTCCTGCTGATGTTCAGGTGTATATCAGGATGTAGTGTCTCTACTTTAAAGAGTCTCTCCTGCTGATGTTCAGGTGTATATCAGGATGTAGTACAGCGGTGGAGGCTGTGATCTGTTGGATGGAGCCCGTCTGGTGGACTCCTCTCCTGAGGATGGTCTCTTCTGAGCTTTGGGCTCCTTGATGGTCGTCCTCTCTTTGGTGTTTTCAGAGGAGTTGTGTTCACCTGATTAGAACAGAATACATTTGGATACAAGTCAAAAATATTACAGTGAAATATTAAAAAATATTACAAACGGCAAATAGCAGAAATGCATTCTTACCAGGATGAGAGAGGATATTATCTGAAACTGAATCTGTTCAGGATCTCCTGCTCCATCTTTAGAGCTCTGCAGTCTGCTAGTAGAGGAGCAGGCGTTGATCAAGAAGTACACCTACCAGAAGAAGTACACGTACCAGTAGATGTACACGTACCAGTAGATGTACACGTACCAGAAGATGCACATGTACGTACACGTACCAGAATATGCACACGAACCAGAAGAGGTAGATGTACACGTACCAGAATATGCACATGCACCAGAAGAGGTACACGTACCAGTAGATGTACACGTACCAGAATATGCACATGTACGTACACGTACCAGAAGATGCACATGTACGTACGCGTACCAGAAGATGCACACGTACCAGAAGAAGTACACGTACCAGTAGATGCACACGTACCAGAATATGCACATGTACGTACACGTACCAGAAGATGCACACGTACCAGAAGAAGTACACGTACCAGTAGATGTACACGTACCAGAATATGCACATGTACGTAAACGTACCAGAAGATGCACACGTACCAGAAGATGCATACGCACCAGAAGAAGTACACGTACCAGAAGAAGTACACGTACCAGTAGATGTACACGTACCAGAAGAAGTACACGTACCAGAAGAAGTACACGTACCAGTAGATGTACACGTACCAGAAGATGTACACGTACCAGTAGATGCACATGTACCAGAAGAAGTACACGCACCAGAAGATGTACGCGTACCAGAAGAAGTACACGTACCAGTAGATGTACGCGTACCAGTAGATGTAGACGTACCAGAAGAAGTACACGCACCAGAATAAGTACACGCACCAGAAGATGTACACGTACCAGTAGATGTACGCGTACCAGTAGATGTACACGTACCAGAAGAAGTACACGCACCAGAATAAGTACACGCACCAGAAGATGTACACGTACCAGTAGATGTACACGTACCAGAAGATGCACATGTACGTACACGTACCAGAATATGCACACGAACCAGAAGAGGTAGATGTACACGTACCAGAATATGCACACGCACCAGAAGAAGTACACGTACCAGTAGATGTACACGTACCAGAATATGCACATGTACGTACACGTACCAGAAGATGCACATGTACGTACGCGTACCAGAAGATGCACATGTACCAGAAGAAGTACACGTACCAGTAGATGTACACGTACCAGTAGATGCACACGTACCAGAATATGCACATGTACGTACACGTACCAGAAGATGCACACGTACCAGAAGAAGTACACATACCAGTAGATGCACATGTACCAGAAGAAGTACACGCACCAGAAGATGTACACGTACCAGTAGATGTACGCGTACCAGAAGAAGTACACGCACCAGAAGATGTACACGTACCAGTAGATGTACGCGTACCAGAAGAAGTACACGTACCAGAAGATGTACGCGTACCAGAAGATGTACGCGTACCAGAAGAAGTACCCGCACCAGAAGATGTACACGTACCAGTAGATGTACGCGTACCAGAAGAAGTACATGTACCAGAAGAAGTACATGTACCAGAAGAAGTACACGTACCAGAAGAAGTACACGCACCAGAAGATATACATGCACCAGCGTCTGGGTTTCATGGGGAAAATTGGACTTGGACCCTTTCCAGTCGTACCCTGGCCTGATGGCTCAGAGCCACCAGAGGGCGCTTGTAACACATGGAGGTAAGTCCATCTGTACCTCTATGATCATTGTATACTTCATCATTTGAATGTTGAATGGTCTCCAAGTTTCCTTAAGGTGTAATGCCTCACAGTTTATGGATACATGTGTTATTTCTTTTTGGTTGTTTGTCTACTACACATTATATAAAATGACATATGCAGTGGCGACTGGTCATTAGGGGCACAGCCCCACCTAGTGTCAGCAGAAAGTATTAAAATAATAATTACAAAAAAATGCAGAGAAAATACATCTTAAAATATATTTTAAGATCATGTTTAATCATCTGATTCGTCTGTACATTACTGTTTCAGTCTGTTCTTCTAATTAGTGTCTGCAGTGTGCCTATTGAGCCGTGTTGAGCGACGTGGGTCAAGCCCCGATCAAGCCCCTGTCTCTCTGGCCGTTTCTCAATGTTGAGTAAACCTGCTGCAGAGCCGCTATTTCAAGTATACTACGTCATCGAGTGGCGCCGAAGGACTGTTTAAATGCCCAGCATTCGGCGCCACTTGATGACGTAGTATACTTGAAATAGTGGCTCTGCAGCAGGTTTACTCGACGTTGAGGGTGTTTCTCAATGTGGAGTACGCTTGCTTGGTAGCACATGTCTTCCGAGTCACTTGCTTCAGAAGCGAGGCAAGAATACTTCCTGACATTCGGAAAACAAAGAGTGGAACAGGCGAGCAAGTGTGCAGGTGTGCGTCATATGAGAGGCCCCGCCTTACAGTTTCCGCCACAGATTTGGGGAAATTGGTCCGTGCGCAAAGCATTGTGGGGATTTTAAGAGCGCGGAGTCTACACATGTGCAGCCTCGAAATTTCTCCAAACGAAGTATGCCGGCCTCGGTAGAATTCCAAGCATGCTGGACATTGGAACAGTCCTTCGGCGGCACTCAATGACATAGCATGCTTGAAATAGTGGCTCTGGAGCAGCTTTACTCCACATTGAGAAACACCCACTGTCTAAGTGAATGGGTGCTGTAAAAACTACTCTGCGCATGCTCAGAGTCTTTTTCTATTCAACGTGTGCGGCAACAAAATAATCACCATAGGGGCACTGTGCTGACATACTACCAAACGTCATCGTAATTCAGAGAGAGCTGATTGGCTGTAAGTATGTGTGCCGCGAAAAGTGTAGTGTGTGAAGAGGAGACGAGAGAGGTGCAGTGACGCATCCTAAACCCTGAAGGAAGCTGCTGGTTCCCTCGACAAAAAGCAAGGACATTTCTCTCCAGAGGGTTTTAGAAAATAGCTGGAAATAAGGTCTGTGGAAAACGAACCTGTTTGATAAATGCACATTTTGTTCAGCCGGATAATATCCACATGTCTACCCTACTTTTATCATTTTCTAATCATAAATCTATCGATCATAAATCTATCGATTAGATTCATGATTCGACTTTTGAAACTACAAGAAGATAAGGAGGACTTTTACAAAGAAGTAATAGAGATTGTTGTCCAGAGGGATAGCATGGACTTCCTCTTCAAGTCAAGGTAAGACCACCATTTGATTGAAAATGGGATCTTACTAAGAAAGAACAATTCAATATTTAAATGATACAATTACATTTTTGGGTATCCTTTTGTTGAACTGTCTGTTTAAAATTAATCGAAGCATCAGACTAAAAAAGCTTTTGAAAATAATATTATATTTTGATTTAGGTCAAAATATAATATTTGTAAACCTGAAGAGTCAGAGCCTCAGCAGCCATGAACTCACTGCACGAAGAGTCAGAGCCTCAGCAGCCATGAACTCACTGCATGAAGAGTCAGAGCCTCAGCAGCCATGAACTCACTGCATGAAGAGTCAGAGCCTCAGCAGCCATGAACTCACTGCACGAAGAGTCAGAGCCTCAGCAGCCATGAACTCACTGCACGAAGAGTCAGAGCCTCAGCAGCCATGAACTCACTGCACGAAGAGTCAGAGCCTCAGCAGCCATGAACTCACTGCACTAAGAGTCAGAGCCTCAGCAGCCATGAACTCACTGCACTAAGAGTCAGAGCCTCAGCAGCCATGAACTCACTGCATGAAGAGCCAGAGCCTCAGCAGCCATGAACTCACTGCACGAAGAGTCAGAGCCTCAGCAGCCATGAACTCACTGCACGAAGAGTCAGAGCCTCAGCAGCCATGAACTCACTGCATGAAGAGTCAGAGCCTCAGCAGCCATGAACTCACTGCACTAAGAGTCAGAGCCTCAGCAGCCATGAACTCACTGCACTAAGAGTCAGAGCCTCAGCAGCCATGAACTCACTGCACTACGAGTCAGAGCCTCAGCAGCCATGAACTCACTGCATGAAGAGTCAGAGCCTCAGCAGCCATGAACTCACTGCATGAAGAGTCAGAGCCTCAGCAGCCATGAACTCACTGCATGAAGAGTCAGAGCCTCAGCAGCCATGAACTCACTGCACTAAGAGTCAGAGCCTCAGCAGCCATGAACTCACTGCACTACGAGTCAGAGCCTCAGCAGCCATGAACTCACTGCACTAAGAGTCAGAGCCTCAGCAGCCATGAACTCACTGCACGAAGAGTCAGAGCCTCAGCAGCCATGAACTCACTGCATGAAGAGTCAGAGCCTCAGCAGCCATGAACTCACTGCATGAAGAGTCAGAGCCTCAGCAGCCATGAACTCACTGCATGAAGAGTCAGAGCCTCAGCAGCCATGAACTCACTGCACTAAGAGTCAGAGCCTCAGCAGCCATGAACTCACTGCACTAAGAGTCAGAGCCTCAGCAGCCATGAACTCACTGCATGAAGAGTCAGAGCCTCAGCAGCCATGAACTCACTGCATGAAGAGTCAGAGCCTCAGCAGCCATGAACTCACTGCATGAAGAGTCAGAGCCTCAGCAGCCATGAACTCACTGCACAAGAGTCAGAGCCTCAGCAGCCATGAACTCACTGCATGAAGAGCCAGAGCCTCAGCAGCCATACTCACTGTTAACAGGCATTACACTGTGCCTTGTCTTTTTCTGTTTTTGTGTAGTGGAGCCTCACTTTAGAGCGTTTACCGCGATCCATCTTTGGTGTTATGAAGTGACTGAGCTCGTGAACTGTCTAGGGGAGGGCGGGGGGAGCCTCGCTGCGGGGAAACTGTGGACCTCTGTCTCCTTTCAGCACAACTTACATGATGCCGTATACAAAAATTAAGGGCGGTGCCGGCCGTCAGCGAACCGAGCCGGCCGTCAACGTCCCGCAGACGACCGGCCGTTCTGTGATTCTCCAGAACACACAGATGGCCAGTCCGCCCTGTATTCCACCGGGTCGCCGCGGCGCAGACGGACCCGGTGGAATACAGGGTCTACCGAGTTCAGGAACCGTTAAGCAGAACCGAAATTGTGTATTTTGTATGGGTACCTGGTACCCAGCATTTTCTTATCGGTTCTCATCTGGAACCGAGTTTCGGTTCCCAGCCCTAGTGTTCGGAGGACTTTTCAAAAAGGCTTTGACCTCCTGCAGGTCAATCCTGGCTGTTTGGTTAGATTTTTATTTAAGATAAAGGTTTTATTCAAAAGGTTTGCATGTTGACATTTTTCAATGGCCTCTTTTTATTCATAGGTTTATGTTTCAAGTTTATTTGCATTAAAAACGTGTTTTTAAACCGTTCTGTTCAAAGTTCATATTTTGTTTCTTAAAAGATTAAATCTTTAAAAACATGCTGTTTGCCATTTTTAAAGTTTGTTGGAAGAAATAAAAATAGGGTTCCTGACGTGGAGCTTCAGGCCTGCAATGCTTTAAAGAGGACCTGTCATGCAAAATGCACTTGTTGATGTCTTTTCTACATAAAGATGTGTCCCCGGTGTGTCCCCGGTGTGTCCCCGGTGTGTCCCCGGTGTGTCCCCGGTGTGTCCCCGGTGTGTCGGGGGAACAACGGAGCTGATTCAGATTTGCGTCCGATATGACGTAATATCTGAAATGTGGACCCACGGCCCTATCAGAAAGTTGCTATCAGAAACAATGCCCGACTGTTTTGGACGTAATATGGTCGGTGTTTACATTAGCATCGCTAACACTCAGAGCTAACCTGTACTGGAGAGCATGTGTGTGAAGAAGCAGGAAATCAAAAGGAACTCACCTTGTGGTATAACCGGCAAGAGAGAAAGCCTTTGAGCTCCATCCTGTTTCAGAGAGAATCCTTGATAATCCATGATATGGCGTTTATATTTGTATATATCTGAGACCTATGCTATTGCCTACAAATAGCATGATAGGTGACCTTTAAAACATGTTTTAGTTGTTTCAGGTTTGAAGAGTGAATATGGAAGTCTAATTCACAAGTTAGTCCTAATCATCTTAAACAAGAGCAGGATCTTGAGCCATGATGCCTGTTTTTAAAGTACAGAAACATTCAGAAGGTTTTGTAACGGACCCCTAGTCCTCTTAATTTATAAAGTAATAATAATAAATGTGAATGATTGAGCTCATTAGAGGCCATGGCCCTCCTAATCTGCTCTAAAGAAAGGCAATGATGATCGATGTGAAGGGGCGTCCAGCCATTATCAATAACACACCAAACTACATCATGTGAGATTCAGACATTAGTTTGAATCATGTCTTCATGTTAGAGTAGGCCTACCTCACATGAGCCTGTTTGAAACCTCAATCAATCAATCAATCACTCACT
The DNA here is from genome assembly GCA_031216635.1 of Dissostichus eleginoides. Classification (NCBI taxonomy): domain Eukaryota; kingdom Metazoa; phylum Chordata; class Actinopteri; order Perciformes; family Nototheniidae; genus Dissostichus; species Dissostichus eleginoides. The sequence continues at coordinate 312,754 of JASDAP010000058.1, forward strand.
CACTCAATCAATCAATCAATGTTTATTTATATAGCCCATGATGGGATTATTTATATCTTAAAACCTTTAACAACTATATTTAGATGTTCATAAATATCTACATGTATAAATGCATGTGTAGCAGTTGGACAAACATAGTTAATGGATGATCTCATTATTACCTATTTAACATGTAGGCTACTCAAAAAATAAATAAACTTTACTAAGCCACCTTTTTGTTTTAATGTATTAATTAGACTAAATGTTTTGTGCTGAAAGTCTTATAGTGTCGTGTCTGGTAGGGGGCGTGTCGTGTCTGGGAGGGGGCGTGTCGTGTCTGGGAGGGGGCGTGTCGTGTAGGGGGCGTGGTCTGTGCCGTCTCTCTGTGGCTGCAGCTGGACCCCTTCTCGAAAAATACCGCATTTTTAAATCCGACCGGAAGTAGCACGGCTGAGTCTCTTATTGTTGTGAGTTCCGTTAAGCTAAGCTAACAGCTAACCCGCGCAGAGAGTCGTCGTTGAGCCGGAGAGATGAGCAGACACAGCCGCAGCTCGGGAGGAGGTGAGGAACCCTGAGGAACCGGGGGGAACCGGGAGAACCGATCCCCGTGTATAGTTATTCATTTGACCGTTTACTGCAGCCGTAGCTCTTTAGCGGTTATTGTGAGTTAGCTGTTAGCACTGTTAGCACCGAAGCTAACGGCGGCTGGTCACATGTTTACAGCTCCGGGTTCACACGTGTTTATCTCACAGTAATGTGCCTCTGTTAACGCTTTGTATTCAAACTCTCACAGCCTCCACACCTGAAGCCCGGCGGACCTTTATCCATATTGATATCTGATCACAGGCCTCCAGTTAGCCACAGTTAGCTTAGCTTCATTTAGCCACGTTTAGCTTAGCTTCACTAAGCTAAACTGCAGTTAGCTGTTGTTAGCTTCATTTAGCTTACCGTTTGTTCACCTTTCGTTACTTTGTACTTCTCCTGGTTTTCACCCACTGAATGCTCTAAAGGCCATTTAAATACTAAGCTCACGCCTTTCATATGACCGTGTTCTAGCTTCTCTACTGTGACACCGTACATTTCCCTCCCTCCTCAGTGTGTCCCTCTCTCCTCGTCTCCTCAGTGTGTTCCTCTCATCTCCTCAGTGTGTCCCTCTCTCCTCGTATCCTCAGTGTGTTCCTCTCTCATCTCCTCAGTGTGTTCCTCTCTCCTCGTCTCCTCAGTGTGTTCCTCTCTCCTCATCTCCTCAGTGTGTTCCTCTCTCCTCATCTCCTCAGTGTGTTCCTCTCTCCTCGTCTCCTCAGTGTGTCCCTCTCTCCTCGTCTCCTCAGTGTGTTCCTCTCTCCTCGTCTCCTCAGTGTGTTCCTCTCTCCTCATCTCCTCAGTGTGTTCCTCTCTCCTCATCTCCTCAGTGTGTTCCTCTCTCCTCGTCTCCTCAGTGTGTTCCTCGTCTCCTCAGTGTGTTCCTCTCTCCTCGTCTCCTCAGTGTGTCCCTCTCTCCTCGTCTCCTCAGTGTGTTCCTCGTCTCCTCAGTGTGTTCCTCTCTCCTTGTATCCTCAGTGTGTTCCTCTCTCCTTGTATCCTCAGTGTGTTCCTCTCTCCTCGTATCCTCGGTGTGTTCCTCTCTCCTCGTATCCTCGGTGTGTCCCTCTCTCCTCGTATCCTCGGTGTGTCCCTCTCTCCTCGTATCCTCGGTGTGTCCCTCTCTCCTCGTATCCTCGGTGTGTTCCTCTCTCCTCGTATCCTCAGTGTGTCCCTCTCTCCTCGTATCCTCAGTGTGTCCCTCTCTCCTCGTATCCTCAGTGTGTCCCTCTCTCCTCGTATCCTCAGTGTGTCCCTCTCTCCTCGTATCCTCAGTGTGTCCCTCTCACTGGAATACAGCGCCTCACTCTTTGAATAAACACTTTTATTATTTGGGCTTCTGAGCCGGTGTGAAAAGCTGCTGACTCTCTGAGTGATGTGGTTCCTCAGAGATGAAGGGGTCTGGTATGTTCTGAGTGATGTGGTTCCTCAGAGATGAAGGGGTCTGGTATGTTCTGAGTGATGTGGTTCCTCAGAGATGAAGGGGTCTGGTATGTTCTGAGTGATGTGGTTCCTCAGAGATGAAGGGGTCTGGTATGTTCTGAGTGATGTGGTTCCTCAGAGATGAAGGGTCTGGTATGTTCTGAGCGATGTGGTTCCTCAGATGAAGGGGTCTGGTATGTTCTGAGTGATGTGGTTCCTCAGAGATGAAGGGTCTGGTATGTTCTGAGTGATGTGGTTCCTCAGAGATGGAGGGGTCTGGTATGTTCTGAGTGATGTGGTTCCTCAGAGATGAAGGGGTCTGGTATGTTCTGAGTGATGTGGTTCCTCAGAGATGGAGGGGTCTGGTATGTTCTGAGTGATGTGGTTCCTCAGAGATTAAGGGGTCTGGTATGTTCTGAGTGATGTGGTTCCTCAGAGATGGAGGGGTCTGGTATGTTCTGAGTGATGTGGTTCCTCAGAGATGAAGGGGTCTGGTATGTTCTGAGTGAAAGGCTGCTGACTCTCTGAATGATGTGGTTCCTCAGAGATGAAGGTGTACGTGGGGAACCTGGGCTCGGGGGCCGGAAAGAGTGAGCTGGAACGAGCCTTTGGGTTCTACGGACCCCTCAGGACCGTCTGGATCGCCAGGAATCCTCCAGGCTTCGCCTTCGTCGAGTTCGAAGATCCAAGAGACGCCGACGACGCTGTCAGAGAGCTGGATGGAAAGTAGGTTCAACACACCTGCACACACACACACCTGCACACACACACACACACACCTGCACAAACTACTAACTGAACACCTGCACACACTACTAACTGAACACCTGCACACACACACACACACACCTGCACAAACTACTAACTGAACACCTGCACACACTACTAACTGAACACCTGCACACACTACTAACTGTACACACTACTAACTACACACTCTGACAGTAGACCATCTGGTGATTGATGCTGACAGTAGACCATGTGGTGATTGATGCTGACGCTCTGACAGTAGACCATGTGGTGATTGATGCTGACGCTCTGACAGTAGACCATGTGGTGATTGATGCTGACGCTCTGACAGTAGACCATGTGGTGATTGATGCTGACGCTCTGACAGTAGACCATGTGGTGATTGATGCTGACACTCTGACAGTAGACCATAGTAGACCTTTTGATCAGTAGATCGCAGTAGACGATGTGATGTTCTGATTGGCTCCTCAGGCAGCTGTGTGGCAGTCGGGTGAGGGTGGAGTTGTCGTCAGGAAGTCCTCGGCGCTCACGGTACGACCGCTCCTCCAGCCGGCGGCCCTTCGACCCGACCGACAAGTGCTACGAGTGTGGAGAGAAGGGCCACTACGCATACGACTGCCGGCGACGCGGCCGCCGCAGCGGGAGGAGCAGGTAACTACACCTGGAAACATAGTGTGTGTGAGAGGGGTGTATGGTGAGGGGAAAGAGGTGTGTGTGAGGTGTATGCTTGAAGATGAAGGTAACGGTACGTCCACACGTCCAACGTACGTCCCAACGGCAGCGTTGCGCCTCACTTTGAATGGGTGACGTCACGCTTTTGCCGAACTGCATTGTGGTCGCGTCGCTTTGCCTCCGTTGCTCGCTTCAAAAGTTGAGAAAAGTTCAACTTTTCAAGTGGCGACGGAAGTGCCAGCCAATCGAATCATATGCCAGTACAAGCTCTAGCCAATCAAACCGCGTTGCTTGGTCCTACCGGCAAGCTTCAATGCGACGGAGCCGCGTGGAGTACCGTAAGAGAGGTGTGTGTGAAATGTGAGACAGAGAGAGGTGTACGGTGAAAGGTGTGAGAGAGAGAGGTGTACGGGAGAGAGTGTTTGTGTGAAAGGTGAGACAGAGAGAGGTGTACGGTGAAAGGTGAGTGAGAGAGAGAGGTGTACGGTGAGAGAGGTGTTTGTGTGAAAGGTGAGACAGAGAGGTGTACGGTGAGAGAGGTGTTTGTGTGAAAGGTGAGACAGAGAGGTGTACGGTGAGAGAGGTGTTGTGTTGTGAAAGGTGAGACAGAGAGGTGTACGGTGAGAGGGTTTTGTGTGAAAGGTGAGACAGAGGAGGTGTACGGTGAAGAGGTGTTTGTGTGAAAGGTGAGACAGAGAGGGTACGGTGAGAGAGGTGTTTGTGTGAAAGGTGAGACAGAGAGAGGTGTATGGTGAGAGAGGTGTTTGTGTGAAAGGTGAGACAGAGAGAGGTGTATGGTGAGAGGTGTTTGTGTGAAAGGTGAGACAGAGAGAGGTGTACGGTGAGAGAGGTGTTTGTGTGAAAGGTGAGACAGAGAGGTGTACGGTGAGAGAGGTGTACGGTGAAAGGTGAGACAGAGAGAGGTGAAAGGTGAGACAGAGAGGTGAAAGGTGAGAGAGAGAGAGGTGTACGGTGAAAGGTGAGACAGAGGTGTACGGTGAAAGGTGAGACAGAGAGGTGTACGGTGAGAGAGGTGTACGGTGAAAGGTGAGACAGAGAGAGGTGTACGGTGAAAGGTGAGAGAGAGAGGTGTAGTGTGTGTGTGAGGTGAAAGGTGAGTGTGAGAGAGAGGTGTAGCGTGTGAGAGGTGTGTGTGTGAGAGGTGTACAGTCAGAGTAGTGTGTATGAGAGGTGTACCGTGAAAGGTGAGTGAGAGAGAGGTGTAGCGTGTGAGAGGTGTACAGTCAGAGAGGTGTGTGTGAGAGGTGTACGGTGAAAGGTGAGTGAGAGAGAGGTGTAGCGTGTGAGAGGTGAGTGAGTGAGAGAGAGAGTAGTGTGTGAGAGACAGGTTTGTGTGAAAGGTGACAGACTCTGTGGTCCTGGTTTGTGTGTGTGTGTGTCTCTGTGGTCCTGATGTGTGTGTGTCTCTGTGGTCCTGATATGTGTTTGTCTGTGGTCGGTGTGTGTCTCTGTGGTCCTGATTGTGTGTGTGTGTGTCTCGTGATCCTGATGTGTGTGTGTGTCTGTCTCTGTGGTCCTGATGTGTGTGTGTGTGTGTGTCTCTGTGGTCCTGATGTGTGTGTGTGTGTGTCTCTGTGGTCCTGATGTGTGTCTCTGTGGTCCTGGTGTGTGTGTCTCTGTGGTCCTGGTGTGTGTGTGTGTGTGTCTCTGTGCTCCTGATGTGTGTGCGTGTGTGTCTGTGGTCCTGATGTGTGTGTGTGTGTGTGTGTCTCTCTGTGCTCCTGATGTGTGTGTGTCTGTGGTCCTGATGTGTGTGTGTCTCTGTGGTCCTGATGTGTGTGTGTGTCTCTGTGGTCCTGATGTGTGTGCGTGTGTGTCTGTGGTCCTGATGTGTGTGTGTCTCTGTGGTCCTGATGTGTATGTCTCTGTGGTCCTGATATGTGTGTGTGTCTCTGTGGTCCTGATGTGTGTGTGTCTCATGTTGTCCTGATGTGTATGTCTCTGTGATCCTGATGTGTGTTTGTCTCTGTGGTCCTGATGTGTGTGTATGTGTGTCTGTGGTCCTGATGTGTGTGTGTGTGTGTGTCTCTGTGGTCCTGATGTGTGTCTCTGTGGTCCTGATGTGTGTGTGTGTGTCTCTGTGGTCCTGATGTGTGTGTGTGTGTGTGTGTGTCTCTGTGGTCCTGATGTGTGTCTCTGTGGTCCTGATGTGTGTGTGTCTCATGTTGTCCTGATGTGTGTGTGTGTGTCTTATGTTGTCCTGATGTGTGTGTGTGTGTCTCATGTTGTCCTGATGTGTATGTCTCTGTGATCCTGATGTGTGTGTGTCTCTGTGGTCCTAATGTGTGTGTGTGTCTCTGTGGTCCTGATGTGTGTCTCTGTGATCCTGATGTGTGTGTGTGTGTGTCTCTGTGGTCCTGATGTGTGTGTGTGTGTCTCTGTGGTCCTGATGTGTGTCTCTGTGGTCCTGATGTGTGTGTGTGTCTCTGTGGTCCTGATGTGTGTGTGTGTCTCTGTGGTCCTGATGTGTGTGTGTGTCTCTGTGGTCCTGATGTGTGTGTGTCTCTGTGGTCCTGATGTGTGTGTATGTCTCTGTGGTCCTGATGTGTGTGTCTCTGTGGTCCTGATGTGTGTGTGTGTGTCTCTGTGGTCCTGATGTGTGTGTGTGTCTCTGTGGTCCTGATGTGTGTGTGTGTGTCTCTGTGGTCCTGATGTGTGTGTGTCTCTGTGGTCCTGATGTGTGTGTGTGTCTCTGTGGTCCTGATGTGTGTGTGTGTGTGTGTCTCTGTGGTCCTGGTGTGTGTGTCTCTGTGATCCTGATGTGTGTGTGTGTCTCTGTGGTCCTGATGTGTGTGTCTCTGTGGTCCTGATGTGTGTGTGTGTGTCTCTGTGGTCCTGATGTGTGTGTGTGTCTCTGTGGTCCTGATGTGTGTGTGTGTGTGTGTCTCTGTGGTCCTGATGTGTGTGTGTGTGTGTGTCTCTGTGGTCCTGATGTGTGTGTGTGTCTCTGTGGTCCTGATGTGTGTGTCTCTGTGGTCCTGATGTGTGTGTATGTGTCTCTGTGGTCCTGATGTGTGTGTGTGTGTCTCTGTGGTCCTGATGTGTGTGTATGTGTCTCTGTGGTCCTGATGTGTGTGTGTGTGTGTGTCTCTGTGGTCCTGATGTGTGTGTCTCTGTGGTCCTGATGTGTGTGTCTCTGTGGTCCTGATGTGTGTGTCTCTGTGGTCCTGATGTGTGTGTGTGTGTCTCTGTGGTCCTGATGTGTGTGTCTCTGTGGTCCTGATGTGTGTGTGTGTGTCTCTGTGGTCCTGATGTGTGTGTCTCTGTGGTCCTGATGAGTGTGTGTGTCTCTGTGGTCCTGATGTGTGTGTGTGTGTGTGTGTCTCTGTGGTCCTGATGTGTGTGTGTGTGTCTCTGTGGTCCTGATGTGTGTGTGTGTGGTCTCTGTGGTCCTGATGTGTGTGTGTGTGTGTGTGTGTCTCTGTGGTCCTGATGTGTGTGTGTGTGTATCTGTGGTCCTGATGTGTGTGTGTGTGTGTCTCTGTGGTCCTGATGTGTGTGTGTGTGTGTGTGTGTGTCTCTGTGGTCCTGATGTGTGTGTGTGTGTGTATCTGTGGTCCTGATGTGTGTGTGTGTGTCTCTATGGTCCTGATGTGTGTGTGTGTGTCTCTGTGGTCCTGATGTGTGTGTGTGTCTCTGTGGTCCTGATGTGTGTGTGTGTGTGTGTGTGTGTCTGTGGTCCTGATGTGTGTGTCTCTGTGGTCCTGATGTGTGTGTCTCTGTGGTCCTGATGTGTGTGTGTGTGTCTCTGTGGTCCTAATGTGTGTGTCTCTGTGGTCCTAATGTGTGTGTGTGTCTCTGTGGTCCGGATGTGTGTGTCTCTGTGGTCCTGATGTGTGTGTCTCTGTGGTCCTGATGTGTGTGTGTGTGTGTCTCTGTGGTCCTAATGTGTGTGTCTCTGTGGTCCTAATGTGTGTGTCTCTGTGGTCCTGATGTGTGTGTGTGTGTCTCTGTGGTCCTAATGTGTGTGTCTCTGTGGTCCTAATGTGTGTGTCTCTGTGGTCCTGATGTGTGTCTCTGTGGTCCTAACGTGTGTGTCTCTGTGGTCCTAATGTGTGTCTCTGTGGTCCTGATGTGTGTCTCTGTGGTCCTAACGTGTGTGTCTCTGTGGTCCTGATGTGTGTCTCTGTGGTCCTGATGTGTGTGTGTGTGTGTCTCTGTGGTCCTAATGTGTGTGTCTCTGTGGTCCTAATGTGTGTGTCTCTGTGGTCCTAATGTGTGTGTCTCTGTGGTCCTGATGTGTGTGTCTCTGTGGTCCTGATGTGTGTGTGTGTGTCTCTGTGGTCCTAATGTGTGTGTCTCTGTGGTCCTAATGTGTGTGTGTGTCTCTGTGGTCCTGATGTGTGTGTGTGTGTGTCTCTGTGGTCCTGATGTGTGTGTGTGTGTGTGTCTCTGTGGTCCTAATGTGTGTGTCTCTGTGGTCCTAATGTGTGTGTGTGTCTCTGTGGTCCTGATGTGTGTCTCTGTGGTCCTGATGTGTGTGTGTGTGTCTCTCTGTGGTCCTGATGTGTGTGTCTCTGTGGTCCTGATGTGTGTGTGTGTCTCTGTGGTCCTAATGTGTGTGTGTGTCTCTGTGGTCCTGATGTGTGTGTGTGTGTGTCTCTGTGGTCCTGATGTGTGTGTGTGTGTGTCTCTGTGGTCCTGATGGTCTCTGTTCTGCTGCAGGTCCAGGTCTCGCTCCAGGTCTCGAGGAAGGCGTCACTCCAGGAGCAGGAGCCGAGGAGGAAGGAGGTGAGTCAGAGCCTCGCTGTGTGTTCAGCCAATCACCTGCTGTGTGTTCAGCCAATCACCTGCTGTGTGTTCAGCCAATCACCTGCTGTGTGTTCAGCCAATCACCTGCTGCCTACAGCTGCCTTCAAAATAAAAGCATTAACAACAACAAAAAATACACCAAATAAAGTCTCAAACACAAATTGATGACTCAGCAGTTCTGGGTTTCTCTGGAGAGACACCATCACACCTGTCCTTGACTCACCTGTCCTTGACTCACCTGTCCTTGACTCACCTTTAATCACCTGTCCTTGACTCACCTGTCCTTGACTCACCTTTAATCACCTGTCCTTGACTCACCTGTCCTTAGGCGCTTTCCCACCGGAGTACTTTTCCCAGTATAGTTCAGATAGTTCTTGGGATTTTGCGTTCACACCAAAAAGATCCGGAACTAAAATGAGTTCATGAGAACCTTTTCACCTTTTCAGTCCCTGCTAGAGAGCAGGGACTTCCTGGGAGAAAAAGGTTCCCATTTCTGATTGGCTGGGCGGATTGCAAACCACGCCCCGTAGAACTCGGAAAAGTTTTGTGAAGCCGCCATTGTATTTGCTGGCATTAGCATTATTAGCATTAGCATTAGCCCCGCGCACCAACGGAGAGAGACTACCTTATGGTAACTCAAAAGAAAACATGGGAGCGGTGGAGATGAGGAGGTGTCAGCGTTCTGGCGATTTACTCGGAAGGCTTCAGTAGAAGCTGCTGGGAAGACTCCCAGCAGCTTCTACTGAAAGCCTTCCCCAACTCCGGGGACTGGCTTCAGTAGAAGCTGCTGGGAAGACTCCGGGGGACTCGGGGACTTCGGGTGGCAGCATACGCCGTGAAGTTATTTGCGGCCTGCAGGAAACCCAAAGAAGAAGAAGTGACGTCAGCGGCTTCATTTGTGTAATCCTCCCTCGGGAACTTATTCCGGTGTGAACGCGTTCTGCTAGATGGGACTAAGTACGGCAAAGTACTTGGTGTGAAAGCGCCTCTTGACTCACCTGTCCTTTACTCACCTGTAACTCACCTGTCCTCTGCCTCCTGTCTCAGGTCCGTCTCCCCACGAGGCTCTCGCTCCGCCTCCCCCAGAAGGTCCAGATCCAACACAGCGCCACAGAGAGCCAGGTGAGTCCACTTCCTGTCCCTGAACCCTCAGGATCCGAACCACAGGGGGCTCATGGTCCACTTCCTGTCCCTGACCCCTCAGGATCGAGAACCACAGGGGCTCATGGTCCACTTCCTTTCCCTGACCCTCAGGATCGAGAACCACAGGGGGCTCATGGTCCACTTCCTGTCCCTGACCCCTCAGGATCCAGAACCACAGGGGCTCATGGTCCACTTCCTGTCCCTGACCCCTCAGGATCGAGAACCAGAGGGGGCTCATGGTCCACTTCCTGTCCCTGACCCCTCAGGATCCAGAACCACAGGGGGCTCATGGTCCACTTCCTGTCCCTGACCCCTCAGGATCGAGAACCAGAGGGGGCTCATGGTCCACTTCCTGTCCCTGACCCTCAGGATCCAGAACCACAGGGGGCTCATGGTCCACTTCCTGTCCCTGACCCCTCAGGATCCAGAACCACAGGGGGCTCATGGTCCACTTCCTGTCCCTGACCCCTCAGGATCCAGAACCACAGGGGGCTCATGGTCCACTTCCTGTCCCTGAACCCTCAGGGTCCAAAACCACAGGGGGCTCATGGTCCACTTCCTGTCCCTGAACCCTCAGGATCCAAAACCACAGGGGGCTCATGGTCCACTTCCTGTCCCTGAACCCTCAGGATCCAGAACCACAGGGGGCTCATCGTCTGTTTCTCTGTTTCTCTCTCAGACCCAGGTCCAGGTCTCCCTCCAGGTCTAGAGCTAGACCCAGGTCCAGGTCTAGGTCAAAGTCCAGGTCCAGGTCCAAGTCGCAGTCAGGGTCCAGACCACGAGCCAGACCCAGATCCAGGTCCGCGTCCCGAGGCCCGAGCAGGTAACCGTTCACAATAAGAGTCCTATAATAATCACTGAGACATATAACGATCACTGAGGGGAGACTTTCACAATAAGAGACATAGTGATCACTGAAGGGAGACTTTCACAATAAGAGACATAGTGATCACTGAGGGGAGACTTTCACAATAAGAGACATAGTGATCACTGAGAGGAGACTTTCACAATAAGAGACATAGTGATCACTGAGGGGAGACTTTCACAATAAGAGACAGTGATCACTGAGAGGAGACTTTCACAATAAGAGACATAGTGATCACTGAGGGGAGACTTTCACAATAAGAGACAGTGATCACTGAGGGGAGACTTTCACAATAAGAGACAGTGATCACTGAGAGGAGACTTTCACAATAAGAGACATAGTGATCACTGAGGGGAGACTTTCACAATAAGAGACAGTGATCACTGAGGGGAGACTTTCACAATAAGAGACATAGTGATCACTGAGGGGAGATTTTCACAATAAGAGCATAGTGATCACTGAGGGGAGATTTTCACAATAAGAGACAGTGATCACTGAGGGAGACTTTCACAATAAGAGACAGTGATCACTGAGGGGAGACTTTCACAATAAGAGACAGTGATCACTGAGGGGAGACTTTCACAATAAGAGACATAGTGATCACTGAGGGGAGATTTTCACAATAAGAGACAGTGATCACTGAGGGGAGACTTTCACAATAAGAGACAGTGATCACTGAGGGGAGACTTTCACAATAAGAGACAGTGATCACTGAGAGGAGACTTTCACAATAAGAGACAGTGATCACTGAGAGGAGACTTTCACAATAAGAGACAGTGATCACTGAGGGAGACTTTCACAATAAGAGACAGTGATCACTGAAGGGAGACATCACAATAAGAGACAGTGATCACTGAGGGGAGACTTTCACAATAAGAGACAGTGATCACTGAGGGGAGACTTTCACAATAAGAGACAGTGATCACTGAGGGGAGACTTTCACAATAAGAGACATAGTGATCACTGAGGGGAGACTTTCACAATAAGAGACATAGTGATCACTGAGGGGAGACTTTCACAATAAGAGACAGTGATCACTGAGGGGAGACTTTCACAATAAGAGACATAGTGATCATTGAGGGGAGACTTTCACAATAAGAGACAGTGATCACTGAGGGAGACTTTCACAATAAGAGACAGTGATCACTGAGGGGAGACTTTCACAATAAGAGACAGTGATCACTGAGGGAGACTTTCACAATAAGAGACATAGTGATCACTGAGGGGAGACTTTCACAATAAGAGACATAGTGATCACTGAGGGGAGACTTTCACAATAAGAGACAGTGATCACTGAGGGGAGACTTTCACAATAAGAGACATAGTGATCACTGAGGGAGGCGTTCTTGGTGATTGTCGTGGTGTTGTTGCTCCAGGAGAGGTCCTCCTGTGCTGCTCACCTGCTCCACAGCAGCACCCTGATGGTCAGGGGGTTGGGTTGAGGGATGGGAGGTTGGGTTGAGGTTCTCCTGAAGTCGACAACTATCTCCTTTGTTTTCTCCACATGAGGAAGAGATTGTTGTCTCTGCACCACGTGGCCAGCTCAGGGGTCCGCGGGGTCTTAAAAGTATTAAAAGTTGATCAATCAATTTGGCGAAAATTAAGGCTATTAAAAGTATTAAATGGCATTTTCCAAGGTATTAAGAAGGTCCACAGCAACGACAACATGAAACACCCTTTAATTTACTGCAACGACATGTCGGGAAACCCCTCAAGGCGGCCCCATGCATAGCACGCCGTAAAATGCTGCTTCTTATTTTAAGTTTCGTTGCCTTGCTCTGCTCTGTGGGGGGGGGGGGGGGGAAGAGTGTGTTGGGGCGCCACTGATGGTGATGAAAGCTAGTTCGAGGGGCCCCCACAGACTCTAGAATCGCCACTGTCGAAACGGGATCAGAGCTGTCCGGTCCCACATGCTAAGTAATAGCCAGAAAGCCGCAGCGTTTAAGTCCCGACTCTCCCAATGGCCAATCCGTGCCTCCCCTGACTGCACGTCGCTGACACTCACCGCTGCAGACTCTCTGCACGGAGGAGCAGCGGAGGAGCAGCAGCGGAGGAGCAGCAGCGGAGGAGCAGCAGCGGAGGAGCAGCGGAGGAGGAGCAGCGGAGGAGGAGCAGCGGAGGAGCAGCGGAGGAGCAGCGGAGGAGCAACGGAGTCCGGGCGATGCTGCTCCTCCTCCAAGGAAGAGACACACGTTCACTAAGCCGAACGATATCCGGTCACAGAGATCTGCTATTTTAAAGTAAAGTCAACACGTATCGACCCTAAATATAGTCTATGCTAACCCATAAGAACCCGGACCCATTTCTACTTTTGGGAAAATTAAGGGGAACATAATTTAGACTAAATAGACCACCTAGAACACATTTCTGACAAGAAACCCCCCCTAGTGTCAAATATCTGAAATGGGACGTATATGTCACATTGGGCTTTAATGGTAAAATAACTCTTATTTATAACTTCACTAACGAGGATGATTTTCTGGTTTAAATTAGTTTGAACATTCTTTGAATTGAAGAATCAGAACATATTAACTCAATATAATGGAATCAGCTAAATGAACTGAGCAGATCATAATCATATTTCTAATTGTGCATATATGTCACTTTGGGTTCACTGCGAAAGTTTAGGGTTAAAGTCGGGGTGGGCGATATGACGATGTATATCGTCGAGACGATATTAGGTCTCCACGATATGCCTTTTCAGAGATATCATATCTATCGTGATACAGAGAGTCACTCAGTCATAGAATGTGCACTTACTGTGAGTGCTGCGAGTGCACATTCTATGATTTGCAGTTCTATACCTTAATTTATACTTCTGTAGTACGACGGTTTCGTTTGCCAAAAAATAACAGATCTACAAGCTAACAACGCGTCTCGACCGCACCGCAATGACCTCATTGCTTGCTTGAAGGTCTGTTGTGTTGATCACACGCTCCCAAAGTCCCCGCCCCCTTTCTTCTTGGCAGCGAGGGAAACAACACTGTTGGCAGTCTGCACACACAGCAATAATGGACGGAGAGTCAGATTCAGATGTAGAAGAATTAGTCCCCAAAAAGAACTCTACGTCTGTGGCAGAATTCCCGTTAGCCGGTAATTACCGGACTATGACCAGTAAAATATGCTGAAGACCGGCAAATCTAAATCTCTGCGGTCAAAATGTCCGGTCAAAATAATTTCCCTTTAGCGCAATACCGCATCAGTTGCGCCACTTATGTGACAGACAAGAAGAGTCTGTGACAGACAAGAAGAGTCTGTGACAGACAGGAAGAGTATGTGACAGACAAGAAGAGTCTGTGACAGACAGGAAGAGTATGTGACAGACAAGAAGAGTCTGTGACAGACAAGACGAGTCTGTGACAGACAAGAAGAGTACGTGACAGACAGGAAGAGTACGTGACAGACAGGAAGAGTACGTGACAGACAGGAAGAGTCTGTGACAGACAAGAAGAGTCTGTGACAGACAGGAAGAGTCTGTGACAGACAGGAAGAGTATGTGACAGACAGGAAGAGTCTGTGACAGACAGGAAGAGTATGTGACAGACAAGAAGAGTATGTGACAGACAGGAAGAGTATGTGACAGACAGGAAGAGTCTGTGACAGACAAGAAGAGTATGTGACAGACAGGAAGAGTATGTGACAGACAAGAAGAGTACGTGACAGACAAGAAGAGTACGTGACAGACAAGAAGAGTCTGTGACAGACAAGAAGAGTACGTGACAGACAAGAAGAGTATGTGAAGAGTATGTGACAGACAAGAAGAGTCTGTGACAGACAAGAAGAGTATGTGAAGAGTACGTGACAGACAAGAAGAGTGTGTGACAGACAAGAAGAGTCTGTGACAGACAAGAAGAGTACGTGACAGACAAGAAGAGTCTGTGACAGACAAGAAGAATCTGTGACAGACAAGAAGAGTATGTGACAGACAAGAAGAGTATGTGACAGACAAGAAGAGTACGTGACAGACAAGAAGAGTACGTGACAGACAAGAAGAGTATGTGACAGACAAGAAGAGTACGTGACAGAAAGGAAGAGTATGTGACAGACAAGAAGAGTATGTGACAGACAAGAAGAGTACGTGACAGACAAGAAGAGTACGTGACAGACAAGAAGAGTCTGTCACAGACAAGAAGAGTCTGTGACAGACAAGAAGAGTACGTGACAGACAGGAAGAGTACGTGACAGACAAGAAGAGTCTGTCACAGACAAGAAGAGTACGTGACAGACAAGAAGAGTACGTGACAGACAGGAAGAGTACGTGAAGAGTATGTGACAGACAAGAAGAGTACGTGACAGACAGGAAGAGTATGTGACAGACAAGAAGAGTACGTGACAGACAAGAAGAGTACGTGACAGACAAGAAGAGTCTGTCACAGACAAGAAGAGTCTGTGACAGACAAGAAGAGTACGTGACAGACAGGAAGAGTACGTGACAGACAAGAAGAGTCTGTGACAGACAAGAAGAGTACGTGACAGACAGGAAGAGTATGTGACAGACAAGAGGAGTATGTGACAGACAAGAAGAGTCTGTGACAGACAAGAAGAGTGTGTGACAGACAAGAAGAGTATGTGACAGACAAGAAGAGTACGTGACAGACAAGAAGAGTACGTGAAGAGTATGTGACAGACAAGAAGAGTCTGTGACAGACAAGAAGAGTACGTGAAGAGTATGTGACAGACAAGAAGAGTCTGTGACAGACAAGAAGAGTGTGTGACAGACAAGAAGAGTCAATTCTAATGTCTAACACTTAATGTGGAGAAAGAGATGTCCTGTATGGGTTGATTGTGCGTTGATCTGTTGGTAATGCCTCGGGGTTCCGGTGGGCATGTAAACAAATGCATAATGCTGCGCTATATTTTGTGGCCTCACCCGGTTGCATAGCGACGCTTATTGTTTAGGTGTCTTTTAATAAGCAGGTAGTCATATCATTAGCTAGAACTAGCTAGATCTGATCGATATGGACATAAACGCGAGTGAAGTCTAATCTGACGGGAGAGAGAGATCAGCTGCTGCTGACGAGTCGACACGCAGCTCTGCATGATCACCTGCAGCGGTGAGCGGAGCAACACACAAACTTCAGTACGGTGGCCCTGAAGTGCAAAACGCCGCAGCATTTCAGAAAATGCTGCGGCGTTTTGCACTTCAGGGCCACCGTACTTCAGGTTAGAATATCACACGTAGCTATTTGAATGACCTCTCAAGCTAGTTTTACTGTCGGGTCACTCTGGATCAGCGAGCTGCATGATACTGACGGCCTGTCAGGAGAGGGGGAGAGCGCTCCGTTATTCCCGTGTTATTGTAAGTTACTGTACACTTTTGAATAATGTAGTTCATCTACTATAATTAGTTTGTTTAATATCGAATCATATCAATTTGTTTTAAAGCTCAATAAATAACAAAGAAGACCTTTGACCGGCACTTTTCTCATTTTGTCCGGAAGATTTCAACTTTAACGGATATTTTGACCGGCGAAAAAATATTCTAATGGGAACTCTGGTCTGTGGTATGGAACTATTTTGGATTTTACACAACAGACACGGACCAAACAAACGTAATTTGCAAAAAAGAAAATGTGAAAGCGACAGATGGCAACACGTCGGGCTTACGAGACCACCTCAAACGCAAGCACCAGAAAGAGTATGCAGAGTCTGTAAGAGTGCAAGGTCCCCGCGTGTGAACGCACAATCTACCGCAGCCACTGCACCAGTACGACCAAAACAAACCACCTTAACGCAGGCATCTGATAAAGGGGCTCCTTATGAAAAGACTAGCAAACGGTGGAAAGACATAACTGACGCGGTGGCGTTTTATGTGGCCAAGGATATGCATCCAATAAAGAGCGTGGAAGACAGGTTTCGTGAGGCTGATGAAAACAGTTGACCCGCGCCGTGGGTCAACTGTTTTCATCAGCCTCACGAACCTGTCTGTCGAGTCAGGATTCAGACAGTATTGCACTTCATTTATTGTCTTGGTTGATTCTGTTGGCTTATATTTTATTTTATCAGTAAGGTATTTATATGGTTTTTCCCTTTTTGAAACAGAGGTTCAGTTATGCTAAAGTCTTTGATTGCACTTCAAGTCTAAAGTTTACATTTTAATTGTTTGGCACTGACTTTTCCTCATTGATGTTTGATGTTTTACGTAGTTCTGTTTCACTCTCCTTGTCATGTTTATTGATGTTACATCACTGCTAGTGCTACCTAAAACAGAAAGTGCATTTTTATACTGAGAAACTGTGCCTTGAATATTTTCTTTTATTTAGCAAGAGAGTGCACTTCACTTGGTGAAGAAACCAGTGTTAACGTTTGTTGTAGGGCAGGGGTGCCCACACTTTTTCAGCTTGAGAGCTACTTTTAAAATGACCAAGCCCAAATGATCTACCTACAGGTCCGCCCCTGCCCAATCTGTCGTGAGCGGGGGGGGGGGCTAGTGGACTACACTGCGGATAAACTGTGGCGCGTTTACACTAATTGCGCCGCATAAGCGGATAACAGTGCGCCACATTTGCGCTTCAGATGAGGAGGTGAGGCCCCCTCATAACTGCATGAACCTGTATGGCACAATACAACTCAGCCTGGCTGACCTGCACTTCAATCAAGTGGATAATGCCAAAGTAAGGATGATGATAGGCTAACTTTAAAAAAAAAAAAAAGTTTTTTTTTTTTTTTTCTTCTTTTTTTTAAAATGCGATCGACCCACACTACGCTTGCAATCGACCGGTCGATCGCGATCGACGTATTGGGCACCCCTGCTGTAGGGTGTAGGCCTACCTACTTGAGCACTGAGGAAGCCTCATCAAAATGCCTGTTGAATTGTTCATTCAGGGACTCATTGCAGAATTAAACCAGCATGAAGTGGTGTCTGTGACTCCTTTGGATTCGAGTGGTTGTTCCCTTGTCGGTGGTTGTTCCCTTGTCGGTGGTTGTTCCCTTGTCGGTGGTTGTTCCCTTGTCGGTGGTTGTTCCCTTGTCGGTGGTTGTTCCCTTGTGTCGGTGGTTGTTCCCTTGTCGGTGGTTGTTTCCTTGTCGGTGGTTGTTCCCTTGTGTCGGTGGTTGTTCCCTTGTGTCGGTGGTTGTTCCCTTGTCGGTGGTTGTTCCCTTGTGTCGGTGGTTGTTCCCTTGTCGGTGGTTGTTCCCTTGTCGGTGGTGGTTACCTTGTCGGTGGTGGTTACCTTGTCGGTGGTTGTTCCCTTGTCGGTGGTTGTTCCCTTGTCGGTGGTTGTACTGTTAGGTAACTTGAAAAATAACCATAATAACCGACATGAAAAAATATCGTGATAAACATCGTCTATCGTGATACTGCTTGAAAAATATCGTGATATTATATTTTTCAATATCGCCCACCTCTAGGTTAAAGTCCCGATGTGACGCCACCGTCACAGCGATATTTATCTCATTTGTTTCATATCAATTTGATCAATAAATGTTCCACAGCAGGTTCAATGGAATGAAGGAAATGTCATGTCAGCATTTTCATTCTTAAATGGCTTGAATTTTACCTTTTTAGCAACAAAAAAAAAAGCTTTTGAAATGTAGCTCGTTCTGTCACATGTGTTGGTCTAGCACATGGACATGTTGTCATGGGAACACAAAGTCACATGACCTGGCCCATGACCCGGCCCATGACCCCCCAGACTGTTCAGGCTGTCACTGAGGGACTTCATGAGATAAAATAAAGGCTAAAGCTGTATAAGGAACTTTCCAGAACATTTAAATGTCATGTGACGCCAGTGTCACGGTGGGTTAGGAACGAGAACAGTCAGCAGGGTGAAGAGCAGGGGGCTGAGCACACATCCTGCGGGGGAACCCGTACTCAGTGTGATGGGGTCTGAGGTGTTGCTGCCGACCCGTACAGATGGGGGTCTGAGGTGTTGCTGCCGACCCGTACAGATGGGGGTCTGAGGTGTTGCTGCCGACCCGTACAGATGGGGGTCTGAGGTGTTGCTGCCGACCCGTACAGATGGGGGTCTGAGGTGTTGCTGCCGACCCGTACAGATGGGGGTCTGAGGTGTTGCTGCCGACCCGTACAGATGGGGGTCTGAGGTGTTGCTGCCGACCCGTACACATGGGGGTCTGAGGTGTTGCTGCCGACCCGTACAGATGGGGGTCTGAGGTGTTGCTGCTGATATATGTAGATATGACTTTTCGCCGTTAATCTCCGTCACGTTGTTTCCATAGCAACTTCCTGTCAACAGCTCCAACTCCTTCAAAATAAAAGCATGTCCATAAAAAATAGGAAGCCAAGCCAAATTACACTTAAGACTATACAACTGCAACACAAGTAACAAACACAATGCAACATCCTTTTCAGATTCAAAGAACCCAAATTGGGTTAGGCTATACATGAACGAATAACTATAAAACAACAATATCGTAGAATAACAAAATGAATGCCGTGAATAAACCGTTTTTGGTTGCGTTTCCACTTGGCCTAGTTCCGGCTAGCGGGTACTTTTTTACAGTTTTCTGGCTCTCCAAAATGGAGGTTCTTTCCGGGCCAAC
>JASDAP010000058.1:336441-338941 GCA_031216635.1 Dissostichus eleginoides
ATCTATGGAATAGGAAGTCAAGGGTTGAAGCTCCGTTCGAAGCTTCAGTGTCAAACTGCCAGTGGCGGTTCTAGACCAATTTGACTGGGGGGGCCAGGCTGGGGCCAGTTATTTTCTGAGGGGGGCACAATAAATGCAGGACGAAAAAGACAAAGACAGTATGAAGTAATTGCGCATAAGAAAATAATGCAATATAGTTATTGGTATTTGTTTCATTACACATTATTATATGCTTACCTTTAACCTTTGTGTGCTGTTTGGGTCTGTGGGACCCGTTTCAGTGTTTACTAAAATAAATTGTATGCAATTAAATTATTTGAACCTGCTGTATTTGGGGTTGGACCTCACATCCTCTAGGGGGAAGATTTTTTTTTAAATGTTGAAGTTAATGCATCAATCGGGTGCACTTTGAGCACAACATGAATTTATGGATACAGCTCTCACACTCAGATTAAAGGGAGCTGTATACTTTTCCTAATCCAAACATCTTAGAATATGATCACAACCAATAACAAATCATTTAAACTTGTTTATTCTTATCTTACCTAGTTAGCATTCTTTCTTTTTATTTATGCATATTTGACTAATCACTCCCCTTTTAAACTGTTTTTTTTTTTTTTTTTTAACTGTCCTATAGTACACATTGGAATGATTCTTACTTTTTAATTTTTTACAACTATATTAAATAGA
Source organism: Dissostichus eleginoides (assembly GCA_031216635.1). Taxonomy (NCBI): domain Eukaryota; kingdom Metazoa; phylum Chordata; class Actinopteri; order Perciformes; family Nototheniidae; genus Dissostichus; species Dissostichus eleginoides. The sequence goes on from JASDAP010000058.1 coordinate 337,132, forward strand.
TAAAGGTGGTGCTCGCTCACAGAGGTGTGTGCTCCTCCGTGGCGATGACGGCTTGCGTTAAAAAAATTAATAAAACATATTTGTAAAGTGGGGGCTATTGAGGGCTTGCGAGCTACCGGTAGCTCGCGATCGACATGTTGGAGACCCCTGCTCTAATGGGTCCGACTACAATGACAAATATCGTTAGTTTCGCCTATTCCGTCAGACAAGAAATCGTTTAATCATAAACTATTTCTTTTTTTTTTTTCATTTTCAGGGGGGCCACAGGGGGGTCCAAAGTCAGTGTTAGGGGGGCACTGGCCCCCCCTGGCCCCCCCTTAGAACCGCCCCTGCAAACTACCATCACTAGAGGATGCGGCCTCTGGGTGTCCCCCACGTCAGAGTGCCCAGGAAGTAAACTGGAAATGAGAAATGTCCAACGAGGCGTTCTGGGGCAGCAGACACTGTTAGAGTTTACTCCCTACAGGGTGCACTTTGAGGGTTTGTGACTCTGCAGACCGTTTACATGCAGAAGCTTCAGAACACAAGGGGACGGGTCAGAACCAGAGAAGCATGGGACCTTTAAGGGTTAAGTCAGATTTCTTGTTTTTCCCTCAGAGTTCTGAATGATTTATGTTCTATATCAGGGTTCAGACTCATAATGCTGACTCAGGTCAGGGTTCAGGACTCATAATGCTGACTCATGTCAGGGTTCAGGACTCATAATGCTGACTCATGTCAGGGTTCAGGACTCATAATGCTGACTCATGCCAGGGTTCAGGACTCATAATGCTGACTCATGTCAGGGTTCAGGACTCATAATGCTGACTCATGTCAGGGTCAGGACTCATAATGCTGACTCATGTCAGGGGTCAGGACTCATAATGCTGACTCATGTCAGGGGTCAGGACTCATATGCTGACTCATGTCAGGGTTCAGGACTCATAATGCTGACTCATGTCAGGGTCAGGACTCATAATGCTGACTCATGTCAGGGTTCAGGACTCATAATGCTGACTCATGTCAGGGTCAGGACTCATAATGCTGACTCATGTCAGGGTCAGGACTCATAATGCTGACTCATGTCAGGGTTCAGGACTCATAATGCTGACTCATGTCAGGGTTCAGGACTCATAATGCTGACTCATGTCAGGGTTCAGGACTCATAATGCTGACTCATGTCAGGGGTCAGGACTCATAATGCTGACTCATGTCAGGGGTCAGGACTCATAGTGCTGACTCATGTCAGGGTTCAGGACTCATAATGCTGACTCATGTCAGGGTGAAGGACTCATAATGCTGACTCATGTCAGGGTTCAGGACTCATAATGCTGACTCATGTCAGGGGTCAGGACTCATAATGCTGGCTCATGTCAGGGGTCAGGACTCATAATGCTGACTCATGTCAGGGTTCAGGACTCATAAAACTGACTCATGTCAGGGGTCAGGACTCATAATGCTGACTCATGTCAGGGTGAAGGACTCATAATGCTGACTCATGTCAGGGTGAAGGACATAATGCTGACTCATGTCAGGGGTCAGGACTCATAATGCTGACTCATGTCAGGGGTCAGGACTCAATGCTGACTCATGTCAGGGTTTAGGACTCATAATGCTGACTCATGTCAGGGTGAAGGACTCATAATGCTGACTCATGTCAGGGTTAAGGACTCATAATGCTGACTCATGTCAGGGGTCAGGACTCATAATGCTGACTCATGTCAGGGGTCAGGACTCATAATGCTGACTCATGTCAGGGTGAAGGACTCATAATGCTGACTCATGTCAGGGTGAAGGACTCATAATGCTGACTCATGTCAGGGTGAAGAAC
>JASDAP010000058.1:346441-452856 GCA_031216635.1 Dissostichus eleginoides
GTGTCTTGTTAGATTTCTGGGTAGGGGAGGGACGTCTGGGTCCTACGGCCCGTGGTGTGGCTGGCCCAAGGCCCCCTTCTTCTTTTGTTTGTTTTTACCAGACCTCCAGACCTCGTTCTTTTGCCGGTTGGCCCATGTGAATAACGGCTGTAACCCATAAATAAATGGTCGCCGTTAAGTGCTGGATGTTTTGGTGTGTTTTCTTTTATGCTGCGGGTCTCCCCACGAGCCACTACCAGAGAAGGAACCTTCTAAACTGTGTGTGTGTGTGTGTGTGTGTGTGTGTGTGTGTGTGTGTGTGTGTGTGTGTGTGTGTGTGTGTACAGACTCAGATTGATGGGTACGTGCAGTTGGTTCGGTCCAGAGTCGAGGAGAAGATGAACAAGTGAGTTACATCGAGTATTAACTATTGTTATTATATCCCAGTGTTGAACCGTGTGTATCCCAGCAGGACCTCCTGTAGACCCCCCCCTCCTGTAGACCCCCCCCCTCCTGAAGACACCCCCCCGTCCTGTAGACTCTGAATAGCTTGAAGGCCCTGACGGTTCACCACTGATATATATAGAGTATTAGTTACAGACTTTATCTAAAGTAATATCTGTGTGTGTTTCAGGCTGCAGGACCGTCTACCTGGAGCGGTGAAGAAAACCAAAGCTGAGTGACCCCCCCCATCAGGACCCCCCCCCATCAGGACCCCCCCCCATCAGGACCCCCATCAGGACCCCATCAGGACACCCCTCCATCTGGCCACCCCATCAGGACCCCCATCAGGACACCCCTCCATCTGGTCCCCCCCATCAGGACCCCCATCAGGACACCCCTCCATCTGGCCCCCCCCATCAGGACCCCCCCATCAGGGCCCCCCCCATCATGACCCCCGATCAGGACCCCCATCAGGCCCCCTCCATCTTGCCCCCCCCATCAGGGCCCCCCCCATCAGGACCCCTCCATCTGGCCCCCCCCTGGTCCCCCCCCATCAGGACCCCATCAGGACCCCCCCATCAGGACCCCTCCATCTGGCCCCCCCATCAGGACCCCCATCAGGACCCCCCCATCTGCCCCATCCCCTCAGGACCCCCATCAGGACACCCCTCCATCTGGCCCCCCCCATCAGGACCCCCATCAGGACACCCCTCCATCTGGCCCCCCAATCTGGCCCCCCCCATCAGGACCCCCCCATCAGGGCCCCCCCATCAGGACCCCATCAGGAGCCCCATCAGGACCCCCATCAGGACCCCCATCAGGATGTAATCAGCTGATCAATCTGTACCCGAGCAATCGTTCGAAATAAAGTTTATTAATTTCTCTAGAAACGAGTTTGAGGTTTATTTTACGACTGGAAGCAGAGAGCTGTCAATCAAATTCATACTGAGATCGCCCTCTGTATAATGTGTACTACATATACTCGTATGGTAGTATTCATACTGTGATCGCCCTCTGTATAATGTGTACTACATATACTCGTATGGTAGTATTCATACTGTGATCGCCCTCTGTATAATGTGAACTACACATATACTCGTATGGTAGTATTCATACTGAGATCGCCCTCTGTATAATGTGTACTACATATACTCGTATGGTAGTATTCATACTGAGATCGCCCTCTGTATAATGTGTACTACATATACTTGTATGGTAGTATTCATACTGAGATCGCCCTCTGTATAATGTGTACTACATATACTTGTATGGTAGTATTCATACTGAGATCGCCCTCTGTATAATGTGTACTACATATACTCGTATGGTAGTATTCATACTGTGATCGCCCTCTGTATAATGTGTACTACATATACTCGTATGGTAGTATTCATACTGTGATCGCCCTCTGTATAATGTGTACTACACATATACTCGTATGGTAGTATTCATACTGTGATCACACTCTGTATAATGTGTACTACATATACTAGTATGGTAGTATTCATACTGTGATCGCCCTCCGTATAATGTGTACTACACATATACTCGTATGGTAGTATTCATACTGTGATCGCCCTCTGTATAATGTGTACTACATATACTCGTATGGTAGTCTCCGTATAATGTGTACTACACATATACTCGTATGGTAGTATTCATACTGTGATCACCCTCTGTATAATGTGTACCACACATATACTCGTATGGTAGTATTCATACTGTGATCACCCTCTGTATAATGTGTACTACATATACTCGTGTATGGTAGTATTCATACTGTGATCACCCTCTGTATAATGTGTACTACTCATATACTCGTATGGTAGTATTCATACTGTGATCACCCTCTGTATAATGTGTACTACATATACTCGTATGGTAGTATTCATACTGTGATCGCCCTCTGTATAATGTGTACTACACATATACTCGTATGGTAGTATTCATACTGTGATCGCCCTCTGTATAATGTGTACTACACATATACTCGTATGGTAGTATTCATACTGTGATCACCCTCTGTATAATGTGTGCTACACATATACTCGTATGGTAGTATTCATACTGTGATCACCCTCTGTATAATGTGTACTACATATACTCGTATGGTAGTATTCATACTGTGATCGCCCTCTGTATAATGTGTACTACACATATACTCGTATGGTAGTATTCATACTGTGATCACCCTCTGTATAATGTGTACCACACATATACTCGTGTATGGTAGTATTCATACTGTGATCACCCTCTGTATAATGTGTACTACTCATATACTCGTATGGTAGTATTCATACTGTGATCGCCCTCTGTATAATGTGTACTACATATATACTCGTGTATGGTAGTATTCATACTGTGATCACCCTCTGTATAATATGTACTACATATACTCGTATGGTAGTATTCAAACTGTGATCGCCCTCCGTATAATGTGTACTACACATACTCGTATGGTAGTCTCCGTATAATGTGTACTACACAATACTCGTAGGTAGTATTCATACTGTGATCACCCTCCGTAATGTGTACTACATATACTCGTATGGTAGTATTCATACTGTGATCGCCCTCTGTATAATGTGTAACTACATACTCGTATGGTAGTCTCCGTATAATGTGTACTACACATATACTCGTATGGTAGTATTCATACTGTGATCACCTCCGTATAATGTGTATTACATATACTCGTATGGTAGTATTCATACTGTGATCACCCTCTGTATAATGTGTACCACACATATACTCGTATGGTAGTATTCATACTGTGATCGCCCTCTGTATAATGTGCCACACATATACTCGTATGGTAGTATTCATACTGTGATCACCCTCTGTATAATGTGTACTACATATACTCGTGTATGGTAGTATTCATACTTTGATCACCCTCTGTATAATGTGTACTACTCATATACTTGTATGGTAGTATTCATACTGTGATCGCCCTCTGTATAATGTGTACTACATATATACTCGTGTATGGTAGTATTCATACTGTGATCACCCTCTGTATAATGTGTACTACATATACTCGTATGGTAGTATTCATACTGTGATCGCCCTCTGTATAATGTGTACTACACATATACTCGTATGGTAGTATTCATACTGTGATCGCCCTCTGTATAATGTGTACTACACATATACTCGTATGGTAGTATTCATACTGTGATCGCCCTCTGTATAATGTGTACTACATATACTCGTATGGTAGTATTCATACTGTGATCACCCTCTGTATAATGTGTACTACATATACTCGTATGGTAGTATTCATACTGTGATCGCCCTCTGTATAATGTGTACTACACATATACTCTTATGGTAGTATTCATACTGTGATCACCCTCTGTATAATGTGTACCACACATATACTCGTGTATGGTAGTATTCATACTGTGATCACCCTCTGTATAATGTGTACTACTCATATACTCGTATGGTAGTATTCATACTGTGATCGCCCTCTGTATAATGTGTACTACTCATATACTCGTATGGTAGTATTCATACTGTGATCACCCTCTGTATAATGTGTACTACATATACTCGTATGGTAGTATTCATACTGTGATCGCCCTCTGTATAATGTGTACTACATATACTCGTATGGTAGTATTCATACTGTGATCGCCCTCTGTATAATGTGTACTACATATACTTGTATGGTAGTATTCATACTGAGATCGCCCTCTGTATAATGTGTACTACATATACTCGTATGGTAGTATTCATACTGTGATCGCCCTCTGTATAATGTGTACTACATATACTCGTATGGTAGTATTCATACTGTGATCGCCCTCTGTATAATGTGTACTACACATATACTCGTATGGTAGTATTCATACTGTGATCACACTCTGTATAATGTGTACTACATATACTAGTATGGTAGTATTCATACTGTGATCGCCCTCCGTATAATGTGTACTACACATATACTCGTATGGTAGTATTCATACTGTGATCGCCCTCTGTATAATGTGTACTACATATACTCGTATGGTAGTCTCCGTATAATGTGTACTACACATATACTCATATGGTAGTATTCATACTGTGATCACCCTCTGTATAATGTGTACCACACATATACTCGTATGGTAGTATTCATACTGTGATCACCCTCTGTATAATGTGTACTACATATACTCGTGTATGGTAGTATTCATACTGTGATCACCCTCTGTATAATGTGTACTACTCATATACTCGTATGGTAGTATTCATACTGTGATCACCCTCTGTATAATGTGTACTACATATACTCGTATGGTAGTATTCATACTGTGATCGCCCTCTGTATAATGTGTACTACACATATACTCGTGTATGGTAGTATTCATACTGTGATCACCCTCTGTATAATGTGTACTACTCATATACTCGTATGGTAGTATTCATACTGTGATCGCCCTCTGTATAATGTGTACTACTCATATACTCGTATGGTAGTATTCATACTGTGATCGCCCTCTGTATAATGTGTACTACATATATACTCGTGTATGGTAGTATTCATACTGTGATCACCCTCTGTATAATGTGTACTACATATACTCGTATGGTAGTATTCAAACTGTGATCGCCCTCCGTATAATGTGTACTACACATACTCGTATGGTAGTCTCCGTATAATGTGTACTACACATATACTCATATGGTAGTATTCATACTGTGATCACCCTCCGTATAATGTGTACTACATATACTCGTATGGTAGTATTCATACTGTGATCGCCCTCTGTATAATGTGTACTACATATACTCGTATGGTAGTCTCCGTATAATGTGCACTACACATATACTCGTATGGTAGTATTCATACTGTGATCACCCTCCGTATAATGTGTATTACATATACTCGTATGGTAGTATTCATACTGTGATCACCCTCTGTATAATGTGTACCACACATATACTCGTATGGTAGTATTCATACTGTGATCGCCCTCTGTATAATGTGTACCACACATATACTCGTATGGTAGTATTCATACTGTGATCACCCTCTGTATAATGTGTACTACATATACTCGTGTATGGTAGTATTCATACTTTGATCACCCTCTGTATAATGTGTACTACTCATATACTTGTATGGTAGTATTCTTACTGTGATCGCCCTCTGTATAATGTGTACTACATATATACTTGTGTATGGTAGTATTCATACTGTGATCACCCTCTGTATAATGTGTACTACATATACTCGTATGGTAGTATTCATACTGTGATCGCCCTCTGTATAATGTGTACTACACATATACTCGTATGGTAGTATTCATACTGTGATCGCCCTCTGTATAATGTGTACTACACATATACTCGTATGGTAGTATTCATACTGTGATCACCCTCTGTATAATGTGTACTACATATACTCGTATGGTAGTATTCATACTGTGATCACCCTCTGTATAATGTGTACTACATATACTCGTATGGTAGTATTCATACTGTGATCACCCTCTGTATAATGTGTACTACATATACTCGTATGGTATAGTATTATACTGTGATCGCCCTCTGTATAATGTGCACTACACATATACTCGTATGGTAGTATTCATACTGTGATCACCCTCTGTATAATGTGTACCACACATATACTCGTGTATGGTAGTATTCATACTGTGATCACCCTCTGTATAATGTGTACTACTCATATACTCGTATGGTAGTATTCATACTGTGATCGCCCTCTGTATAATGTGTACTACTCATATACTCGTATGGTAGTATTCATACTGTGATCACCCTCTGTATAATGTGTACTACATATACTCGTATGGTAGTATTCATACTGTGATCGCCCTCTGTATAATGTGTACTACATATATAATCGTGTATGGTAGTATTCATACTGTGATCGCCCTCTGTATAATGTGTACTACATATATACTCGTGTATGGTAGTATTCATACTGTGATCACCCTCTGTATAATGTGTACTACATATATAATCGTGTATGGTAGTATTCATACTGTGATCGCCCTCTGTATAATGTGTACTACATATATACTCGTGTATGGTAGTATTCATACTGTGATCACCCTCTGTATAATGTGTACTACATATAATCGTGTATGGTAGTATTCATACTGTGATCGCCCTCTGTATAATGTGTACTACATATATACTCGTGTATGGTAGTATTCATACTGTGATCACCCTCTGTATAATGTGTACTACATATATAATCGTGTATGGTAGTATTCATACTGTGATCGCCCTCTGTATAATGTGTACTACATATATACTCGTGTATGGTAGTATTCATACTGTGATCACCCTCTGTATAATGTGTACTACATATATAATCGTGTATGGTAGTATTCATACTGTGATCGCCCTCTGTATAATGTGTACTACATATATACTCGTGTATGGTAGTATTCATACTGTGATCACCCTCTGTATAATGTGTACTACTCATATACTCGTATGGTAGTATTCATACTGTGATCACCCTCTGTATAATGTGTACTACATATACTCGTATGGTAGTATTCATACTGTGATCACCCTCTGTATAATGTGTACTACTCATATACTCGTATGGTAGTATTCATACTGTGATCACCCTCTGTATAATGTGTACTACACATATACTCGTATGATTTGGTGATGTAATTAATTAGTATTTTAAAAGTTCTGCATGGTAGTTAGAGTATTTTGAGCGTTGAGAGGGTCAGCCCTGATTTGTATATTTCATTATAACTATGACTGTAATCTTTGTAGTGATATAAGTGTATCATGTGTACTACACATATACTCATATGGTAGTATTAGTATCTTTGTAGTGATATAAGTGTATCATGAAGGAAGGTATCAGCAGGAGACCCTCCCTGATGGAGGAGGGGGGGTTAAAGGTTCACACTAATCTGCTGTTAATGATTGATCTGTATTGTTCCTTTGGAGGCTAATGCTAACTGCAGGAGGGTGTCATGTGTTCTCTCCACCTATCAGAGAACACCTGGTGAACATGTTGAAACCCTGTGACCCCCCAGGACTGTGTCTTAATGACAGAATGTCTTTAGTCCTGATGGTTCCACCTGAGGAACATGTGAGACCTCAGAGAACACCTGGAGAACATGTTGAAACCCTGTGACCCCCCAGGACTGTGTCTTAATGACAGAATGTCTTTAGTCCTGATGGTTCCACCTGAGGAACATGTGAGACCTCAGAGAGCACCTGGAGAACATGTTGAAACCCTGTGACCCCCCAGGACTGTGTCTTAATGACAGAATGTCTTTAGTCCTGATGGTTCCACCTGAGGAACATGTGAGACCTTAGAGAACACCTGGAGAACATGTTGAAACCCTGTGACCCCACAGGACTGTGTCTTAATGACAGAATGTCTTTAGTCCTGATGGTTCCACCTGAGGAACATGTGAGACCTTAGAGAACACCTGGAGAACATGTTGAAACCCTGTGACCCCCCAGGACTGTGTCTTAATGACAGAATGTCTTTAGTCCTGATGGTTCCACCTGAGGAACATGTGAGACCTCAGAGAGCACCTTGAGAACATGTTGAAACCCTCTGACCCCCATGACTGTGTCTTAATGACAGAATGTCTTTAGTCCTGATGGTTCCACCTGAGGAACATGTGAGTCCTCAGAGAACACCTGGAGAACATGTTGAAACCCTGTGACCCCCCAGGACTGTGTCTTAATGACAGAATGTCTTTAGTCCTGATGGTTCCACCTGAGGAACATGTGAGTCCTCAGAGAACACCTGGAGAACATGTTGAAACCCTGTGACCCCCCGTGACTGTGTCTTAATGACAGAATGTCTTTAGTCCTGATGGTTCCACCTGAGGAACATGTGAGACCTCAGAGAGCACCTTGAGAACATGTTGAAACCCTCTGACCCCCATGACTGTGTCTTAATGACAGAATGTCTTTAGTCTGATGGTTCCACCTGAGGAACATGTGAGTCCTCAGAGAACACCTGGAGAACATGTTGAAACCCTGTGACCCCCCAGGACTGTGTCTTAATGACAGAATGTCTTTAGTCCTGATGGTTCCACCTGAGGGAACATGTGAGTCCTCAGAGAACACCTGGAGAACATGTTGAAACCCTGTGACCCCCCGTGACTGTGTCTTAATGACAGAATGTCTTTAGTCCTGATGGTTCCACCTGAGGAACATGTGAGTCCTCAGAGAACACCTGGAGAACATGTTGAAACCCTGTGACCCCCCAGGACTGTGTCTTAATGACAGAATGTCACGATCTTGGTGTTATGTCACGGTTTTAGTGTTGTCTGTCTGGTAATGGGATTTTGTTTTGCCCCAGCAGCCATGGTTCTGGCCCCAGTTCCGGCCCCAGCAGCCATGGTTCTGGCCCCAGTTTCGGCCCCAGCAGCCATGGTTCCGGCTCCAGAACCAGCCCACCCAGCCATGATCCAGGCCTCTGTTCCGGCCCCAGCAGCCATGGTTCCGGCCCCAGTTCCGGCCCCAGCAGCCATGGTTCTGGCCCCAGTTTCGGCCCCAGCAGCCATGGTTCCGGCTCCAGAACCAGCCCACCCAGCCATGGTTCCAGCCTCAGTCCTGGCCCCAGCAGCCATGGTTCCGGCTCAAGTACCGGACCCAGCAGCCATGGTTCCGGCTCAAGTACCGGACCCAGCAGCCATGGTCCCGACTCCGGCTCCTCGTCACCTGTTGGCTCTCCGTCCGACGCCAGCTCCCCGTGTCCTGTCGGCGTACCGGCCGACTCCAGCACCTCGTCTCCTGTCGGCGTACCGACCGACTCATGTCCCTTCTCAAGTCCCTACCCCATGTCTTGTGCCGTTGGAGGTCCCGCCGACTACTCTTCTGCCTGGGGTCCTGCCAACCCTACGTCCTGTGCCGGTGGGGGTCCGGCCGACACCTGTTTCGTCGGAGGTCCTGCCAACTCCATGTCCTGTCCCGTTGGGGGTCCCGCCGACTACTCTTCTGCTGGGGGGTCCTGCAAATCCTATGTCCTGTGCTGTTGGAGGTCCCGCCGACTACTCTTCTGCCGGGGGTCCTGCTAACCCTATGTCCTGTACCGTTGGAGGTCCAGCCGACACCTGTTTCGTCGGGGGTCCTGCCAACTCCATGTCCTGTGTCATTGGGGGTTCCGCTGAGGGTCCTGCCAACTCCATGTCCTGTGTCATTGGGGGTTCCGCTGAGGGTCCTGCCAACTCCATGTCCTGTTTCATTGGGGGTTCCGCCGGATTTCCTGCCAACACCTGATCCTGTCCTGTTGGGGGTCCCGCCGTCACCTGTCTCGCCGGGGGTCCTGCCAACTCCTTGTCCTGTGTCGTTGGGGGTTCCGCTGAGGGTCCTGCCAACTCCATGTTCTGTGTCGTTGGGGGTTCCGCTGAGGGTCCTGCCAACTCCATGTCCTGTTTCGTTGGGGGTTCCACCGGATTTCCTGCCAACACCTGATCCTGTCCTATTGGGGGTCCCCCGACACCTGCTCCGCCGGGTTTCCTGCCAACACCATGTCCTGTCATGTTGGAGGAGGTCCCGTTGACACCAGCTCTTGCTCCGTCCGGGGTCCCACTGACACCAGCCCATGTCCCGTCCAGGGTTCCTGCCCGGACAACACTGGTTCCTATTCCGCCAGTGATCCAGTCGGCCACGAACCCGGTCTGTCCTTGTTCCCGGCTCCCTGACCATGCCCGCCGCGGCCTTAGCCGCTTCTCTGCCTTGCCCCCGGGCCGTCCGCCCGAGACCCCCACCATGAACTCTGCCTTGCCCCCAGGCCGTCCGCCCGAGACCCCCACCATGAACTCTGCCTTGCCCCTGGGCCGTCCGCCCGAGACCCCCACCATGAATTCTGCCTTGCCCCCGGGCCGTCCACCCGAGACCACCTCCTGTTCCTCTGCCTTGCCTCTGGGCTGTCGACCCAGACCCGTCCTCCGGACCCCTCCACCCACCCTTTTGGAAATGTTGGACATTGTTTTGGACGTCTGGAATCCGTCCCTTGAGGGGGGGGTTCTGTCACGGTTTTAGTGTTGTCTGTCTGGTAATGGGATTTGTTTTGCTGTCCTGTTCTCCCTGTCTCTTGTCTTCCTTCCTGTGTTTTCCCTCCTGTGTCTGATTGGCTCATTGTGTTCACCTGTTGCCCTTGTGTTTCTGCCTCCCTTACCCAGCTGTGTCTCGTCCTGTGATTACCCCTCTTTGCATTTAGTCTTGTCTTTCCCCGTGTTCCCCTGTCCACTCATTGTTTTTCCTGTCTCCCTCCATGTCAGTCACGGTCAGCTTTCTGGTGAAGTATTTCCCCTGTGTTACCTTTGTTATCCATGCCATGTTTTTTGATCTTCAGCTTGGAAAATAAAGCTCGCCTTTTGTTTATAGACCTCTTACCTTTTTGTAGTCTGGATTTGGGTCCTACCTTTTCCGAATCTTAACAGAGATCATAACACAGAATGAACCGACCAAATATGGACCCAGCGGATTATGATTTTGATTTTGATATTGATTTGCTCTCTCTGGATTACTCCCTGCGATGTCATCATGCTGAGTGGAGTATATCCTCATCTAGAAGGGACAAAGAGGCTGTCCTTAAAAAGGCACAAATGGAGGTGGCCAACATGCCATGGTTGAGGAGCTCGTTGCCTGAATGGCTCAGAGTTTTCTCATGTAGCCCTGAGTGCCAGTCTCCATTTTCTGACCCTTTTTTGGGATCCCCCCTGGCCTTTGGAGGTCCACGGAGCCTCCAAAAGACCTCTAAAAAACGTAAGGTCAGGAAGCCAGCTCGTACTCCAGTACCGGTCGACACAGCCATGGTTCCGTGCTCCAGTGCCAGCCCACACAGTCATGGTACCGTGCTCCAGTACTATGCCACACAGCCATGGTTCCGTGTTCCGGTTCCGTGCCCAGCAGCCATGGTTCCGGCTCCAGTGCCGGCCCCAGCAGCCATGGTCCCTGCTTTCGAACCGGACCTTACAGCCATGTTTCCGGCTCCAGAACCGGTCCACACAGCCATGATCCAGGCCTCTGTTCCGGCCCCAGCAGCCATGGTTCCGGCCCCAGTTCCGGCCCCAGCAGCCATGGTTCTGGCCCCAGTTTCGGCCCCAGCAGCCATGGTTCCGGCTCCAGAACCAGCCCACCAGCCATGGTTCCAGCCTCAGTCCTGGCCCCAGCAGCCATGGTTCCGGCTCAAGTACCGGACCCAGCAGCCATGGTTCCGGCTCAAGTACCGGACCCAGCAGCCATGGTCCCGACTCCGGCTCCTCGTCACCTGTTGGCTCTCCGGCCGACGCCAGCTCCCCGTGTCCTGTCGGCGTACCGGCCGACTCCAGCACCTCGTCTCCTGTCGGCGTACCGACCGACTCGTGTCCCTTCTCAAGTCCCTACCCCATGTCTTGTGCCGTTGGAGGTACCGCCGACTACTCTTCTGCATGGGGTCCTGCCAACCCTACATCCTGTGCCGGTGGGGGTCCGGCCGACACCTGTTTCGTCGGAGGTCCTGCCAACTCCATGTCCTGTCCCGTTGGGGGTCCCGCCGACTACTCTTCTGCTGGGGGTCCTGCAAATCCTATGTCCTGTGCTGTTGGAGGTCCCGCCGACTACTCTTCTGCCGGGGGTCCTGCTAACCCTATGTCCTGTACCGTTGGAGGTCCAGCCGACACCTGTTTCATCGGGGGTCCTGCCAACTCCATGTCCTGTGTCATTGGGGGTTCCGCTGAGGGTCCTGCCAACTCCATGTCCTGTTTCGTTGGGGGTTCCGCCGGATTTCCTGCCAACACCTGATCCTGTCCTGTTGGGGGTCCCGCCGTCACCTGTCTCGCCGGGGGTCCTGCCAACTCCTTGTCCTGTGTCGTTGGGGGTTCCGCTGAGGGTCCTGCCAACTCCATGTCCTGTGTCGTTGGGGGTTCCGCTGAGGGTCCTGCCAACTCCATGTCCTGTGTCGTTGGGGGTTCCGCTGAGGGTCCTGCCAACTCCATGTTCTGTGTTGTTGGGGGTTCCGCTGAGGGTCCTGCCAACTCCATGTCCTGTTTCGTCGGGGGTTCCACCGGATTTCCTGCCAACACCTGATCCTGTCCTATTGGGGGTCCCGCCGACACCTGCTCCGCCGGGTTTCCTGCCAACACCATGTCCTGTCATGTTGGAGGAGGTCCCGTTGACACCAGCTCTTGCTCCGTCCGGGGTCCCACTGACACCAGCCCATGTCCCGTCCAGGGTTCCTGCCCGGACAACACTGGTTCCTATTCCGCCAGTGATCCAGTCGGCCACGAATCCGGTCTGTCCTTGTTCCCGGCTCCCTGACCATGCCCGCCGCGGCCTTAGCCGCTTCTCTGCCTTGCCCCAGGGCCGTCCGCCCGAGACCCCCACCATGAACTCTGCCTTTCCCCAAGGCCGTCCGCCCGAGACCCCCACCATGAACTCTGCCTTGCCCCTGGGCCGTCCGCCCGAGACCCCCACCATGAATTCTGCCTTGCCCCCGGGCCGTCCACCCGAGACCACCTCCTGTTCCTCTGCCTTGCCTCTGGGCTGTCGACCCAGACCCGTCCTCCGGACCCCCTCCACCCACCCTTTTGGAAATGTTGGACATTGTTTTGGACGTCTGGAATCCGTCCCTTGAGGGGGGGGTTCTGTCACGGTTTTAGTGTTGCCTGTCTGGTAATGGGATTTGTTTTGCTGTCCTGTTCTCCCTGTCTCTGGTCTTCCTTCCTGTGTTTTCCCTCCTGTGTCTGATTGGCTCATTGTGTTCACCTGTTGCCCTTGTGTTTCTGCCTCCCTTACCCAGCTGTGTCTCGTCCTGTGATTACCCCTCTTTGTATTTAGTCTTGTCTTTCCCTGTGTTCCCCTGTCCACTCATTGTTTTTCCTGTCTCCCTCCATGTCAGTCACGGTCAGCTTTCTGGTGAAGTATTTCCCCTGTGTTACCTTTGTTATCCATGCCATGTTTTTTGATCCTCAGCTTGGAAAATAAAGCTCGCCTTTTGTTTATAGACCTCTTACCTTTTTGTAGTCTGCATTTGGGTCCTACCTTTTCCGAATCTTAACAGAGATCATAACACAGAATGTCTTTAGTACTGATGGTTCCACATGAGGAACATGTGAGACCGCAGAGAGCGTTATCTTGCATCGTCATTTCAACAGAATCAAAGTCCACTAACGCACTGATACCAGAGGTCAAAGGTCACCTGGCTGCTGACTCTGCAGACACACACGAGGAGGAAGAGCTGCGGCAGAACCGCTGGAACCAGAGGAAACAGCATCCAGAGGAACCAGGAACCCAGAGGAACCAGGAACTAGAACCCAGAGGAACCAGAACCCAGAGGAACCACTGGAACCAGGACTGAAGACAGTCTGAGAGAGAGAACGTTAGAGAAGATCTAACACTGAGAGATCAGCAGAGACTGAAGCTGTCTGTGAAGCTCAACCAGCAGAGAGGAGAACCTCTGCAGAACCTCTGAAGACCATCTGCAGAACCTTAAGAGAACAATTGCAGACACTTGGAGAACTTCTTGAGGCGGTGAGAAACTTGAGGTGAATCTTTTTAATATGAATTATATTCAGATATTTGTATTAGACGAGGATCACGAAACCACAGGAAGGAAGCAGACCTCAACGTGTCCTCGTCTAGATCCGATCACCTTTATTGATCCACATGTAGGGATCTATTGATCCACATGTAGGGACCTATTGATCCACATGTAGGGACCCCTTTGTCACTGCAGAAGGTAAAGCAGGCAGTAAATAAATATGTGTATATATGTATATATATATATATATATATATATATAGTATATATATATATATATATGTATGTATGTATATATATATATATATATATATATATATATATATATATATGTATATATATATATATATATATATATATATATATATGTATGTATGTATGTATGTATGTATGTATGTATGTATGTATGTATGTATATATATAGATGTATATATGTATGTATGTGTATATATATATATATATATATATACACATATATATATATGTGTATATATATGTGTGTATATATATGTATATATGTATATATATGTATATGTATATATATATGTGTATGTATATATGTATGTATATATGTGTATATGTATATATATATATGTATATATATGTATGTATATATATGTGTGTGTGTGTGTGTGTGTGTGTGTGTGTGTGTGTGTGTGTGTGTGTGTGTGTGTGTGTGTGTGTGTGTGTGTGTGTGTGTGTGTGTGTGTGTGTGTGTGTGTGTGTGTGTGTGTGTGTGTGTGTGTGTGTGGTGTGTGTGTGGTGTGTGTGTGTGTGTGTTTGTGTGTGTGTGTGTGTGTGGTGTGTGTGTGTGTGTGTGTGTGTGTGTGTGTGTGTGTGTGTGTGTGTGTGTGAGACCAGGTAAAGATCCATATCTATTGAGTATCTCAAACACAATATGAATACACAGATCTGAAGGTTCCCATGTGAGCAAAGTGTCTGTAGTTTAAATGAAATCCAGCCGCAGCGTGAGAAGAATCTGATGAGTTGAGTTTTTAAAGATGTTACAAAATACTCATCACGCGTCTCTCAGCGTTCCTGCTGAAACATTCACTTCCTGTTCTCAGAGAGGAGCAGAAGCTCTGCTCACTTTACTCAAACAACTTTAAACTCTGAGCTGAGGTTCTGTGTGGTTCTGTAACGAGAGGATCCTTCATCCTGCCTCTGAAGCGGGAGGCTTTTATTTTGAAAGGTATGTCCCAAATATGGTACGTTTAACTCACGAAAGCTGGAGTCTGCTGTGTTTTACTTTGAAAAGCCTAAGTCTGCTGTGTTTTACTTTGAAAATCCTGGTCTGTTTTACTTTGAAAAGCTGGAGTCTGCTGTGTTTTACTTTGAAAAGCCTAAGTCTGCTGTGTTTTACTTTGAAAATCCTGGTCTGTTTTACTTTGAAAAGCGTAAGTCTGGTGTGTTTTATTATGAAAAGATGAAGTATCGTTTGTTTAATTTTAAAGAGCTGAACTTGAATGATTTTTACTTTGAAAAGCCAAAGTCTAATGTTTGTTCCCCTTCACTTCCTCAGAGGAAAATGGCTGCCAGCTCTCCAAAAGACAAGTGAGTTAAAACAACTTTTATTGTTTCCAGTCTTCGCCTGGTTGGTTGATGATCCATTAAAACACACAATAAATGCAACTCATTTTTTAAAGGTCCCCTCTCGTGCTTTCTGCAGGCAACAGCACAGGTCTCAGATATATAAAGAAACATGTCTATGAAGTGTTTCGCTCCAAATACCAAACCGATCACCCATTCCAGCCCCGCCTCATCTCCCTCTATTTCACTTCCTGTTTCTAAAGTGCTGATTTGGGGAATAAAGCTTTAAAGCAGAAACAGTTGGGATGCTTTTATTTTGAAATGGTCTTCCTGCAGGTATTTCGGCGTGTGGCTGATCTTCTTCATGCTCGGTTTGGGGACGCTGCTGCCCTGGAACTTCTTCATGACCGCCACTGTGGTATGACATCACTTCCTGTCTGCTTTCCACCCCCTCGCCATCTCCAGCTCTGTCAGGATTTTAGTTTTTTTTTATAAGGACGAATAATTTAGCAGTGTTCACAGAAATAACAGTTTTTATTTTATAAATGATCCTGTATTATATTAATTTAACAACTAAATATATATATATTTATATAACATTCAACCAGCAGTTGTTTGTGTGTGCAGTACTTCACCAGCCGTCTGAAGGACTCCCCATTGGAGGAATCCTCAGCCAATCAGACGGAGGCGCCAGGTGAGCGCAGTGCGTTGGAGGCGAGCTTCAACAACGTGATGACGCTGTGTGCGATGCTGCCGCTGCTGCTGTGCACCTGCCTGACCTCGCTGCTGCACCAGCTGTGAGACATTACCAACGAGAACATGATGATTAGGACGTCCATCAAAGTAGAGACACTACATACTGATATCTCAGTATGTAGTGTCTCTACTTTAAAGAGTCCTCTCCTGCTGATGTTCAGGTGTATATCAGTATGTGGTGTCTCTACTTTAAAGAGTCCTCTCCTGCTGATGTTCAGGTGTATATCAGTATGTATTGTCTCTACTTTAAAGAGTCCTCTCCTGCTGATGTTCAGGTGTATATCAGTATGTAGTGTCTCTACTTTAAAGAGTCCTCTCCTGCTGATGTTCAGGTGTATATCAGTATGTAGTGTCTCTACTTTAAAGAGTCCTCTCCTGCTGATGTTCAGGTGTATATCAGTATGTAGTGCCTCTACTTTAAAGAGTCCTCTCCTGCTGATGTTCAGGTGTATATCAGTATGTAGTGTCTCTACTTTAAAGAGTCCTCTCCTGCTGATGTTCAGGTGTATATCAGTATGTAGTGTCTCTACTTTAAAGAGTCCTCTCCTGCTGATGTTCAGGTGTATATCAGTATGTAGTGTCTCTACTTTAAAGAGTCCTCTCCTGCTGATGTTCAGGTGTATATCAGTATGTAGTGTCTCTACTTTAAAGAGTCCTCTCCTGCTGATGTTCAGGTGTATATCAGTATGTAGTGTCTCTACTTTAAAGAGTCCTCTCCTGCTGATGTTCAGGTGTATATCAGTATGTAGTGTCTCTACTTTAAAGAGTCCTCTCCTGCTGATGTTCAGGTGTATCTCAGTATGTAGTGTCTCTACTTTAAAGAGTCCTCTCCTGCTGATGTTCAGGTGTATATCAGTATGTAGTGTCTCTACTTTAAAAGAGTCCTCTCCTGCTGATGTTCAGGTGTATATCAGTATGCAGTGTCTCTACTTTAAAGAGTCCTCTCCTGCTCTCTTCCTCCAGGGTGTCTCAGCGCCTCCGGGTGCTCGGCAGTCTCCTCGTCATCATGTTCGTGTTCATCTCCACCGCCGTCTTCGTCAGAGTTCCTCTGGAGCCGCTCGCCTTCTTCTGCGTCACCATGGCGAAGATCGTCATCATCAACTGTGCGTTACGCCTCAGGGCAGTCTGTTGTTTATTTGTTTGTTTGTTGACAGCCTTCGGCGCGGTGCTGCAGGGCAGTCTGTTGTTTATTTGTTTGTTTGTTGACAGCCTTCGGCGCGGTGCTGCAGGGCAGTCTGTTTGGGATGGCAGGGCTGCTCCCGGCCTCGTACACCGCGCCCATCATGAGCGGCCAGGGGATGGCAGGGAGCTTCGCCGCCCTCGCCATGATCTGCGCTATCGCAAGTATTTCAGAATAACATCTGGTGAAACATCATGTGTGGCTCAGGGGTCCGGCTCTCACTGATGGGCCGGTTCGATCCCTCTCTCTCAGGTGGGTCTGATCTGCAGGATGCAGCGTTTGGATATTTCATCACAGCCTGTGTGGTTATCTTTGTGTCCATCCTCTCCTACGTCCTGCTGCCCAAACTGGTACACGCACTAATCCAATCAGCCGTATCATCGTCAGAGTGCTTTTAATATATTCAGATCTTTATCTAAGATTTCCTGTTTCATGTTTTCAGGAGTTCTTCCAGTTTCATCAGGAGAACAACCGGAAACAGAACTCAGTGAACCTGATGAGCCCAGGTACCCTGTTTCTGTCCCCCTCAGAGAGCGATGGAGAGTCAGCTGATCAGTGCGGCCCACAGGACGTCTCCATCAGAAAGATCTTTCAGAAGGTCAGAGACAAAGAGCCTGAAAGCCACAGGACGTCTGAGCATAAAGACCTCTAAGGTCAGAGACACAGAGCCTGAAAGCCACAGGACGTCTGAGAATAAAGATCTCTAAGGTCAGAGACACAGAGCCTGAAAGCCACAGGACGTCTGAGAATAAAGATCTCTAAGGTCAGAGACACAGAGCCTGAAGCCACAGGACGTCTGAGAATAAAGACCTCTAAGGTCAGAGACACAGAGCCTGAGAGCCACAGGACGTCTGAGAATAAAGATCTCTAAGGTCAGAGACACAGAGCCTGAGAGCCACAGGACGTCTGAGAATAAAGATCTCTAAGGTCAGAGACACAGAGCCTGAGAGCCACAGGACGTCTGAGAATAAAGATCTCTAAGGTCAGAGACACAGAGCCTGAGACCACAGGACGTCTGAGAATAAAGACCTCTAAGGTCAGAGACACAGAGCCTGAGAGCCACAGGACGTCTGAGAATAAAGATCTAAGGTCAGAGACACAGAGCCTGAGAGCCACAGGACGTCTGAGAATAAAGATCTCTAAGGTCAGAGACACAGAGCCTGAGAGCCACAGGACGTCTGAGAATAAAGACCTCTAAGGTCAGAGACACAGAGCCTGAGAGCCACAGGACGTCTGAGAATAAAGATCTCTAAGGTCAGAGACACAGAGCCTGAAAGCCACAGGACGTCTGAGAATAAAGACCTCTAAGGTCAGAGACACAGAGCCTGAGAGCCACAGGACGTCTGAGAATAAAGACCTCTAAGGTCAGAGACACAGAGCCTGAGAGCCACAGGACGTCTGAGAATAAAGTCAGAATTCTCTGTAATCTGATTTTTTTTTTTTTTTTTTTCTATAATTCTGAGATTTATTTAGAAATTAGCGAATTCTTTTTGAGAAAAAGTCTAAAGGATTTTTTCATTAAAATAAAGTTTAAACTGTTTCTCACAATTCTGACTTTATTTAAAAAGATTCTTTTTCAGATTTTCTTTCTGAAAATAAAGCGAGGATCTTAAAAGAAATTCCAGAGATGTTTTTTGTCAGAAATCTGAAGTTAAAGTCAGAATTTTGACTTCATTCTGAGAAAAGTCTGAATTGTTGTTTGAATATCTAAAAGAGCACGTTTAGTCTGATGTAACATAGTGATGTAACATAGTGATGTAACGGTGACCTCTGACCTCAGATCTGGCTGCTGGCTCTCTCCGTGTGCTTCACCTTCACCGTCACCATCGGCACATTCCCCGCCATCACGGCCGACACCAAGTCCACGCTGGCCAGGGGGTCCTGGGGTCAGTCTCTTCTTCTGTGGTGTCTCATGAGTTCATCACGCTGCCTGTGATTGGTCGGCTGGCTCTGAGTCATCCAGGGTTCCTCCTCTTTAAAACAGGCACTTTTAGACTCTGATGTAATGAACTGTCCCAGTTAAATGTTGTAATATCATCAGACCTTTAATGGTTTCTGATGCTGGAAGTCGTATTCGTCCGTAACAAGTTATTTAAAGAGACAGGAATAATATGGTGTTTCTTCCTCAGAGCGATACTTTATCCCCGTCAGCTGCTTCCTCCTCTTCAACCTGAGCGACTGGGCCGGACGCAGCCTGACCGCCTTCTGCATGTGGGTGAGTCCTGAACCTGACACAACTTCCTGTCCCCTGGTCTGGAGGTCAATGGTTACTGACTGGTTTTTTGGTTTGTTATCCATAAATAAGGTCTGTGGTTATAGCGAAGTCATGTGACCGTGCTGTAGTTCCTTCATAGCCCAACATTAGCCACCTTTAGCTTAGTGGTGGAGACGTGAAGTCATGTGACCGTGCTGTAGTTCCTTTATAGCCCAACATTAGCCACCTTTAGCTTAGCGGTGGTGACGTGAAGTCATGTGACCGTGCTGTAGTTCCTTTATAGCCCAACATTAGCCTCCTTTAGCTTAGCGGTGGTGACGTTGAAGTCATGTGACCGTGCTGTAGTTCCGTATAGCCCAACATTAGCCTCCTTTAGCTTAGCGTGGTGACGTGAATGAAGTATGTGACCGTGCGTAGTTCCTGTATAGCCCAACATTAGCCGCCTTTAGCTTAGCGGTGGTGACGTGAAGTCATGTGACCGTGCTGTAGTTCCTTTATAGCCAACATTAGCCACCTTTAGCTTAGCGGTGGTGACGTGTAGTCATGTGACCGTGCTGTAGTCCTTTATAGCCCAACATTAGCCACCTTTAGCTTAGCGTGGTGACGTGAAGTCATGTGACCGTGCTGTAGTTCCTTTATAGCCCAACATTAGCCTCCTTTAGCTTAGCGGTGGTGACGTGAAGTCATGTGACCGTGCTGTAGTTCCTTTATAGCCCAACATTAGCCTCCTTAGCTTAGCGGTGGTGACGTGAAGTCATGTGACCGTGCTGTAGTTCCTTTATAGCCCAACATTAGCCACCTTTAGCTTAGCGGTGGTGACGTGAAGTCATGTGACCGTGCTGTAGTTCCTTTATAGCCAACATTAGCCTCCTTTAGCTTAGCGGTGGTGACGTGAAGTCATGTGACCGTGCTGTAGTTCCTTTATAGCCCAACATTAGCCTCCTTTAGCTTAGCGGTGGTGACGTGAAGTCATGTGACCGTGCTGTAGTTCCTTTATAGCCCAACATTAGCCTCCTGTAGCTTAGCGGTGGTGACGTGAAGTCATGTGACCGTGCTGTAGTCATCACAAAGTGCTGTTAATATGTGATGACCCTGCCATATTAGTAACTTGATGATTGTCTGTGTTTCAGCCGCGGAGCGACAGCAGGATACTTCCTGTTTCCATCGTTTGCCGCCTGGTTTTTCCGCCTCTCTTCATGTTGTGTAACGTTCAGCCCCGCCTGAACCTGCCTGTGTTCTTCCTCCATGACGGCTGGTTCATCTTCTTCATGGTCCTCTTCGCCTTCAGCAACGGATACCTGGCCAGCCTCTGCATGTGCTTCGGTCCAAAGTACACAAAACAACACAAACACAAAACACACACAAATCCCATCTACTGTTGTCCCGATGGGACATCACATCTCTTTAAAGAGTACCTCCAGTGAGTAATTCTTCACTCAGTCTCTGTACCGGCCCACATCTCTTTAAAGAGTACCTCCAGTGTGTAACTCTTCACTGAGTCTCTGTACCGGCCCACATCTCTTTAAAGAGTACCTCCAGTGTGTAACTCTTCACTGAGTCTCTGTACCGGCCCACATCTCTTTAAAGAGTACCTCCAGTGTGTAACTCTCCACTGAGTCTCTGTACCGGCCCACATCGCTTTAAAGAGTACCTCCAGTGTGTAACTCTCCACTGAGTCTCTTTACCGGCCCACATCTCTTTAAAGAGTACCTCCAGTGTGTAACTCTTCACTGAGTCTCTGTACCGGCCCACATCTCTTTAAAGAGTACCTCCAGTGTGTAACTCTCCACTGAGTCTCTGTACGGCCCACATCTCTTTAAAGAGTACCTCCAGTGGTAACTCTCCACTGAGTCTCTTTACCGGCCCACATCTCTTTAAAGAGTACCTCCAGTGTGTAACTCTCCACTGAGTCTCTTTACCGGCCCACATCTCTTTAAAGAGTACCTCCAGTGTGGAACATTGAGCTGGCTCTTTTGTCTGTGGGACTAATACAAGTATTCTGATTCTGATAAAAAGAATAACCAACAATCCACCATTGATGATGACTCGTTGATCCCTGTTGATGTTGTTGTTGTTGCTGTTTCAGGAAAGTTCTCCCTCACGAAGCAGAGACTGCCGGAGCAGTCATGGCCTTCTTCCTCTCGCTGGGGCTGGCTCTGGGGGCCGGGCTGTCCTTCCTCCTCAGAGCGCTGGTCTAACTAGACCACATCTGAACAGTAGACCACATCTGAACAGGAGACCACATCTGAACAGGAGACCACATCTGAACAGGAGACCACATCTGAACTAGAGACCACATCTGAACAGGAGACCACATCTGAACAGGAGACCACATCTGAACTAGAGACCACATCTGAACTAGAGACCACATCTGAACAGGAGACCACATCTGAACTAGAGACCACATCTGAACTGGAGACCACATCTGAACTGGAGACCACATCTGAACTAGAAACCACATCTGAACTGGTTTAACTAGAAACCACATCTGAACTGGAGACCACATCTGAACTGAGACCACATCTGAACTGGAGACCACATCTGAACAGGAGACCACATCTGAACTGAGACCACATCTGAACTGAGACCACATCTGAACTGGAGACCACATCTGAACAGGAGACCACATCTGAACTGGAAACCACATTTGAACTGAGACCACATCTGAACTGGAGACCACATCTGAACTGGTTTAACTAGAAACCACATCTGAACTGGTTTAACTAGAAACCACATCTGAACTGGTTTAACTAGAAACCACATCTGAACTGGTTTAACTAGAAACCACATCTGAACTGGTTTAACTAGAGACCACATCTGAACTGGTTTACATCTGAACTGGAGACCACATCTGAACTGGTTTAACTAGAAACCACATCTGAACTGGTTTACATCTGAACTGGAGACCACATCTGAACTGGTTTACATCTGAACTGGAGACCACATCTGAACTGGTTTACATCTGAACTGGAGACCACATCTGAACTGGTTTACATCTGAACTAGAGACCACATCTGAACTGGTTTAACTAGAAACCACATCTGAACAGGAGACCACATCTGAACTGGAGACCACATCTGAACTGGTTTACATCTGAACTGGAGACCACATCTGAACTGGTTTACATCTGAACTGGAGACCATATCTGAACTGGTTTAACTAGAAACCCCATATGAACTGGTTTAACTAGAAACCACATATGAACTGGTTTAACTAGAAACCACATCTGAACAGGAGACCACATCTGAACTGGAAACCACATCTGAACTGGTTTAACTAGAAACCACATCTGAACTGGTTTTAACTAGAAACCACATCTGAACTGGTTTAACTAGAGACCACATCTGAACAGGAGACCACATCTGAACTGGTTTAACTAGAAACCACATCTGAACAGGAAACCACATCTGAACTGGTTTAACTAGAAACCACATCTGAACAGGAGACCACATCTGAACTGGAGACCACATCTGAATTGGTTTAACCCGACCTCCGGGGTGGCCTGCCTATGGAGGAGTGGATTGAGCAGGGCCTATCTCCAGAGAGCACCTAAACCACGACATGCAGAGCTCCGTGAAGAGCAGGTAGACCAACTGGAGAAGAACCTCCATTCAAAAGCTTTCTGATGCGGGTCTTGAAACAAAGCAGAGACATGATGACCGTTAGTGGCCACAGGTGCGAAAGCTCTCTGCAGAGCTGCTGGAAGCCGAATCTCGGGGGCCGGAGAAAGTGGAGCAATATTCTGGCCACGCCGAGCAACAGCCTAGAACAACCTCAACCTATACAAGTGACCTCGTGAGCCGTGCTACTGAGGCTGGACAGGTTTTAAAATACTGGATCAACGCTCTCTGTCTAATGTGTTCGCTAGCTGTTAGTGTTGTTGCATAGCAACCACCTCGCACTATGTTTCGTGCAGAAGGCAACGGAGGGACTGTTTTATTTTTGAACATCATTATTTACTAATAAAAACTATTTAAATTAGAGTGTGTGTTCTTCTTTCATATTGCCACACTTGGTAACCGTTTTAGAAAAGCAACAGTTCACTTCAGGCCGTGATGTATGCTCATTATATCACAGCTAGGGGGTTGAACCACGCCCTGTGAGATATGCTCAGTATATCACAGCTAGGGCGTTGAACCACGCCCTGTGAGATATGCTCAGTGTATCACAGCTAGGGGGTTGAACCACGCCCTGTGAGATATGGTCATTATATCACAGCTAGGGGGTTGACCCACGCCCTGTGAGATATGCTCAGTGTATCACAGCTAGGGGGTTGAACCACGCCCTGTGATATATGCTCAGTGTATCACAGCTAGGGGGTTGAACCACGCCCTGTGATATATGCTCAGTGTATCACAGCTAGGGGGTTGAACCACGCCCTGTGATATACTGAGCATATACCACGGCCTGTCGTGAGCTATTGCTTAAATATAATTATAAAGGGGTTTATTATTATGGGATACACTTGAGTTATTCATATTTAATCAAATCAAGAAAAGTGTGACTTTGTTTTCACAAAACGATTATATACTCTCACCTGCTGATAATCACACCTGTGCTGAGTGTGTGTTCACTGTGAGCTGCAGAGAGTGTGTGTGTGCAGGTAGAGAGTGTTCACTGTGAGCTGCAGAGAGTGTGTGTGCAGGTAGAGAGTGTGTGTGTTCACTGTGAGCTGCAGAGAGTGTGTGTGCAGGTAGAGTGTGTGTTCACTGTGAGCTGCAGAGAGTGTGTGTGTGCAGGTAGTGTGTGTTCACTGTGAGCTGCAGAGAGTGTGTGTGTGCAGGTAGTGTGTTCACTGTGAGCTGCAGAGAGTGTGTGTGCAGGTAGAGAGTGTGTGTTCACTGTGAGCTGCAGAGAGTGTGTGTGCAGGTAGAGAGTGTGTGTTCACTGTGAGCTGCAGAGAGTGTGTGTGTGCAGGTAGAGTGTGTGTTCACTGTGAGCTGCAGAGAGTGTGTGTGTGCAGGTAGAGTGTGTGTTCACTGTGAGCTGCAGAGAGTGTGTGTGCAGGTAGAGAGTGTGTGTTCACTGTGAGCTGCAGAGAGTGTGTGTGCAGGTAGAGTGTGTGTTCACTGTGAGCTACAGAGAGTGTGTGTGTGCAGGTAGAGTGTGTGTTCACTGTGAGCTGCAGAGAGTGTGTGTGTGCAGGTAGTGTGTTCACTGTGAGCTGCAGAGTGTGTGTGTGCAGGTAGAGAGTGTGTGTTCACTGTGAGCTGCAGAGAGTGTGTGTGCAGGTAGAGTGTGTGTTCATTGTGTGTGTGTGTGTGTGTGTGTGTGTGTGTGTGTGTGTGTGTGTGTGTGTGTGTGTGTGTGTTGTGTGTTGGTGTGTGTGTGTGTGTGGTGTGTGTGTGTGTGTGTGTGTGTGTGTGGGTAGAGAGTGTGTTCACTGAGCTGCAGGTAGAGTGTGTGTTCACTGTGAGCTGCAGAGAGTGTGTGTGTGTAGGTAGAGTGTGTGTTCACTGTGAGCTGCAGAGAGTGTGTGTGCAGGTAGAGTGTGTGTTCACTGTGAGCTGCAGAGTGTGTGTGCAGGTAGAGTGTGTGTGTGCAGGTAGAGTGTGTGTTCACTGTGAGCTGCAGAGAGTGTGTGTGCAGGTAGAGAGTGTGTGTCTGAGTGTGTGTCTGCAGGTAGAGTGTGTGTCTGAGTGTGTGTCCTCAGGTAGAGAGTGTGTGTCTGAGTGTGTGTCCTCTGGTAGAGAGTGTGTGTCCTCAGGTAGAGAGTGTATGTCTGAGTGTGTGTCCTCAGGTAGAGAGTGTGTGTCTGAGTGTGTCCTCAGGTAGAGAGTGTGTGTCCTCAGGTAGAGAGTGTGTGTCTGAGTGTGTGTCCTCAGGTAGAGAGTGTGTGTCTGAGTGTGTGTCCTCAGGTAGAGAGTGTGTGTCCTCAGGTAGAGAGTGTGTCTGAGTGTGTGTCCTCAGGTAGAGTGTTTGTCTGAGTGTGTGTCCTCAGGTAGAGAGTGTGTCTGAGTGTGTGTCCTCAGGTAGAGAGTGTGTCTGAGTGTGTGTCCTCAGGTAGAGTGTGTCTGAGTGTGTGTCCTCAGGTAGAGAGTGTGTGTCTGAGTGTGTCTGCAGGTAGAGATGTGTCTGAGTGTGTGTCCTCAGGTAGAGAGTGTGTGTCTGAGTGTGTGTCCTCAGGTAGAGAGTGTGTGTCTGAGTGTGTGTCCTCAGGTAGAGAGTGTGTGTCCTCAGGTAGAGAGTGTGTCTGAGTGTGTGTCCTCAGGTAGAGAGTGTGTCTGAGTGTGTGTCCTCAGGTAGAGAGTGTGTCTGAGTGTGTCCTCAGGTAAGAGTGTGTCTGAGTGTGTGTCCTCAGGTAGAGAGTGTGTCTGAGTGTGTGTCCTCAGGTAGAGAGTGTGTCTGAGTGTGTCTGCAGGTAGAGAGTGTGTCTGAGTGTGTGTCCTCAGGTAGAGTGTGTCTGAGTGTGTGTCCTCAGGTAGAGAGTGTGTCTCTGAGTGTTTCTGCAGGTAGAGAGTGTGTCTGAGTGTGTGTCCTCAGGTAGAGAGTGTGTCTGAGTGTGTGTCCTCAGGTAGAGAGTGTGTCTGAGTGTGTGTCCTCAGGTAGAGAGTGTGTCTGAGTGTGTCTGCAGGTAGAGAGTGTGTCTTGAGTGTGTGTCCTCAGGTAGAGAGTGTGTCTGAGTGTGTGTCCTCAGGTAGAGAGTGTGTCTGAGTGTGTGTCCTCAGGTAGAGAGTGTGTCTGAGTGTGTCTGCAGGTAGAGAGTGTCTGAGTGTGTGTCCTCAGGTAGAGAGTGTGTGTCTGAGTGTGTCTGCAGGTAGAGAGTGTGTCTGAGTGTGTGTCCTCAGGTAGAGAGTGTGTCTGAGTGTGTGTCCTCAGGTAGAGAGTGTGTCTGGGTGTGTCTGCAGGTAGAGAGTGTGTCTGCGTGTGTGTCCTCAGGTAGAGAGTGTGTCTGAGTGTGTCTGCAGGTAGAGAGTGTGTCTGCGTGTGTGTCCTCAGGTAGAGAGTGTGTCTGAGTTCGTGTCCTCAGGTAGAGAGTGTGTGTCTGAGTGTGTCTGCAGGTAGAGATGTGTCTTTTGATTTAACTCATCTTTTTCAATCTTTAATAAAAACGATTTTAAGATCTACCGAAGAGGAATACATTTTTATTGCTGATCGGGGGGGGGGGGGGGGTGTCTCTAACGTTTACACATACATGTCTTCTGTTGACAACACAATGAGGAATGAAGCTAAATTCATTCATTTATAAAAAGTTATTTTAATAAAAAGGTGCCAACGTTAGCAGACTTCATCACTGCTGCAGTACCGCCTCTGACCAGTGAGCTGCTGTAGTGCGGGGGGGGGGGCGCTGTTTCACAGGAAACAGATGACGTGTGTTTACTGTCGGTCTCTGGCTCCCCCAGCAGTGGAGATATAAATAAGATATACAATAAATAAAGAAGCGATAATAATAATGCAAGGGACAAAGAGGTGCAAGTGAAAGGAAAGGTAAACTATTGAAATGCAGAATCCAGTTTACAGTAATAAAATATGAATAACTGTGTGTGTGTCTCTTTAACTGTGCTGATGCTGAGGGTGCCCCCCCCCTCCATGAGGGCGGATCTACACCAGTTTATATGCAGCTTGTTTATATTCAGTCTGCAGATCACAGCCTCCATCAGAGCCTCAGTCCCCCATCAGAGCCTCAGACCTCCATCACAGCCTCAGACCTCCATCCGACCCCCATCAGACCCTGTTCAGAGCCTCAGACCTCCATCAGACCCCCATCAGAGCCTCAGTCCCCCATCAGAGCCTCAGACCTCCATCACAGCCTCAGACCTCCATCCGACCCCCATCAGACCCTGTTCAGAGCCTCAGACCTCCATCAGACCCCCATCAGAGCCTCAGACCTCCATCACAGCCTCAGACCTCCATCACAGCCTCAGACCTCCATCCGACCCCCATCAGACCCTGTTCAGAGCCTCAGACCTCCATCAGACCCCCATCAGAGCCTCAGTCCCCCATCAGAGCCTCACCTCCATCACAGCCTCAGACCTCCATCTGACCCCCATCAGACCCTGTTCAGAGCCTCAGACCTCCATCAGACCCCCATCAGAGCCTCAGACCTCCATCACAGCCTCAGACCTCCATCACAGCCTCAGACCTCCATCCGACCCCCATCAGACCCTGTTCAGAGCCTCAGACCTCCATCAGACCCCCATCAGAGCCTCAGACCTCCATCACAGCCTCAGACCTCCATCAGACCCCCATCACGAGCCTCAGACCTCTATCAGACCCCATCAGAGCCTCAGACCTCCATCAGACCCCCATCAGAGCCTCAGAGACCCCCCAGGTGAGTGTGTGTTCACTGAGACTTAATAAGCAGCTTTTTGCACAGATTTCATGCTGATTCAGCAAAACTGTGACGTCACCCTGGTTATTAACCAATCAGAGAAGACCTCAGATCAGCTGTTGTTTATAGTGGTTATTATTATTGAACTCTGTCATATCTATCTGTGTTTGTGGTACTTCAGATGTTCTTACTGGGTTCCATTAAGGTTCCTAACTACTGTTCAGATGATCAGAGCTCCGCTCCTCACCAGGGAAATACTAAGATAATACAGCTCCACAGCGCAGTGAGAGTACCATGAAAAGTACCTGAGATGTGTACTTTATACAGTATAAAGTGTATATGGTAGAGCAGTGGTTCTCAGCTGGTCCGGCCTCGGGACCCACTTTTTCCTTAGTCAATAGATCGCGACCCGAAATTTTGAACCACTCAAATCTATTCAACAACAAATCGTGCTGTAATATATATATATACGCTTTTCAGCATACAAGATGAATGAAAGTGAAGTACAGTACATATATCCCTTCACAGAACTAAAGCATGCTTTAAAGGTTTAATGAGATGAAGGAATCAAAGATGAGCTGTATCACATAAAAAGGCCCACATGCTGAAAACCCAACCCCAGCAGGGGGTCTGGGGGGATTCTCCCCCAGGAGATTTTTAGAAATACTAACATATAAACTACGCATTCTGGTACACTCTGAGAAGAACATAAATACATCTGTTACTACCCGACATATTCATAATATGTTACGCCAGGGGTCTTCTATGTTTTTCAGGCCAGGGACCCCAAACTGATGGAGAGCTGGAGCAGGGACCCCTACTATATGTATGGAATACAATTGTGTTTTATATTAAACGGGGCCTAGTGCCGTGTATAAACATAGCTACTCTGTTATTGTACATTCAATACTAAGCTATTCAAATAATACACAGGTTAATATATTCATGTTTTTATTTTAAACATGTGCAAGGTACCGGGTGGCCGTGCCCCGCCATTTATAAACATACATCTTGAACACAACACTGAGCTATTAAAATAATTCACAGATTTGAACTTTAAACATGTAGAAGGGAAAGTGAATCCTCAAACCATCACACACACGTACTCCCACAGTAGTGAGATGTCTGACCCTGATGAGTAGCACACAGCTTATCTAACCTTGGACGGATGGAGGTTGTCAGGCAGAGGGTCATATCAGCCTCAGGCTGCAGCCTTGACCTGTATTTGTTTTTCAAGTAAGTGAGTGAGGAAAATCCACTTTCGCAAAGATAGGTTGTTGCAAAGGGCAAAAGGCTCATCATAGCTTTTCCTGCCAATTGCGGAAAGTCTTTCTGGCAAGAGATCCAGAACTGGGTGAGTGGTTTTGTGTCATATATGTGTCTGAACGTACTGTCCGTGGATAGTTCGATTAGCTGATCCTCCTCTGTCACTGTCAGGCGTGTGCCGTCTGCTGCGTTGTCTGTGAATGGAAACAGTATCCATGTCTTGTCCCTGCGCCAGGAGTCAGCCTCAGAAAAGTAGTGCCCAAATTGTCCCTCGAGCGCCTCCAAATGCGCAAGAATTGCGCGTGTTACGGGGGGCGAGAGCACAGCAGAATCTCCCAGCTCATCCACTGATGGAAACATGGAAAATATTTCCTCCCCGATGCGCTCCCTCCATCTTTTGATTTTTTTAGAAAGCCTTCCATTTTGTCATACAGATGAATGGCATGTGTATTGGGGCCTTGCATTGAACTGTTCAGTTTGTTCAGCTCAGCGAAAACATCAGCAAGATAGGCAAGTTTGGTGACCCAAACATTGTCACTGAAAAGTGCAGCCAGCTCTGTGCGCTTTTGGAGAAGTAAAAACTCCCGAATAGACTTGCGCAATTCCAACACACGTGACAACACTGTTCCACGTGAAAGCCATCGAACCTCGGAATGGTACAGTAGCGCAGTGTGTTCTTCTCCCTCAGCAGCACAGAGATTAGAGAAGAGACGCGTTTGCAATGCGCTCTTCTTGACTAGATTGACTACTTTCACTACCGAGTCCATGACATCTGCCAATTCAGCGCTCATATCTTTGGCAACAAGTGACTCCCTGTGTAGCATGCAGTGCGTCCAAATCACTTGCGGAGACACATCCCTTACAAGCGCGATTAGTCCACTTTTTAAACCAGCCATGGCTCTTGCACCGTCAGTGCACAGCGCAATACATTTTGTCCACGGAATGTCATTTTCTCTGAAAAAAATATCAATCACTTTGAGGATTTCAGAACTAGTTGTGCGTTGAGGGAGGCACTTACAAAACAAAGGATTCCTCCTGCATTTCCTTATCATCGACAAAGCGCACAAACGCCAGAAGCTGGGCGTCCTTAGACACATCTGTTGACTCGTCTAATTGTAATGCAAATGCATCTGCCAGCCTCAGCTTCTCTATCAGTTGCACCATCAGATGCCATCTCGTCTATACGGCGAGCTATGGTTGTGTCCGACACTGGAGTGGTTTTCAGTTTGTTAATGTCAATATCATTCCCATACATTGTTTTACACACATCGGTTGCTGAAGGCAATATTAAATCCTCTGCAAGTGTGTATGGCTGTTTCTTCTGGGCAATCCGAAGAGCAATTTGATAAGAGCATTTCAAAGCTAGCTCACCAACTTTTGCTGATTTTCTGATCAATATCTGTTGACCTTGGAGGGATTTGAGGCTAGCTTGGAAGTATTCAACAGGTTTGTCTTTAAGTGGCTGTGTGTTGTCTCCAAGTGACGCTGCAGCTTTGATGGCTTCATAGATTCATTTGAAAGAACAGTAGAGCAAATGACAAACACTGGAAATTCAATGCCATCCGTCTCCTTAAAGGTCAAACCAAACTTCAGATAATTATCTGCATATTTTCGGGTCTTCTCTCGTTTGCGCTGACCCTTGTTAGCTGCTACATCAGCAGCAGGTTCCGCCTCGCCACTTGAATGCTCACTGGTGGTTTCTGAGGTGGATGGTATCTCTCTTGTGCGTGTGGATTTTTTTGGTCGAGTTACAAAACGATCCATTTTTATATATATATAAAGGTATGGTCTTCTCAATAATATCGCAGCGTGCGTCCTTGTGTCTGGGTCCTTAGTAAACTGGGGACTGAATAGGCTCTCGGCCAATCACGGGGAACCTGACAAGAGCCAGTGTGTGTCATGCGGCCTCGTGATTGGCCCAGCAGCGATAGGGGCGGGTCCTCCCCTTTGTGTACAGGAGGCCTGGTGGGACAGGTCCGGGGTAGTCTCCTGCTGTGAGTGAACCGGCGCCTCGCTTGAGAGAGCTACTGTGTGTAGCTGAATGCGTGCATTGCTGACTGAAAGATAACGTCTTCTGCCTCCATTTCTCCGTTCGCTACAATATGTTGGATTCATGTTAATGTGCATTTAAAGACATTTCAATTTGTGGGAAAAAATGTTTTTGAAAAAAAAAAAAAGATTAAGAAATATAAAAAATTGTCTAATCAACCAAAGATTTTGCAACCTCCCTGCAGTACCTCCACGGACCCCCTGGGGGTCGCGGACCCCCTGTTGAAGACCTCTGTGTTACGCCATTGTTTGTTGACAGCTTGCTGCTCCTCACAGAGAGCAGAGCAAAGAGGAGAGAGTCTGTGTGAATCACTTTGTGGGTAAGGGGAGATAGCCCCCATTGTTCTGTGACCTGTCAGTCATCAGACCGGGGGTCAGATCTCATTATGTGTTCATTTCTATCTGAAGTTGTACCCATGGATGTATAAAGAATAGTTCTACCGCAAAGTTATTCTCCGCGGGGACTTCCGGCAACAATCTTGATTCTGATTGGCCAGAAGACTCGAAAAACATCAGCAAAGATGTTTTATTGAGAAGATGATCACTACGTGACAGAAGTTTTCAAAACCGTTGATGGTCTCCGGTACTTCCAGTCCAACGCCTACTGCACGCACAGCGTTAGAACATCGGGCCTTCACAATAAGTTTGACTTTTTTCAGCAAACTCGCACATCTGCGACCCACTCGAAACGGGTCCGCGACCCAAAAGTGGGTCGCGGACCCACCAGTTCAGAACCACTGTAGCAGAGTATAAAGTATATACAGTATAAAGTATGTATAAAGTATACACAGTAAAGTAGGGGAGCCTGTGGCGCAGTGGACTAGTGCGTAGGTGTTGGGATCAGGGGGGCACAGGTTCAAACCCCACTGCAGTCAGCATGTCGTTGTGTCCCTGAGACACTTCACCCCAAAGTGCTCCTGGGGGGATTGCCCTCAGTATTGAGTATGTGAGTCGCTTTGGATAAAAGCGTCTAACAAGTGACATGTGATGTGATGTAATGTAATGTATGAGTGTGTGTATGATGTGTGACAGGATTGGCTTTCAGGATGATTGGCGGCTCGACGTCCCGCCTCCAGCGCTCCCGGCTCCGGGCTGCCGGGCTGGGCTCGGTTCAGGAGGCGCTGCGGTACCAGAACCAGGACTTCAGGGTTCTGCAGGAGGGCTTCAAGGAGCTCGCCCCCTACAGCGCCAAGACCAGAGGTGTGGAGTGGAAGAGACCGCCGGTGAGAACCAGAACCTGCAGAACCTGCAGAAGCATCAGAACAACCAGATCCCAAAAAACATACAGAACCATTAGAACCTACAGAACCTACAGAGCATACACAACATACAGAACATAGAGAACCATCAGAACCATCAAAACCTAGAGAACCTGATCATATGTGAATGTCACAGGTGCAAAGAAAGGCAGAGTAATGATCTGTGATTGTGTTTCTGTTATTCTGTTTGATATCAAGGAGAGAAATATAAAGTGAGCATAAACTCCATGCTGTAATACGCTCGTCTGTGATTGGCTGCTTCAGGAGCTGACGGAGAACCCGCAGTTCATTGTGGGCGGAGCCTCGAGGACGGACGTGTGTCAGGGCGCGCTGGGTGAGTCCGTGATGTCACAGGAACTAAAAGATGTTCTACGAGCATTAAGCCAGAACCATTAACGGGTATTGATCCCTCAGTGCAGAACCGGTTCCACTCAGGAACCCAGAACCCAGGGAGGACATTGGTACTAGAACCTCCTGTCATGTGATACGCTGGGCAAAACACTGTGTGAGACATGTTTATGATTCACTGTGGATTTAGACCCTGGCTATCAGCCCGGAACATACAGTCCTTTGTTTACAGCATCATGAAGCTGAACAATGTACATTTCAGGGTAAACAGTGAGGTTCTACTCTCAGCTGCTGTTAGCAGGCGCTAGGCTAACGGCGCTGAAGCACAGTAGCTTAGCATCACTCTGGAGAAGGTGATGAAGAGCACAGAGGCTTTAGTAGAAAGGGCTCTGATAGAAAGTGGATAAAGGTCCAGCTTGAGGTCTGAGTTTCTGTCCAGCTGATGCTAACGTTAGAATCAGGTCAAAGAGAAAGGGACATAGCACCAAGATTTAGAAAGGGTATTGTATGAATATTGCTTCAAAGTGGATAAAAACACCTCAGGAGAGCAGAGGAGTGAAACATAGTTCACTGAAACGTGCGTTCAGGTGAGCATAGTGCATGTTTGGCATGTTAATAACTTTCGTAGCACGTATTGTGAGTGTAGCCGTGGGGTTTGTGTAGTGTTGTTAAGTCTCACAGAGTTCACCCTGCACAGGCAGCTGACTCGGCTTTATGGATTATGGGATGGAGCTCCACTAACTGGAAACATTATCTTAAAGTGCTGATGGTAGCATTTAGCTTAGCATTAGCATGTCCCCACAGACCATCAGAGTGTGGTAATGGATCAGCTGACGGTCAGCCAGCGTCTGCAACAACAACAGCTTCCTGGAAACATCTCTGAGACTCCAAACACTTTAATCAATCATTTCCTGTTGGAGTGCAGGAAGTGATCACAGGAGTAAACATCAGGTGATCAGGAGTAAACATCAGGTGATCAGGAGTAAACATCAGGTGATCAGGTGTAAACATCAGGTGATCAGGTGTAAGCATCAGGTGATCAGGAGTAAACATCAGGTGATCAGGTGTAAGCATCAGGTGATCAGGTGTAAGCATCAGGTGATCAGGTGTAAGCATCAGGTGATCAGGTGTAAGCATCAGGTGATCAGGAGTAACCATCAGGTGATCAGGTGTAAGCATCAGGTGATCATGTGTAAGCATCAGGTGATCAGGTGTAAGCATCAGGTGATCAGGAGTAACCATCAGGTGATCAGGAGTAACCATCAGGTGATCAGGAGTAACCATCAGGTGATCAGTGTAAACATCAGGTGATCAGGTGTAACCATCAGGTGATCAGGTGTAACCATCAGGTGATCAGGAGTAACCATCAGGCGATCAGGAGTAACCATCAAGTGATCAGGTGTAACCATCAGGTGATCAGGAGTAAAGATCAGGTGTAACCATCAGGTGATCAGGAGTAACCATCAGGTGATCAGGTGTAAACATCAGGTGATCAGGAGTAACCATCAGGTGATCAGGAGTAACCATCAGGTGATCAGGAGTAAAGATCAGGTGTAACCATCAGGTGATCAGGAGTAACCATCAGGTGATCAGGTGTAACCATCAGGTGATCAGGTGTAACCATCAGGTGATCAGGAGTAACCATCAGGTGATCAGGTGTAAACATCAGGTGATCAGGAGTAACCATCAGGTGATCAGGAGTAAACATCAGGTGATCAGGAGTAACCATCAGGTGATCAGGAGTAAACATCAGGTGATCAGGTGTAACCATCAGGTGATCAGGTGTAACCATCAGGTGATCAGGAGTAACCATCAGGTGATCAGGAGTAACCATCAGGTGATCAGGAGTAAACATCAGGTGATCAGGAGTAACCATCAGGTGATCAGGAGTAACCATCAGGCGATCAGGAGTAACCATCAGGTGATCAGGAGTAAACATCAGGTGATCAGGAGTAACCATCAGGTGATCAGGAGTAACCATCAGGTGATCAGGAGTAAACATCAGGTGATCAGGAGTAACCATCAGGTGATCAGGAGTAACCATCAGGTGATCAGGAGTAACCATCAGGTGATCAGGAGTAAAGTCAGTCTGACATGCAGAATCTATCTTCTATCATCACAGGTTTTCCGCTGGTAGTATGTGAGGTGCTGGCCTTTATAGAAGAAACATAGTTAGAACAAAATCATCTCAATTTAGTATTCAGGATGAGGAAATACTATTTGGATAATTATAATCTGAAATCCCAAACGATGGGGGCTAACGCTGTCTATTTAGCAAAGCTGATGTGTTGGAGAGGGGCTGAGCTCAGTAGACAGACTGTAATGAGTGCTAGCCACTAATTAGCCAAGTCCCATCAATGGAGCTGTGCAGCCAGTGGCGGCTCCAGAGTCTTTGTGTTGGGTAATCTATGGTAGGGCTAACCCATCCAGTGGTGGGGCTCAAGTCAGTATTTGCAATGTAATTACATGCACGCTATATCGCCCCCTTGACAGTGAAACGCCACGCGTGAGGTTTACATTATTTCCCTGTCTCAATCCAAATGGAACTGTATGAAATAAAAAGGCACATTTGTCTTGTAGTAAATAAAAAGGGCGACCTGGAGCCAATCCTGCAATTTCCCCACAGGTGAAAGAGTTGACATGCTGAAACCCAACCCCTGCAGGGGGGTCTGGGGGGATTCTCCCCCAGGAGATTTTTTGAAATACTAACATAAAGTACTCTGTTGAGAAGAAAAATAAATAAATCTATTACTACTCGACATATTTAAAAAAATGAATGCAATTTTAGTGTTTTGTTACTTTGTTCTGAAAGCTGAACCTGCTGCTCCTCACAGAGAGAAGAGGAGAGAGGCTGTGGATTACTTTACCTTGTGGGTAAGGGTGGATAGCCCCCATTGCTCTGTGTGTCAAAATGAAAGACAGCCCACACACCTATCAATCATCAAACCGTGGGGTCTTATTTCATTACGTGTTGATTTCTATCAACGTAATGTTGTATCCATGGATATAGAGATGTACCGCGAAAGTGTTCTCCGTCGGGGCTTCCTGCAACAACACCACGCCGTTATCGTGATTCTGATTGGCCAGAAGACATTAGCAAAGATGTTTTATTGAGAAGACGATCACTACGTGACAAAAGTTTTCAAAACCGTTTCTAGTCTTCGGCATTTCCAGACAAGTGGCTGCTGAAATCAATCTGACTGCTGACTGTGCAATTTACTCCTGCTTACTTTAACATCATGTTTCATGGTGGGGCTGAGATGGGGCTGAGGTGGGGCTAAGGTGGGGCTGAGGTGGGGCTGAGGTGGGGCTGAGGTGGGGCTAAGGTGGGGCTGAGGTGGGGCTGAGGTGGGGCTGAGGTGGGGCTGAGGTGGGGCTGAGGTGGGGCTGAGGTGGGGCTAAGGTGGAGCTGAGGTGGGGCTGAGGTGGGGCTGAGGTGGGGCTGAGGTGGGGCTGAGGTGGGGCTAAGGTGGAGCTGAGGTGGGGCTGAGGTGGGGCTGAGGTGGGGCTGAGGTGGGGCTAAGGTGGGGCTGAGGTGGGGCTAAGGTGGGGCTGAGGTGGGGCTAAGCCATTTCTTGGTATGGCTGTAGCCTACCCCAGCCATACCCTGGAGCCGCCACTGTGTGCAGTGTTGTGTTTTTCCCCCCTCATTGCAACAATTGCGCACACATACACACACTGTTGTATCCTAACAGTTGTGCACACACACACATATGTATATTCATGTGCGCAAACAAGTAATAAAGACTGCTGAATCACATCACGTCTCATTGCGTAGCGTAGCTTAGCTTACAGATCGGTGATATTTGATCATTCTTATAGACTACAATCACAAAAGCTTTTACATAAAATGCTGAAAAAACGGCACTTACCTACAAAAGATTACGTTTGTTATAACTTACTCAATATGATTTTAGAGGATCAAAAATACTAAGAAATAGGAGAATAAATACTTGTGGTATCGGCTAGGAGGGCCTAGCTCTACAGCCTTCACACAGATCGCCATTACAGCAGTACGTCTGCACAGCTTAGCAAATGCCTGATAGTTTAAATAGAACAGACTGCGGAGCTTACAAAATGAAATCAAATGTTACAAAAACATATAAACACCCAACCGATTACTGTTTGGGTTTGAGGCGACATTGATATGGTGAAGCTACATGCTACATGCTACATGCTACATGCTACAAGCTATGTAGTAGAGATAACTTTATCAGGAAAAACATCGCTAAATAAAAAGGAATGCAAATATTAACATGGAAAAACGTACAGCTTCCAAATTGGATGTGTCCTGGTCCCGGATGGTTGGTATTGATCCGGTTTTTAGCCTTAAGCCCCCGACACACCAACCCGATTTTGGGAGTCAGAGGCCGTCAGAGGCAGTCGGGCATTCGCGGCGCCCTACTCAGGTTGGTCTGTCCCGCACCGTCGTCTCTTTACGGCACATTTTCACACCTCCCGCGGCCGATTCAACATCTTGAATCGGTAGACAGTCGGCCAAAGAAAGTTGGCCAAAGAAATCACTCTGATTGGCTGTTCAGCTAGCGAATCAGTGCATGAGAAGCGAAGCGGAAGTGAGGGACCAAAACAAACGATTAAGAAGGAACACAGACGGCTAATCTTTTTCATTTTCATCTCACCCGGACGCAAGAGTTTCTTTTTGATGTTTACATGTTTTCGATCGACGAGAGAAAATGGAACCCAGACGCTATTTGTTGTTTGTTTATATCACGCAGTCTGTTCTTCTTCTCTCTGTTATCACGCAGTCTGTTCTTCTTCTCTCGGTTATCACGCAGTCTGTTCTTCTTCTCTCTGTTATCACACAGTCTGTTCTTCTTCTCTCGGTTATCACGCAGTCTGTTCTTCTTCTCTCTGTTATCACGCAGTCTGTTCTTCTTCTCTCTGTTATCACGCAGCCTGTTCTTCTTCTCTCTGTTATCACGCAGCCTGTTCTTCTTCTCTCTGTTATCACACAGTCTGTTCTTCTTCTCTCTGTTATCACGCAGCCTGTTCTTCTTCTCTCGGTGTATCACGCAGCCTGTTCTTCATCTCTAGGTGTATAGTCTGTCTTCCGGTTGTTGCCTCTTTTGAATGACGAATACACACTACCGCCGCCTGCTGGTAAGGACAGTTATTGCCACTCGTCGACTGAAGTCTTTGCGGTGTGTTCGTAGGCGGGCGGCGTAGCCGACGCAGGCGACGTAGCGGACGTAAAAGTCGGGACGCCTTCGGTACGCGTTCCTTGGTCTCAGGTTGGTGTGTAGCGGCCTTTAGATTGGAAGCATATCCTCTTTTCACTTGAGGGGAGTTGATAAACATGTCCGAGGTAAAACGTTTAGACCACACAAGCAGACATTTGCCGAGGTGTTCTGGCACATTCCCCTTGAAAATGAAGTCCAGCCACAGATTCTTCTGTTTTTCCAGGGATGGCATTGCATGCAGTCCCTTGTCCCGATTTTTGCAGCCAACAACAGCACAACTTTTCACTGCCTTAGACATGCTGGCAAATTACACAGATGGGTTGGCCCATGGCCGTGGACGTGGCCCATCCTCTCATTCCCATGTAGGCGGAGCATCACCGCCCACTATTCCGGGCTGACGTTGGGTCGGATGGAATCTGTATCCGCTCGTTGTAGCCCCGTTTTTAAAAGATTTGGGTACGGAGGAAAAGAGAGAGGGTTGTATTTTCTGACACTTGGTGAGTTCCCTGAAACACCGGGGACACATATTCATGTATAAAAGACGTACAAAAGTGCATTTTGCATGATAGGTCCACTTTAACTTTAAAGTCATATTTTAAAGATCACCTATCATGCTATCTGTAGGCAATAGCACAGCTCTCAGATATATAAAAATATATAAAAACATGTCTATGAAGTGTTTTGCTCCAAATACCAAACAGATCACCCATTCTAGCCATGCCTCATCTCCCTCTATTTCACTTCCTGTTTCTAAAGTGCTGATTTTGGGTATAAAGCTTTAAAGAGGAGGGGTCTGAGCTCATGCGGGACCCGGCAGCTACTGTCTAAACTAAATACTGCCGTGATGAAACGCCATATCATGGATTATCAAGGATTCTCTCTGAAACAGTATGGAGCTCAAAGGCTTTCTCTCTTGCCGGTTATACCACAAGGTGAGTTCCTTTTGATTTCCTGCTTCTTCACACACATGCTCTCCAGCACAGGTTAGCTCTGAGTGTTAGCGATGCTAATGTAAACACCGACCATATTACGTCCAAAACAGTCGGGCATTGTTTCTGATAGCAACTTTCTGATAGTGCCGTGGGTCCACATTTCAGATATTACGTCATATCGGACGCAAATCTGGATCAGCTCCGTTGTTCCCCCGTTTTTAGAGATTTGGGTACGTAGGAAAAGAGAGATGGTTTTATTTTCTGACGCTGCGTGAGTTCCCTGACACACCGGGGACACACCGGGGACACATCTTTATGTAGAAAAGACATCAAAAAGTGACTTTTGCATGACAGGAGACCTTTAAAGGTGGGGTAGGTAAGTTTGAGAAACCGGCTGGAGATCCACGTGTTGTTATATTCCATGGAATGCTCTCAACATCCCGATAGCAATGAATATCTTCAGTGCTTTGACAAAAAATCCATAAAAACATCATCTGTGGAAGCCGTGGCGCTGTGAAAAGCACGACCAATCATCTGAGCCCGGCTAAAGTAACTGGACGGCCTACCTGCCTGTCAGCCTTCCATCTGTGCACAAACTGATCTGGTGCCCTCATTGGTCATGTGCGCGTCCGTGTGTGTTGGAGGAGGGGCTCTGTGAGGAAGTCTGAAGGAAGGGGCAGATTTTTTCCAGCTGTGTATTTTCTAATTCTAGCTCACTCGAGCTGTTTCTCCAAAATTACCTACCCCACCTTTAATATATATTTAAATTAAAAAACGTTTTTG
Organism: Dissostichus eleginoides; assembly: GCA_031216635.1. Taxonomy (NCBI): domain Eukaryota; kingdom Metazoa; phylum Chordata; class Actinopteri; order Perciformes; family Nototheniidae; genus Dissostichus; species Dissostichus eleginoides. Next base: position 386,135 of record JASDAP010000058.1, read on the forward strand.
GAATTAATTATTACTTTACAGTTATTTAAAAATGCACCTAAGGTTAAAACATATGGAATAAAGTACAATGTATTGAAGTTATTGAAACTTAATTTACTTTCAGCTCAGCTTTAGAAGCAGTGATGATATTCCATTAGTTTTCTAAGTTTAATTCTATAGCAGAAAACACACTTTTAGTCGATTTATCAGGAAATGAATTCTACTTCAGGATGTTTTTTATCATAACTATAACATGTAACTCCATAGAGACTGAATTGCAGGAAAAGGGAAACATATATTTTGGCCTGATCCATTTCAGTCTCATTGATTAGCGTGTAAGATGTACAGAATACGAAGTGAAATCAGACGTTTGTTACCAAAATGTCGGGTGTTTTTGATGACATCTGAGAGGAAGTGAGGCTCTCCGCTGAGGAAGATCTTAGCGATGCTGTCCACCTCCTCTCGATCTGAAGAGTCCAGAACATGAGCGCCATGCACCAGGTGTACTGTAGATGAAAAGCAGAACCAGGTTGAAGCACTGATGAAGAGTGTGGGGGAAAGTTCTGAAGCAATTGGAAACTCAGAGAGACACGAGGAGAGCTGGAGCTTTGATGGAGTCAGGACTCAGAGAGACACGAGGAGAACTGGAGCTCTGATGGAGTCAGGACTCAGAGAGACACGAGGAGAGCTGGAGCTTTGATGGAGTCAGGACTCAGAGAGACACGAGGAGAGCTGGAGCTTTGATGGAGTCAGGACTCAGAGAGACACGAGGAGAGCTGGAGCTCTGAAGGAGTCAGGACTCAGAGAGACACGAGGAGAGCTGGAGCTTTGATGGAGTCAGGACTCAGAGAGACACGAGGAGAGCTGGAGCTTTGATGGAGTCAGGACTCAGAGAGACACGAGGAGAGCTGGAGCTCTGATGGAGTCAGGACTCAGAGAGACACGAGGAGAGCTGGAGCTCTGATGGAGTCAGGACTCAGAGAGACACGAGGAGAGCTGGAGCTTTGATGGAGTCAGGACTCAGAGAGACACGAGGAGAGCTGGAGCTCTGATGGAGTCAGGACTCAGAGAGACACGAGGAGAGCTGGAGCTCTGATGGAGTCAGGACTCAGAGAGACACGAGGAGAGCTGGAGCTTTGATGGAGTCAGGACTCAGAGAGACACGAGGAGAGCTGGAGCTCTGATGGAGTCAGGACTCAGAGAGACACGAGGAGAGCTGGAGCTTTGATGGAGTCAGGACTCAGAGAGACACGAGGAGAGCTGGAGCTCTGATGGAGTCAGGACTCAGAGAGACACGAGGAGAGCTGGAGCTCTGATGGAGTCAGGACTCAGAGAGACACGAGGAGAGCTGGAGCTCTGATGGAGTCAGGACTCAGAGAGACACGAGGAGAGCTGGAGCTCTGATGGAGTCAGGACTCAGAGAGACACGAGGAGCTGGAGCTTTGATGGAGTCAGGACTCAGAGAGACACGAGGAGAGCAGGAGCTCTGATGGAGTCAGGACTCAGAGAGACACGAGGAGAGCTGGAGCTTTGATGGAGTCAGGACTCAGAGAGACACGAGGAGAGCTGGAGCTTTGATGGAGTCAGGACTCAGAGAGACACGAGGAGAGCTGGAGCTCTGATGGAGTCAGGACTCAGAGAGACACGAGGACAGCTGGAGCTCTGATGGAGTCAGGACTCAGAGAGACACGAGAGAGCTGGAGCTTTGATGGAGTCAGGACTCAGAGAGACACGAGGAGAGCTGGAGCTCTGATGGAGTCAGGACTCAGAGAGACACGAGGAGAGCTGGAGCTCTGATGGAGTCAGGACTCAGAGAGACACGAGGAGAAAGGGAGCTTTGATGGAGACGGACTCAGAGAGACACGAGGAGAGCTGGAGCTCTGATGGAGTCAGGACTCAGAGAGACACGAGGAGAGCTGGAGCTCTGATGGAGTCAGGACTCAGAGAGACACGAGGAGAGCTGGAGCTCTGATGGAGTCAGGACTCAGAGAGACACGAGGAGAGCTGGAGCTCTGATGGAGTCAGGACTCAGAGAGACACGAGGAGAGCTGGAGCTCTGATGGAGTCAGGACTCAGAGAGACACGAGGAGAGCTGGAGCTTTGATGGAGTCAGGACTCAGAGAGACACGAGGAGAGCTGGAGCTCTGATGGAGTCAGGACTCAGAGAGACACGAGGAGAAAGGGAGCTTTGATGGAGACAGGACTCAGAGAGACACGAGGAGAGCTGGAGCTCTGATGGAGTCAGGACTCAGAGAGACACGAGGAGAGCTGGAGCTTTGATGGAGTCAGGACTCAGAGAGACACGAGGAGATGGAGCTCTGATGGAGTCATGACTCAGAGAGACACGAGGAGAGCTGGAGCTCTGATGGAGTCAGGACTCAGAGAGACACGAGGAGAGCAGGAGCTCTGATGGAGTCAGGACTCAGAGAGACACGAGGAGAGCTGGAGCTTTGATGGAGTCAGGACTCAGAGAGACACGAGGAGAGCTGGAGCTCTGATGGAGTCAGGACTCAGAGAGACACGAGGAGAGCTGGAGCTTTGATGGAGTCAGGACTCAGAGAGACACGAGGAGAGCTGGAGCTTTGATGGCAAACACTGACGGTTTATTTGGAGCTTCGGCCGGAGAATTCACAAAACAGGTCACGGGCCACGAGTTGACCACGCGGTTGAGGAGGCCAGTCTCACAAAACAACGTGTAATAGCTACGTTGGTCCAGAGTTGGTCAAGACGTGACATGGATACAACACTTGTTCCTACTCATTTCTAACGACCGGTGTCCGTGTTATGGCAGAATCCTTATTACAGCGTATTTCTGGCATATTCATTGAACAGTCTGCAAATTAAATGGAAACTGAGCAATCTGGTGCCACTAAATGTTTTTAAAGCTCGGTTGGATGCTATCAATCGGATGCTGTTGGAACCTGTTCATGTGGATAGTTATTATAAATTGTAATCCCTGTAATGATGCTGGATGATGTCCTTTTTGTTGTTCTGTTGTTTTATGTTTTTATGTTTCATGTGGAACCTGCTGGAGCAGGTCTCCCTCGAAAAAGAGATCAATGATCTCAATGGGATTCACCTGGATAAATAAAGGTTTGAAATGAAATGAAAATGAAGGTCACATGCTAAGCTATATCATGTGTGTTATTGAGTTGGGTCACACAGAATTAGAGAGACAATGGTCGTTCTGAATTATCAATAGATGTATTCATTTTAAATGAGCTGATGCCGAGGTCATAGGAAGTGCGAGAGGCTACTCAGAGATAATAAACTTAAGTCTTTGTTGGTTAATTACTCCTAAAGACGTCATGAGATAATGACTTTTCAACATATACAAGTATAGCTTTCAGAGAGTGTGGTTGGCTGCACGACACAATGTGTGTGCGTTAAACATGGTTAGGGAACATGTTCGTGTGTCATTTAGAAAACGTATATCTGCCCTCTGTTTTTGGTATTCGGGGGGCATTTCCACGATTGACTGCTGTGGCAGGTGATGTTGTACTCCAACATTATTATTGTTGTTGCGCAACTGAATAATAATTCATCTCAACCATGTCTGTGTTTGTGTTTTATTGATCTCTCTCTGTGTTAATATTTAAGGTTGGTGAGCCATACATTGCACTAACATCCACGTAACATGATCACAAACTTTCCCAGTGAGAAAAAAAAACATGGCGGACACCCGATTTATTTTTAGTGGAAAATCCTAAATTGTAGGAGAGTTGGCCGTTAAAATGCTTTTTGATTACATTTCTAGCAAGAAGTGTATATTGTACTTTCAGAATCTACGTCCAGTGGATGTGTAGGATCTCTAGTTTGATAGATATTACCAAGATGATTTGAGCTTCATGTATTTTCTTACAAAATATTGTATCCATGTCACGTCTTGAGAGGGTTATTTGTGAATATACTACGTTTTGCCGTGTCGACCAACGTGGCTATTACACGTTTTTTGTGAGACTGTGTTGGGTTGAGATGCCAAATCAATTCTGAAGAACTCTTCCTCTGGTAGGAGGTTCTAACTAGTTTGCTGAGGGGAATCAACATTCTTCAATAGAGAGACTAAACAGCTGAGGACACTGAATCACTTGTAGTTGTCGCTTATGGCTAGAGGATCTTGCACCTCGGGGTCATCTACACCCCGAGAAGGAAGTGTTCCAGGTGTCCCACAACAATAACTGTGGGGAAAATACTGAATGTTCCTCAGGGGCGGACTGGGACTACAAATCAGCCCGGGACTCTCGACCAGCCCACCTCGGTACCGCAAGTAAATACCGCTAGTAAATTGTTGACGGGGGGGAGGGGGGAGCTAGTGACTTATCCGACCGGCCCACATCGTCCGACCGGCCCACTTCAGTACCGGCCCATCGGGATTCGTCCCGAACGTCCCGATGGCCAGTCCGCCCCTGATGTTCCTTCTATATCAGAGTAGCACATGATAACAGAGGCCCTACGTAGCTGTGTGCGTAGCCGGATGTATGACTACATGGATGACGCTCATGAGACACTGTGTTGAAGTTATGATAGCTATGTTCCTAAGATTGGCATGATGACACAGCCGCTAGAGGATAGACATATGACTGTCATGTTTATTGCTTACGCAGGCCTTAGCTAATCTGAACTAATGTCAGAATACTGCTTTGAACCAGTATTCCTCCATCGTGTTGACTGTAACACCCTCTCTTGTATATCAGCATATGAAGGACTCTACTAAAGGAACTCTTTTGTCCCATGCAACCTTTGTATGTGATGACTACTTCCATTCTTGCAAGGATAATAAAGACATGGATCCTGATATTGAAGATCAAGCCGGTGACGAGTGATATTTTTCTAACAATAACTATCTCTGACCGAGAGTTGCCCGGTCATAAACTGGTAACAACAACAAAATGCTAGGGCAACCCCTCCTTAAGGGAGATAGCGGCTGTCCAAGGCTGGGCATCTGCGTCAGAAGGTGCAAGGAGGACATGCAGGGCAAATGATTCCCTGACAAAGAGGAGGGAGAGGTTATCTGTTGATGATTCTTCCTCACCTGCGATACACTGCAGAGCTTTAGCCTTATCCTGGCAGAGAGTGGCAACAGAGAGCAGAGCTTCCACCAGAGAGAGGAAGTCCTCCTGAGTCCTGAGGGACAGAGACACACAAGAGTCTTCATACATCCACATTTAGTCACAAATATCTCCTCTGGCTGGAAGAGAACTCTCTGCTCCAAAGCTTCTCTTTCCAGAACTGGACACACCGCACATTATACATTTATTTTGTATTCAATATTCCATTCCCTACACTCTTAATGTAAAGCATATCCCGCCTTATCTTGTGTCTAAAGCCTTTCAAACACTGTTTTATTGTCAGAGTTATAGATTTGTTATCTGTATTACTCTTTTACTGTATATGTTCTACTTTTTAATGCTGCTTTAATCCTATTTTGAGATGTTTAAATTCTAGTATTGTTTATTTCTACTCTTTAATTTCTACTTATGTGCAATGCCTTGTTTTTAATGCTGCTGCAACTCAAACATTTCCTGATTTGGGATCAATAAAGTACCTCTTATCTTATCTTATGTTCCTATAAAGTAAATCTAAAACTCTTCTCCTTAAAATGTTCTCTGTAGTATTGAAGGTTTGTCCTCCTGTGACCCTTAATCTATCCCTTAAAGTCAGTCAAACTGTTCTCCTTAAAAGGTTCTCTGTAGTATTGAAGGTTTGTCCTCCTGTGACCCTTAATCTATCCCTTAAAGTCAGTCAAACTGTTGCTCAAAAGACACCAACGGAAGGAAGGAAAGCACAGGTTGAGAACTTCTCTTATAGACAGGACCCTCATCATATACAAATAAAGCTTTGGGGTTGTATGATTAATGTTAGGAGGCTGTTTCTGGTGCACGTATACTCAATTTAGATTATTATCATTAGAGTAACAAAACGATATTGCCCTGTGAACATATTGTGATGTGAATGCGCCTGCATGGGCGCTGATTAACTGAACTGGAACAGGTGTGTTAATCAGCGGAGAGACTCACAGCTGGGAGAGAAAAGGCAGTGGAGAACTGTGAATCGAGGTTGGAGGACGCTACATGTGACTCGGCACTCTTTTGGGAGGGGGGGTGTCGTTCGCAGCGGAGAGAGCTGCCGGCGACGAAGACAGCGAGCGCAGGATAGACGTTCGAGGTCAGGAGCAGGAGGTCTACCTCCTATAGATAGTCAGGGCCGGGGAATAAGTGAGTGTGAGCCGCGATCCCTCCTTACTGGTTTACACAGGAAGCTACTGGTTCACACAGGAAGCTACTGGTTCACACAGGAAGCTACTGGTTTACACAGGAAGCTACAGGTTCACACAGGAAGTTACAGGTACACAGGAAGTGTCTCAGGGACACAACGACATGCTGACTGCAGTGGGGTTTGAACCTGTGACCCCCTGATCCAAACACCAAGGCTCTATCCACTGCGCCACACGCCTCCCCCCTATATATATAATACATATTAAGTGCAGTAGTACATACTAACAATAATACACAGAGTAACTACAGTAATATATGAGTAATACTACAGTAATACTACAGTAACAGACTAGCCTGCTGCTTCCTGTCCGACTGCCTTCAGCTGCTACCCTCTGACCTCTACATCATTATTCACTCAGTCATTCATGTATGTATTAATTGATTGATGTGTGTATTAGTAATAGCTCTAGTATTTATAGTAAAAGTAATCAATAACTTCACAACATCAACTCCAAAGCAAAAGTCCAGACAGACTGGATCACAACCCGCATGCTGGAGAGGATGTGGCCACTGTGAGGCGGGTCATACACACATATTCAGGGGCTGCCACGTTCTGAAAGCCTTCTGGGAAGGTGTCCATAGTATCATCAGAGAAGTTCTATGTGATGATATCAACTTACCTGTCTTTCCTGTTACTTGGGGAATATGGACTCTGAGCTACCAAACATTGACCAATATCTTTTACAAATCTTTATGGCAGCAAGTAAAAAGGCCATAACAAGGCGATGGCTCTGTCAGGAACCTCCCACCATCGCTCAATGGGTAGCCATCATTAAAAACATTGGCAGTATGGAACACATGACTCTCAGCCTGAGACTAGAAAGAGACAAAGGTGAAGCCCTCACACATACCTAACACAAAGAGGTGATAACCTTTTGTTTAAGTAAACAATGATTGTTACAGTTGTACTTTGTGATGGCCTCCTCGTGACCCTTAGTTATAGCCGTGTTTCTTATCTATTTTATTCTTTCAGTTTTATTTTGAAATGTCTTTGTTGTATGTATTGTTGTTATCTTTTCCCTCTAGCTTAACTAGAGGGTTGGGATATGTATGTTACTTTGAGGTATTGTATGCTAAATCTACCATTGTCCCGAAGTATGCCTGTATCTGATGTACGTGCTGGAATACTATCTGTGTTCTTTTTCCTGTAAAACCTGAAAATAAAAATGAAGTTACAAAGAAATAACTTCACAACATCGTTACTTAAATATCTTATTGTTAAAGACAACAAAAAGGTTCCATTTTTTTAATGGATTGAATTACACAACAACAAATCACCAGCTACATTATGAGCTGTGGCAAAAGCTCCATTTGTGAAACCCAATGTTATGGATATATGAATAATACATTTGTATTGTTTTATAAAAATAATGAATGAATAAACTATGAAAATATGATACATAACAAACTTTGCAATTAAAGTCAAACTACGTTCTGGGTTACAACATTTTGTTTCCACTTTAATAGTACTATATTTTTTTTGTGTTACTGTTATCAAATGACCTTAGCTCACCGGTTATCATGTCAATGTCAAACAGAAACTCTGGATATCAAATCGCTCAATCTAGATGTCAACACATTCATTGTGCACTGTATCTATTATACATTTGTTTAGCCATTAATATAATCCAATGACGTGACATTACATCACATGTTACTTGTTAGACGCTTTTATCCAAAGCGACTTACCTACTGAGGGCAATCCCCCCAGGAGCACTTTGAGGTGAAGTGTCTCAGGGACACAACGACATGCTGACTGCAGTGGGGTTTGAACCTGTGCTCCCCTGATCCCAACACTACGCACAACCCACTGCGCCACACGCCTTGTCGGTTAATAGAAGTCAAACCGACAAGTTCCCTTTGAAGAAAAGTATGTGCTTAACTTTTCAACTTCATGAATTAAGAGAAATGAAATGACACTGCAGAGATCAACCTTCGCACTGTGACGTTACTTTTCCATGAAGGGTTAGTCTTCAGTAATATAATAGAAAGAATCATATTTCCTGATAGATGTGATTATTTAAAGAATATACAAACGACATAGAACATACTTATCAGCCTCATACTTCGTCTTACAGTAAATTGCTGACAGGAATTCCAGCAAAGTTTCCATTGTTCATTTGTTTAACGGGGTATTTGCTTTGTGATAAAAGGGAACAGTTTCTTATCTCCAGCTGATACGTGATATCACATCATGTGGAAGGGCATTGGAAACACAGCCTTGAGTTGTTGTATATAAAGGCTCTGCCACTGGAACCAACCATAAAGTGACATGATGAAGTGGCTCCTGGTCCTGTCTGCCCTCGTGGCTTTCGCCGAATGCTTCCACACGTAAGTCCTGCCTAGCTGGTTGAATTTCTTTGACATTTTACACATGAATAGGCTGAAATGTGAAAGGCAATCTCTCCATCTAGTATTCCTGAGGGTAAATCACAGGCTATCTTGCTTTGAGCTATCACACCTTTCAAACTTGCACAAAGCTTAAAGCAGAGCTCACTTTCTTATTTCTCCGGGTTTAAAGTCCCGGACATTTGTACAACTTGCTGATTCTCTTTGTATTCACCTTTATGAGCACAGGATTCCCCTGATCAAGGGAAAGACTGCCAGGGAAGCCCTGCAGGAGAAAGGAATATGGGAGGAGTACAGAAAGGAGCATCCATACAACCCCATGGCCAAGTTCTACCAGAGTGGTACTGAGTCTATGACCAACGATGCTGACGTGAGTCCAGACCAGAGACCACCATTATAAAGTAGTTAGCCTCTTCAAGCATATAGCATCTATTTCATGTTAAGTACAAAATTAAAATCACGAACCTATTTTTCTGTTGCGGCAACATAACTATTTTGTGCTAAATATCAAGTCCAGTGCATGAGGATGTCAATTTGTCGTGTGCTTTGTGTCCCTCTAGCTTTCATACTATGGTGTGATCTCCATCGGCACCCCTCCCCAGTCCTTCAGCGTGATCTTTGACACCGGATCCTCCAACCTGTGGATCCCTTCAGTGTTCTGCTCCAGCCAGGCCTGCCGTAAGTGTTACTGGGACCAACGCTGTTAAGAGTTGGATCATATGCTTCAAGCTTTTGGATAGTGTTTTACACAGTGGTGGAAAGTAACTATATTTACTCAAGTACTGTATGTAAGAACAATTTGAAGGCTCTTTTACTTCTGCAACATACAAAGTAATGCAACCGTAATAGTAACTCAGCAGTATGATTATATTTCACTGACAGGAGCCATTGTGCAACATCAGTTCTATCTTTGAAACTAAAGTACATTTCACTCTAAATAAGTCTGTGCTTTTCTTTGGTAACATTTTGATTTTAAGAATTCAACTTGTGATGCAGTATTTTAAGTTGTTTTACTTACTAGAGATTTACCTAACATTTGACAAAGACCTCATTCCTCTGCAGAGAACCACCGTAAATTCAACCCAAAGCAGTCCAGTACTTTCAAATGGGAAAACAAGCCTCTGTCCATCCAGTACGGCACCGGCAGCATGACTGGATATCTGGCCAGTGACACTGTTGAGGTAACCAACTGCCCTGGAACAAAATGCAAAGTCTATTTGGACTTCCAACAGGCATGACTCTGTGGTCTGTTGAACTGTGACTGACAGCTGTCTTGTGTATCCAGGTGGGCGGCATCTCTGTGGCCAACCAGGTGTTTGGACTCAGCCAGACAGAGGCTGCCTTCTTGGCTCACATGGCGGCTGATGGCATCCTGGGATTGGCCTTCCAGACCATCGCTTCTGACGACGTCGTGCCTGTCTTTGACATGATGGTCCAGGAGCGACTTGTGTCTCAGCCCCTGTTCTCTGTCTACCTGAGCAGGTATTGAGACAGGGTGGAAATCTGTTAGCTGGCAGTATGTTAGTTCATGTGACATTGAATTCATGTATTGACATTTGTTAGTTTTTTCCTCTAATAGCAACAGTGCACAGGGCAGTGAGGTGGTCTTCGGTGGTATTGACAGCAGCCACTACACTGGACAAATCACCTGGATCCCTCTGTCCTCTGCCACCTACTGGCAGATCAACATGGACAGGTACAAAGGGAACAGAAACAAAATACTAAGCACAAGCATAAGTTGCAAAAAGCCTCCTAGTTTGATCGTCTGCTGTTCTTCCTCCACAGTGTTACCATCAATGGACAGACTGTAGCCTGCTCTGGTGGCTGCCAGGCCATCATTGACACTGGTACCTCCCTGATCGTTGGCCCAAACAGTGACATCAGCAACATTAATTCCCAGGTTGGAGCCTCAACCAACCAGTACGGAGAGGTGAGTCATACCATCAGACCGTAACATTTGAAGTACATTTTCCCTATCGTCTGATCCCAGAGTAAACAGACATGTAGTGCTCTGACGTCAAAACTCTCCAATACAACTAATTAGGCAGGACTTATATTTGCTTTACCTGGAAACCTGGAAAATACCAATAAATACAACTACACGATACTCAGCGTTATGTGTGACCTTCTTCTTGCAGGCTACAGTGAACTGCCAGGACATCCAGAGCATGCCTGAGGTCACCTTCACCCTCAACGGAAAACGCCTTCACCATCCCTGCATCTGCCTACGTCTCTCAGGTCAGAAGAATCACTGCCACAGAAACCTTTTTCAACAATATAATGAGATTCTGGGTGATGTAAATACATTTTCTGTTGTCTCTCCACAGAGCTCCTACGGTTGCAGCACTGGCTTTGGCCAGGGTGGCCAACCGCTCTGGATCCTGGGAGATGTCTTCATCAGGCAGTACTATGCCATCTTTGACTCCAGCACTCAGAGAATTGGTCTGGCCAAGTCTGTCTAAACACATGATTGATCATTTATAAGTGTGTATTTCCCTGTAGGGACTTGTCTGATTGAAAACAAAAAAAAGGTGCAAATGGATTTTGTGGAAATACATGATTCAACAACATCGTAGCAGCCTTTGCAATAAATTGATTATAGCAACTTAATGCCTTCTGTGTATTTTGTGTGTATGCGTAAGTCGGACTGTGATGGTACATGAAAGATTAGTGTAAGAAAACATCTTTAGAAACATCCTCAGTCTTCTTAGTTTTGATTTACAGCACTGGAATGTCAAAGGAATAAGAATCTGTTCATCCGTTCGTTCTTAGGAGAAACTTGACCTTTATACAAAAAGGATTGCCAGCTTTCTTCTGTGAAGGAAGAAGTGGCTGAGAATCGAGTATTGAGCGACTCTCAGAATAGCTTGTAATGGGGAAAAGCTGATAACTGAAGCACTGATATAACGGAGGATAACCCCGTGACACAACCTGACGACTCGGCTGCTATCTCTGTGAACAGCTTCCTGAGGACTCAGAGAAAACACATAGAAGCAAACACCGTAATATGCTCAGTTTTACCAGACAATGTTATTTCTTCAATGCAAAATCATTTTATTTGTACGTCATTCATCTTTTTTTCACAAACAACACATGCTACACACTATAGGATTTAGCGGCATCTAGTGAGCTTAAAGATTGCATCAAATTAAAAAACCCTCAGCACACTCTTCCATTTCCAAGCGTGTTGCAGAGTGGGAGTGGCCTTCAGGTACAACATCAGGGAACGGCCCTGTCTGTAGCTGGTTAGTACTTTATCGGCTACTGAACCACAGAGGCGCTATATTGTGGACTCCTAGAGGAGGACCAGCTCCCTGTGTAGATACAAAAACACAACATCTCTCCCTTTGAGGGGATTGTGCACAAAGGATAAGATTATCATGAATATCATATTCCATATTTGACATGAAATCACCCTAAATTCTACACATTGGACCTTTAATATGTTATGATCAGAACTCACAACTGATGAGAGACGTGAAAACCAAAGAAGCAGAAGATTGATAGCCCCAGTACGGGCCAAGCACTGCTAGCTTAGGCTTCTCCAGTCATGCAGCCGGATGCGTGTTTTCATCCTCTCTTCCTGGTGAGCGTTGAGTTCTTCCAAAAAGTAAATGAGTGGAACAAATGAAATCGATCCTATCAACATGAGAAAGTACACTAAGCGTTCTCAGGTATTCACTGGTGGTCTGCCAGTGTAGAGTACCATCCCACCGCTCTGCGCTCCCGGTTGAGTCGGGGGCTATGACTGTGCGTCCTCAGTTTGCGTACACCTCGGTTGTCGGTTTCTTGTGGGCTATGAAGTCCTCCGTGGTGTAGACCAGGCCACTGGTTTCTTGTGGGCTATGAAGTCCTCCGTGGTGTAGACCAGGCCACTGGTTTCTTGTGGGCTATGAAGTCCTCCGTGGTGTAGACCAGGCCACTGGTTTCCTGTGGGCTATGAAGTCCTCCGTGGTGTAGACCAGGCCACTGGTTTCCTGTGGGCTATGAAGTCCTCCGTGGTGTAGACAAGGCCACTGGTTTCCTGTGGGCTATGAAGTCCTCCGTGGTGTAGACAAGGCACTGGTTTCCTGTGGGCTATGAAGTCCTCCGTGTTGTAGACAAGGCCACTGGTTTCCTGTGGGCTATGAAGTCCTCCGTGGTGTAGACCAGGCCACTGGTTTCCTGTGGGCTATGAAGTCCTCCGTGGTGTAGACCAGGCCACTGGTTTCCTGTGGGCTATGAAGTCCTCCGTGGTGTAGACCAGGCCACTGGTTTCCTGTGGGCTATGAAGTCCTCCGTGGTGTAGACCAGGCCACTGGTTTCCTGTGGGCTATGAAGTCCTCCGTGGTGTAGACCAGGCCACTGGTTTCCTGTGGGCTATGAAGTCCTCCGTGTTGTAGACCAGGCCACTGGTTTCCTGTGGGCTATGAAGTCCTCCGTGGTGTAGACCAGGCCACTGGTTTCTTGTGGGCTATGAAGTCCTCCGTGGTGTAGACCAGGCCACTGGTTTCCTGTGGGCTATGAAGTCCTCCGTGGTGTAGACCAGGCCACTGGTTTCCTGGGAGGGACACATTTTGGTCAAGAGACAATGTTGTGGAGGAAGTTTGGAGCATAAACAAGTGATGTGTGTATTAAGTGATGTGTGTATTAATTAATTGATGTGTGTATTAATTAATTGATTAATTGATGTGTGTATTAATTAATTGATGTGTGTATTAAGTGATGTGTGTATTAATTAATTGATGTGTGTATTAATTAATTGATGTGTGTATTAAGTGATGTGTGTATTAATTAATTGATGTGTGTATTAAGTGATGTGTGTATTAATTAATTGATGTGTGTATTAAGTGATGTGTGTATTAATTAACTGATGTGTGTATTAATTAATTGATGTGTGTATTAATTAAGTGATGTGTGTATTAATTAAGTGATGTGTGTATTAATTAAGTGATGTGTGTATTAATTAATTGATGTGTGTATTAACTGATGTGTGTATTAACTGATGTGTGTATTAATTAACTGATGTGTGTATTAATTGATGTGTGTATTCATTGATGTGTGTATTCATTGATGTCAATCAATCAATCAATGTTTATTTATATAGCCCAATATCACAAATGTTACATTTGTCTCAGTGGACTTCACAGTTTGTACAGAATATCAGTAGACAATACGACCCCCTCTGTCCTGAGACCCTCACATCGTACAAGGAAACACTTCCAGAAAAAGGAAAAACCCCACAGTTTAAAGGGGAAAAAAATGGGAGAAACCTCAGGGAGAGCAACAGAGGAGGGATCCCTCTCCCAGGGCGGACAGACGTGCAATAGATGCCATGTGTAAATTGAGAAGATAATACATTTACAACATAGGTAGTCCAAATGTTTGGAAATGCATGTGTCTATAATAAGAAGATGAATCCCCGAGGATATCCATCCAGGACTTATGATCCAGGACCACAGCAACAGGCACAGCCACGACTCAGGATCCAGGGCTCGCGATCCAGGACTCAGGACCACAGCAACAGGCACAGCCACGACTCAAGATCCAGGGCTCGCGATCCAGGACTCAGGACCACAGCAACAGGATCAGCCACGACTCAAGATCCAGGGCTCGCGATCCAGGACTCAGGACCACAGCAACAGGCACAGCCACGACTCAAGATCCAGGACTCAGGACCACAGCAACAGGCACAGCCACGACTCAAGAGCCAGGGCTCGCGATCCAGGACTCAGGACCACAGCAACAGGATCAGCCACGACTCAGGGTCCCGGCGTAGATAGACACCAAAAAGACATTTGGGGAAGCTGGGTTATTCGGAACATGAGTACACAGGTACAGACAGAGAGAAGGAAGAAGTAAAGTAAAGTGTCCCCCGACAAACTAAGCCTATAGCAGCTAAACTAGGGGCTGAATCTAATCAGCCCTAACTATAAGCTTTATCAAAAAGGAAGGTCTTAAGCGCACTCTTAAAAACGGATAGGGTGTCTGCCGCCCGAACACAAACTGGAAGCTGATTCCACAAATGTGGAGCTTGATAAGAAAAGGCTCTGGCTCCCATTGTACTTTTAGAGACTCTAGGAACAACCAACAACCCTGCATTCTTGGAACGCAATGCCCTAGTAGGACAGTAGGGTATAATGAGTTCTTTAAGGTAAGATGGCGCCTGCCCATTAAGGGCTTTGTAGGCGAGAAGAAGAATTTTAAATTCTATCCTATGTTCTATAGGGAGCCAGTGTAAGGCAGCCAGAACAGGAGTAATGTGGTCCCTTTTCCTAACTCTGGTTAGTACACGTGCTGCAGCATTTTGAATCAGCTGAAGCGACTTAACTGACTTCTTGGTACACCCTGATAATAGAGAGTTACAATAATCTAGCCTTGAAGTAACAAATGCATGGACTAGTTTCTCTGCATCGTTTTGAGGCAAGATATGCCTGATTTTTGCAATGTTACGTAGATGGAAGTAGGCGGTCCTTGAAATAGATTTTATGTGGGCGTTAAAGGATAAATCCTGATCAAATATAACACCAAGATTCCTTACAGTCTCACTGGAGGCCAAATTAATGCCATCCATAGTTAGTATATCTTTAGATAATTTGTTTCGTAGATTCTTTGGGCCGAGTACAATAACTTCAGTTTTGGCCGTGTTTAACATCAAAAAGTTTAAAGTCATCCACGTTTTTAAGTCCTTAAGGCAGTCTTGAATTTTATTTAGATGATTAATTTCATCAGGCTTGATTGATAAATATAGTTGAGTATCATCCGCATAACAATGAAACTGTACAGAATGATTCCTTATAATAGCCTAACGGAAGCATATATAATGTGAACAAAATAGGTCCAAGCACTGAGCCCTGTGGCACTCCATGGCTAACTTTGGTTTGCATGGAAGATTTATCGTTGACACATACAAACTGAGAGCGTTCAGATAGATAGGACCTAAACCAGCCTAAAGCAGTTCCCTTTATGCCAACTAAGTGCTCTAGTCTTTGCAATAGGATATCATGGTCGATAGTATCAAATGCAGCACTGAGATCGAGTAAGACAAGAATAGAGACAAGTCCTTTGTCTGAGGCTATTAGAAGGTCATTTGTGACTTTAACCAGAGCTGTCTCTGTGCTATGATGTGTTCTAAAGCCAGACTGAAAATCTTCAAATAAATCATTGTTTTTAAGTAATCACACAACTGTTTTGCGACCGCTTTCTCAAGAATTTTTGAGAGGAACGGAAGATTAGAAATAGGTCTATAGTTGGCTAAAACCTCTGGATCGAGGTTGTGCTTTTTAAGAAGCGGTTTTATCACTGCTACTTTAAATGATTGTGGAACATAGCCCGATAATAAAGACATATTCATAATATTTAATAAAAGAAGTGCTAATTAATGGAAAAACTTCCTTTAACAGCTGAGTTGGAATCGGGTCTAAGATACACGTTGATGGTTTAGAAGAAAGAATCATTGAATTCAATTGTTCAAGGTTTATGGCTGAAAAGCATTCTAATTTACTATCTGGTGTAATATTAGAACTTACGTTTCCGGGAGCTGTTGATAACTCTATACTGGTCGAAGGCAAGAGGTCATTAATTTTGTTTCTAAGAGTAACAATTTTATCGTTAAAAAAGCACATAAAATCATTACTACTGAGTGCTATGGGAATAGAAGGCTCATAGAGCTGTGGCTCTCTGTCAGCCTGGCTGTCTGTCTGTCTGTCTGTCTGTCTGTCTGTCTGTCTGTCTGTCTGTCTGTCTGTTTCTCTGTCTCTCTGTCTGTCTGTCTGTCTGTCTCTCTGTCTGTCTGTCTGTCTCTCTGTCTGTCTGTCTGTCTGTCTGTCTGTCTGTCTGTCTCTCTGTCTCTCTGTCTGTCTCTCTGTCTGTCTGTCTGTCTGTCTGTCTCTGTCTGTCTGTCTGTCTGTCTGTCACCTGTCTGTCTCTCTGTCAGCCTGGCTACAGTGCTGAAAAGAAATCTTGCATTATTCTTATTCTCATCTATTAATGAAGAGTAGTAAGCTGCTCTCTCTTCACGCAGTGCTTTTTTATATTCATTGAGAGTAATATGCCAAATTAAACGAGATTCTTCGAGTTTAGTGGAACGCCATATCCTTTCAAGTTGTCTCGACTTTTGCTTTATTTTGCGAGTTTCGGCATTATGCCATGGAGCTAGGCTATGTTGTTTTATTTTCTTCTTTTTCAAAGGAGCAACAGAGTCTAATTTTATTCGCAGCGCATCTGTAGCACTATCAACAACATGATCAATTTGGGGTGGTGTACATGTTGTATAAGTTTCCTCCCTTACATGCAGACATGCTATCAAGTTAAGTATTGGTGGAATCTCGAAATTTGGCTATAGCACTAACAGATAGGTTTCTGCTGCAGGAGCTTTTGACTCATGGTTTGTAGTCTAGTAACAGTACTTCAAAAGTTACTAAGAAATGGTCGGATAAAGCAGGATTATGCGGTTCGACTAATAGTTGCTCAATTTCAATACCATAAGTCAGAACAAGGTCGAGAGCGTGATTATAGCAGTGGGTTGGTTTATTTACACTCTGACGGAAACCAATAGAGTCTAATACAGAGTTAAATGCAACAGTAAGGATATTTTTATCATCGTCAACATGAATATTAAAGTCACCTACGATAATCACTTTATCTGTTTTAAGAACCAAAGTTGATAAAAACTCAGAGAATTCTGATAAGAATTCTGAATAAGGACCTGGAGCACGGTACACTGTAACAAATAAGATTGGCTGCACAGTTTTCCAGGTCGGATGCGTGAGACTAAAAACAAGACTTTCAAAGGAGGTATAATTTAATTTTGGTTTAGTGTTGATAAGTAAATTTGAGTCAAAGATGGCTGCAACTCCACCTCCTCGGCCTGTGCCTCGAGCAATATGAGTATTGATATGGCTGGGTGGAGTGGCTTCATTTATGCTGACATATTCTTCATGTCTCAACCAAGTTTCAGTGAGACAGCAAATATCAATATTATAATCTGATATTAAATCATTTACCGATATTGCTTTAGATGCTAGAGATCTTATATTTA
The DNA here is from genome assembly GCA_031216635.1 of Dissostichus eleginoides. Taxonomy (NCBI): domain Eukaryota; kingdom Metazoa; phylum Chordata; class Actinopteri; order Perciformes; family Nototheniidae; genus Dissostichus; species Dissostichus eleginoides. The sequence goes on from JASDAP010000058.1 coordinate 403,757, forward strand.
AGAGACCACATTTAATCTTCCTGTTTTGTTGCACTGTAGTAGTTGTTACATTTACTTTTATTAGGTTATTATGTATGACACCTCTATTAGGCTTCATCTTAAATTGTCCTTGGGCAGACACACACACCGTTAATATTGGGTATTTTATTGGGTTCGGGATTCCTATGGATGACTGCCCAGGAGAGAGCGCAGAGAAGCGTGTAAGACTGCGACTCCGCCTCCTGGTCTCAACTCCAGTTTGTCATGATGTGTGTATTAATTGATTGATGTGTGTATTAATTGATGTGTGTATTAATTAATTGATGTGTGTATTAAGTGATGTGTGTATTAATTAAATGATGTGTGTATTAATTAAGTGATGTGTGTATTAATTGATGTGTGTATTAATTGATTGATGTGTGTATTAATTGATGTGTGTATTAATTGATGTGTGTATTAATTGATGTGTGTATTAATTAACTGATGTGTGTATTAATTAATTGATGTGTGTATTAATTAATTGATGTGTGTATTAATTGATGTGTGTATTCATTGATGTGTGTATTAATTAATTGATGTGTGTATTAATTAATTGATGTGTGTATTAAGTGATGTGTGTATTAATTAATTGATGTGTGTATTAATTAATTGATGTGTGTATTAATTAAGTGATGTGTGTATTAATTAATTGATGTGTGTATTAATTAATTGATGTGTGTATTAATTGATGTGTGTATTAATTGATGTGTGTATTAATTAATTGATGTGTGTATTAATTGATGTGTGTATTAATTGATGTGTGTATTAATTAATTGATGTGTGTATTAATTGATGTGTGTATTAATTGATGTGTGTATTAATTGATGTGTGTATTAAGTGATGTGTGTATTAATTGATGTGTGTATTAAGTGATGTGTGTATTAATTGATGTGTGTATTAATTGATGTGTGTATTAAGTGATGTGTGTATTAATTGATGTGTGTATTAATTAATTGATGTGTGTATTAATTAATTGATGTGTGTATTAAGTGATGTTTGTATTAATTAATTGATGTGTGTATTAATTGATGTGTGTATTCATTAATTGATGTGTGTATTAATTGACGTGTGTATTAATTGATGTTTGTATTAATTGATGTGTGTATTAATTGATGTGTGTATTAATTAATTGATGTGTGTATTAATTGATGTGTGTATTAATTGATGTGTGTATTAATTAAGTGATGTGTGTATTAATTGATGTGTGTATTAATTGATGTGTGTATTAATTAATTGATGTGTGTATTAATTGATGTGTGTATTAATTAATTGATGTGTGTATTAATTGATGTGTGTATTAATTGATGTGTGTATTAATTAAGTGATGTTTGTATTAATTGATGTGTGTATTAATTGATGTGTGTATTAATTAATTGATGTGTGTATTAATTGATGTGTGTATTAATTGATGTGTGTATTAATTAAGTGATGTTTGTATTAATTGATGTGTGTATTAATTGATGTGTGTATTAATTAATTGATGTGTGTATTCATTGATGTGTGTATTAATTGATGTGTGTATTCATTGATGTGTGTATTAATTAAGTGATGTGTGTATTAATTGATGTGTGTATTAATTGATGTGTGTATTAATTAATTGATGTGTGTATTAATTAATTGATGTGTGTATTAATTGATGTTTGTATTAATTGATGTGTGTATTAATTGATGTGTGTATTAATTAATTGATGTGTGTATTAATTGATGTGTATAATAATTATATTGTTATTGTGTGTTGTGTGTGTGTATAATATTGATGTGTTATTAATTAATTGATGGTGTATTAATTGATGTGTGTATTAATTAATTGATGTGTGTTATTGATGTGTGTATTATTGATGTGTTATTAATTGATGTGTGTATTAATTGATGTGTGTATTATTAATTGATGTGTGTATTAATTGATGTGTGTTTAATTGATGTGTGTTTAATTGATGTGTGTATTAATTAATGATGTGTGTATTAATTGATGTGTGTGTGTTATTAATTGATGTGTGTATTAAATTGTGTTTTTTGGTGTTTATTGAGTTATTAATTGATTATGTATGTAATTGATGTGTGTATTAATTAATTGATGTGTGTATTAATTGATGTGTGTATTCATTGATGTGTGTATTAATTAATTGATGTGTGTATTAATTGATGTGTGTATTAATTAATTGATGTGTGTATTAATTAATTGATGTGTGTATTAATTAATTGATGTGTGTATTAATTGATGTGTGTATTAATTGATGTGTGTATTAATTAACTGATGTGTGTATTAATTAACTGATGTGTGTATTAATTAAGTGATGTGTGTATTCATTGATGTGTGTATTAATTAACTGATGTGTGTATTAATTAAGTGATGTGTGTATTAATTAATTGATGTGTGTATTAAGTGATGTGTGTATTAATTAATTGATGTGTGTATTAAGTGATGTGTGTATTAATTAAGTGATGTGTGTATTAATTAAGTGATGTGTGTATTAATTAATTGATGTGTGTATTAATTAAGTGATGTGTGTATTAATTGATGTGTGTATTAATTAATTGATGTGTGTATTAATTGATGTGTGTATTAATTGATGTGTGTATTAAGTGATGTGTGTATTAATTGATGTGTGTATTAATTAATTGATGTGTGTATTAATTGATGTGTGTATTAATTAACTGATGTGTGTATTAATTGATGTGTGTATTAATTAACTGATGTGTGTATTAATTAACTGATGTGTGTATTAATTAAGTGATGTGTGTATTCATTGATGTGTGTATTAATTAACTGATGTGTGTATTAATTAAGTGATGTGTGTATTAATTAATTGATGTGTGTATTAAGTGATGTGTGTATTAATTAATTGATGTGTGTATTCATTGATGTGTGTATTAATTAACTGATGTGTGTATTAATTAACTGATGTGTGTATTAATTAACTGATGTGTGTATTAATTAACTGATGTGTGTATTAATTAAGTGATGTGTGTATTAATTAATTGATGTGTGTATTAATTAAGTGATGTGTGTATTAATTAATTGATGTGTGTATTAATTAAGTGATGTGTGTATTCATTGATGTGTGTATTAATTCATTGATGTGTGTATTAATTAACTGATGTGTGTATTAATTAATTGATGTGTGTATTAATTGATGTGTGTATTAATTAATTGATGTGTGTATTAATTAACTGATGTGTGTATTAATTGATATGTGTATTAATTCATTGATGTGTGTATTCATTGATGTGTGTATTAATTAATTGATGTGTGTATTAATTGATGTGTGTATTAATTCATTGATGTGTGTATTAATTAACTGATGTGTGTATTAATTAACTGATGTGTGTATTAATTAAGTGATGTGTGTATTCATTGATGTGTGTATTAATTAATTGATGTGTGTATTAATTAAGTGATGTGTGTATTAATTAAGTGATGTGTGTATTAATTGATGTGTGTATTAATTAACTGATGTGTGTATTAATTAAGTGATGTGTGTATTAATTAAGTGATGTGTGTATTAATTAATTGATGTGTGTATTAAGTGATGTGTGTATTAATTAATTGATGTGTGTATTAAGTGATGTGTGTATTAATTAAGTGATGTGTGTATTAATTAAGTGATGTGTGTATTAATTAATTGATGTGTGTATTAATTAATTGATGTGTGTATTAATTGATGTGTGTATTAATTAAGTGATGTGTGTATTAATTAATTGATGTGTGTATTAATTAATTGATGTGTGTATTAATTGATGTGTGTATTAATTAAGTGATGTGTGTATTAATTGATGTGTGTATTAATTAACTGATGTGTGTATTAATTAATTGATGTGTGTATTAATTAAGTGATGTGTGTATTCATTGATGTGTGTATTAATTAATTGATGTGTGTATTAATTGATGTGTGTATTAATTGATGTGTGTATTAATTAATTGATGTGTGTATTAATTGATGTGTGTATTAATTGATGTGTGTATTAATTGATGTATTAAAGAGACGGAGCTGCCTCTCAGTCAGAGCTCAGGGTTTATCCCCCCCAGAGGAGGCGTTCAGGGTCCGCTGGGTGAAACCAACACTGTGTGTGTTCTGTTATTGAAGCAGTGACGATCAGCTGACTGTGTTCTGTCCCCTCCTGGAGAACACACATAAACAACAACAACAACACAAACAACCCTTTCTAAAGGTGCAGCTTCTTATCATCATGTGGGAAGCAACTAAGTACATTTACTCATGTACTGTACTGAAGTACACTTTAGAGGTACTTATACTTTAGTTTGTATTTGCTACTGTGTACTTCTCCTCTACTACAGTTCAGAGGTACATGGTGTACTTCTACTCCACTAGAGTTCAGAGGTACATGGTGTACTTCTACTCCACTACAGTTCAGAGGTACATGGTGTACTTCTACTCCACTAGAGATCAGAGGTACATGGAGTACTTCTACTCCTCTACAGTTCAGTGGTACATGGTGTACTTCTACTCCTCTACAGTTCAGAGGTACATGGTGTACTTCTACTCCTCTACAGTTCAGTGGTACATGGTGTACTTCTACTCCTCTACAGTTCAGAGGTACATGGTGTACTTCTACTCCTCTACAGTTCAGAGGTACATGGTGTACTTCTACTCCACTACAGTTCAGAGGTACATGGTGTACTTCTACTCCACTACAGTTCAGAGGTACATGGTGTACTTCTACTCCACTAGAGATCAGAGGTACATGGAGTACTTCTACTCCTCTACAGTTCAGTGGTACATGGTGTACTTCTACTCCTCTACAGTTCAGAGGTACATGGTGTACTTCTACTCCTCTACAGTTCAGAGGTACATGGTGTACTTCTACTCCACTACAGTTCAGAGGTACATGGAGTACTTCTACTCCTCTACAGTTCAGAGCTACATGGTGTACTTCTACTCCTCTACAGTTCAGAGGTACATGGTGTACTTCTACTCCACTACAGTTCAGAGGTACATGGTGTACTTCTACTCCACTACAGTTCAGAGGTACATGGTGTACTTCTACTCCACTAGAGATCAGAGGTACATGGAGTACTTCTACTCCTCTACAGTTCAGTGGTACATGGTGTACTTCTACTCCTCTACAGTTCAGAGGTACATGGTGTACTTCTACTCCACTACAGTTCAGAGGTACATGGAGTACTTCTACTCCTCTACAGTTCAGAGCTACATGGTGTACTTCTACTCCTCTACAGTTCAGAGGTACATGGTGTACTTCTACTCCACTACAGTTCAGAGGTACATGGTGTACTTCTACTCCACTACAGTTCAGAGGTACATGGTGTACTTCTACTCCACTAGAGATCAGAGGTACATGGAGTACTTCTACTCCACTACATGTATTGAATACCTTTGGTTACTTCACAGATGTGGATGAATGATGTGAAATCTAATCAAGTGTTAAATCAGACTTCAGTTCCACCTGGACTAAATCCACAAGCTACCCTGCAGTATACAAAGTCATTCAAACTAGCTGCACCCTGTCAGGTGGGGAGGCTTTATCTCAGAGCCCTATCACCATCAGGGCGTAATCAGGGTCAATATGAAGACCCCACAGTGGGAAGTCTTATTTGATTTTTTTTCTTATTATGTTGCTGTTCTTTGCAGTCTATGGGGGGTTACCTATGATCCATCTTTGGTTACCTGTAAACACTTGGGTTGGTATTTCTCACTGATATTGTCCTTACCAGACTCTGAATGCAAGCTGTTCAAATAGCCACATACAACGTGAATGGTCTTGTAAATCCTATCAAGAGAAGTAAGTTATTAACCAAACTAAAAAGAGATCAGAATCAGAATCAGGTTTATTGCCAGGTAGGTTCGCACATACTAAGAATTTGACTTGATGTCATGGTGCAGACATAAAATATAAACAACAAGAAATCTAATACAAAACACAGAATCTTTTACACCGTAATAAAATACAGTTAAATAGCAGTATAAATTAAATAAAGCAGTAATTCACATGGAAATAGAATGCTATGATTGAGTTTTAGAATATAAACTATGAAATGTGAAATCAGAATATGTGCAGAAAGGAGTATGAACATTGTGTGCGTTAATGTAATGCATATAGTCTATGATGTGGCAGAGGGGGGGCCGGGCCTTGTTTAAGAGGCCGGTAGCGGAGGGGAAGAAACTGTTCAGGTGGCGAGAGGTTCTGGTCCCGATGGAGCGCAGCCTCCTGCCAGAGGGGAGGGGGGTGAACAGTTTGTGTCCAGGGTGGGAGGGGTCGGCCACTATCTTCCCTGCCCGCCTCAGGGTCCTGGAGGCATGCAGGTCGTGGAGGGATGGCAGATTGCAGCCGATCACCTTCTCTCCAGAGCGGATGACACGCTGCAGCCTGCCCTTATCCTTGGCTGTGGCTGCGGCGTACCAGATGGTGATGGAGGAGGTGAGGATGGACTCCATGATGGAAGAGGTGAGGAGGGACTCCATGATGGAGGAGGTGAGGATGGACTCCATGATGGAGGAGGTGAGGAGGGACTCCATGATGGAGGAGGTGAGGAGGGACTCCATGATGGAGGAGGTGAGGATGGACTCCATGATGGAGGTGTAGAAGTTCACCATCATCGTCTTTGGCAGGTTGAATTTCTTCAGCTGCCTCAGGAAGAACATCCTCTGCTGGGCTTTTTTGGTGAGGGAGCAGATATTCTGCTCCCATTTGAGGTCCTGGGCGATGATGGTGCCCAGGAAGAGGAAAGACTCCACAGCAGTTACTGGGGAGTCACACAGAGTGATGGGGGGTCTCACAGAGTGATGGGGAGTCACACAGAGTGATGGGGGGGTCACACAGAGTGATGGGGAGTCACACAGAGTGATGGGGGTCACACAGAGTGATGGGGAGTCACACAGAGTGATGGGGGGGTCACACAGAGTGATGGGGAGTCACACAGAGTGATGGGGGTCACACAGAGTGATGGGGGGTCACACAGAGTGATGGGGAGTCACACAGAGGGATGGGGGTCACACAGAGTGATGGGGGGTCACACAGAGTGATGGGGGTCACACAGAGTGATGGGGGGTCACACAGACTGATGGGGGGTCACACAGAGTGATGGGGAGTCACACAGACTGATGGGGGGTCACACAGAGTGATGGGAGTCACACAGAGTGATGGGGGTCACACAGAGTGATGGGGGGTCACACAGACTGATGGGGGGTCACACAGAGTGATGGGGGTCACACAGAGTGATGGGGAGTCACACAGACTGATGGGGGGTCACACAGAGTGATGGGGCGTCACACAGAGTGATGGGGGGTCACACAGAGTGATGGGGGTCACACAGAATGATGGGGGTGGGTGGGGCTGCGTTCTTCCTGAAGTCCACGACCATCTCCACTGTTTTGAGGGCGTTGAGCTCCAGGTGGTTTTCCCCACACCAGGTCACCAGATGGTCCATCTCCCACCTGTAGGCAGACTCGTCCCCACCAGAGATGAGTCCGATGAGGGTGGTGTTGTCTGAACTTCAGGAGCTTGACAGACTGGTGACTGGAGGTGCAGCTGTTGGTGTACAGGGAGAAGAGCAGAGGTGAAAGGACGCAGCCTTGAGGGGAACCGGTGCTGATGGTCCGGGGGTCAGAGACGTGTTTCCCCAGCCTCACGCGCTGCTTCCTGTCAGACAGGAAGTCTGTGATCCACCTGCCAAGTTGAGATCAAGTTGAGGTGGCCTTCTTGCAGGAAACACATCTATCGGATACAGAGCATGCTAAATGAAGAGGACTTTAAACATCAGTACTCATCATCATATGCGGCTGGCCACAGGAGGGGGGTGGCAATATTCATTTCCAACAATATTAGTTTTGAACCCACGTTGGAAAAGAAGGACACAGAGGGGAGATATATGTTAGGGAGAGGAAATCTAGGTGGTTTATTGATTTCTCTACTAAATATTTATGCTCCTCCTAATTCAGATTGGACATTTTTTAAACAGATATTTGATTTAATTATAGCAGAAACTCAGGGGGTCCTAATCTGTGGGGGGGATCTAAACATAAGATTGAATCCTAAACTGGACTCTTCGAATGTGCAGATTGGGCAGCCCAAGCTGATCAGCAATGGAGGATATTGGTTTGGTAGATGTCTGGAGAGAAATCAATCAAAGAGGGACTAAACTTGTTTTTCTAATCCACATTTGGCTTATTCAAGGTTTGATTATTTCCTAACCTTTGGTAAAGATCTACACAGGGTGGGGTCTGCGACATGGGGATCATGGACCTTTCAGATCATTGCCCTATTTATTTCAAATGAAATCTGGAGCAGGATCAAAGAAACACGTTCTGGAGATGAAATACATATTTACTGAATAATATGAGGGACCAAATGAAGACGGATATCACTGAGTACTTGGATCAAAGTGATAATGGAGGAGTTTCCTCTCCAGTGTTGTGGGATGCATGTAAAGCTGTGCTTCGAGCGAAGATCATTGGATACAGTGCTCGCTTAAAAAGAGTTAGACAAGTTACAAGCCTCAGATAATAAGAGGACTGCTCAAAAAGGAGAAGAATGAAATAAATGAGATGTACACTAAAGATGTACAAAACAGAAATACTATGAAGGAGGAGGAAAAGCCAGTAAACTATTAGCCTATAGGCTGAAAGAACAACAAGCAGAGAATTCATTTCATACAATAAACAATCCTATTACTAATTCCATACAGTATAAACTAAAAGAAATACAAAATAGTTTTGAAGGATATTATCGAAAGCTTTACTCCCAACCTCAAATAGATGGGGAGAAAATGGAGGATTTCTTTAAGGGGATACGTCTACCTAAACTCACTAGTGAGCAGGGAACTCAGGGGGTAGTTGGAATAACAGAGAAAGAAATGAGCTCAGCTATAGCACATCTTAAATCTAATCAGGCCCAGATGGGTTTCCATGGTGATGGAAGATTCATTGGGACCTGTGTTGCAGGGTTATAACATCTTTACCCATAGCCAAACGAATAGAGGGATTATTACCACAAAGGATTAGCCTTGATCAGACAGGATTTGTACGAGAAAGACAGAGGACAATATCAGAAGGACACTACATATAATGAACCATATAACTGGAAGTCACTTGGAAGCCGTATTAGTTAGGCTAGATGCAGAAAAAGCATTTGATTGTGTCAATTGGACTTTCCTGTTTAGAGTTTTAAATACATTTGGATTTCACAGTACCTTTATAAAAACTATACAGGCTCTATATGATAGACCCAGGGCGAGAATCAAAATGAATGGAGCCGTTTCAGATTCCTTTCCATTGGAGCGGGGAACGAGACAGGGCTGCCCATTAGCCTCTCTTGATCTTTATCGAACCTCTGAGCCAGTGGATTATTCAGAATAACTGTATCAAGGGAATAGTGATGAAGGGGGTGGAACAAAAGATCTCCTTATTGGCTGATGACATATTGGTGTATCTATCCAGCCCAGAACAATCTCTGCTACAGTTATTTTCAATTTTAGAACAATATGGATCCTTCTCTGGATATAAACTGAATGTTTTGAAGACACACATTCTGAGTTTTAAGTACTGCCCCTCAGTAAATATGAAGAAAAACTATACATTGAGGAGGGATGCTGAATCCATGAAGTACTTGGGAGTAAATATTCCAATAGATTTGACCAAACTGGTTTCACTTAACTACCTACCTTTGAACCAAAAGATTAGGGAAGACATAAGGAGATGGGACCTTGTTCCTGTTCTCAGTTTTAGTTCACGCATTGAATCGGTCCAAATGGTTATTTTGCTGAGACTGCTGTATCTCTTCCAGTCCCTTCCACTAGAACTATCTGACCAATCATTTCAGGAATGGGATAAACATATCTCAAGGTACATTTGGCAGGGACGAAGGCCAAGATTTAAATATCAGAGTTTACGATTGGCTAAAAACAAGGGTGGTATCGCACTCCCATGTTTAAAGGATTACTATATTGCGGCTCAATTGAGACCATTAATATGCTGGGGCAGTCCAAAGTACGTCGCTAGATGGAAGGAGATTGAGAGTGCTATATCGGAGGAATTTCCAATTCAAGCTGCAATTGGGGATAAGGTCTTGATGAATAAACTAAAGGAACTGAGAAACCCATGGATCTGTCTGTCGCTTAAGGTGTGGAACAGACTGGTAACTCAAAATCCCTTGAGGGAGGCTGTAAAGGGTTTAAGATGGTGTGTGTATGATCTAGAATTTCTACCTGGAAGATGGGACGCAAGATTTAAGTGTTGGTCTTCAAAAGGCCTGACAGCCTACTGCACATTTCTTCACAAGGGGTCCACGAACAGCTTTCAGAATCTGAAGGGGGAGTTTGACTTGAAACGTGATGATTTTTACAGGTTCCTTCAAGTTCGTCATCACATGGGATCAAATACAGAGGGAGAGTACACAAGTGCACTGGGATAACACTTTGCTAAAGGTTTTTAAAGATGCCTATCTTGAGGGCTCAAACAAGAAAGTTGTCTCAAAGATCTATAGGAGTTTACAACAAACAAAGGTAACTCGCTGTATGTAAAACAAAAATGGGAAAGGGAAGGAAACTTAGTTCTGAAGGAAGAAGATTGGGAGAACTTATGTGAGATACAATGGAAAACGTCAAGTTCAACCTCATGGCGAGAGTTTTGAGGTCATGACTCCAGCCCAGAGGAGACACTCATTCCTCTGCATGCTGGAGACAGTGTGGCAAACCATTTTCATATGTTCTGGTCTTGCACATCATTGAATCCTTTCTGGCAGCAGGTTCATGGAGTTTTACAAAAGGTTTTTCAGGTAGACATTCCATTTACATTTGAATCGTTATATTTGGGTGCTTTACCACCAGAAATATTTTCCTCTAAAGATAGATATCTATTTCTAATCCTGAGTGCTGCTAGCAAGAAGGCCATCACCAGAACGTGGTTAAGACCATCACCAGAACGTGGTTAAGACCATCACCAGAATGTCGTTAGACCATCACCAGAACGTGGTTAAGGCCATCACCAGAACGTGGTTAAGGCCATCACCAGAATGTGGTTAAGGCCATCACCAGAACGTGGTTAAGGCCATCACCAGAACGTGGTTAAGGCCATCACCAGAATGTCGTTAGACCATCACCAGAACGTGGTTAAGGCCATCACCAGAACGTGGTTAAGGCCATCACCAGAACGTGGTTAAGGCCATCACCAGAATGTGGTTAAGGCCATCACCAGAACATGGTTAAGGCCATCACCAGAACGTGGTTAAGGCCATCACCAGAACGTGGTTAAGGCCATCACCAGAACATGGTTAAGGCCATCACCAGAACGTGGTTAAGGCCATCACCAGAACGTGGTTAAGACCATCACCAGAACGTGGTTAAGACCATCACCAGAATGTGGTTGAGGCCATCACCAGAACGTGGTTAAGACCATCACCAGAACGTGGTTAAGACCATCACCAGAACGTGGTTAAGACCATCACCAGAATGTCGTTAGACCATCACCAGAACGTGGTTAAGGCCATCACCAGAACGTGGTTAAGGCCATCACCAGAATGTGGTTAAGGCCATCACCAGAACATGGTTAAGGCCATCACCAGAACGTGGTTAAGGCCATCACCAGAACGTGGTTAAGGCCATCACCAGAACGTGGTTAAGACCATCACCAGAACGTGGTTAAGACCATCACCAGAATGTGGTTGAGGCCATCACCAGAACGTGGTTAAGACCATCACCAGAATGTGGTTGAGGCCATCACCAGAACGTGGTTAAGATCATCACCAGAACGTGGTTAAGACCATCACCAGAACGTGGTTGAGGCCATCACCAGAATGTGGTTAAGACCATCACCAGAACGTGGTTAAGACCATCACCAGAATGTGGTTAAGACCATCACCAGAATGTGGTTAAGGCCATCACCAGAACGTGGTTAAGGCCATCACCAGAACGTGGTTAAAGCCATCACCAGAACGTGGTTAAAGCCATCACCAGAACGTGGTTAAGGCCATCACCAGAACGTGGTTAAGGCCATCACCAGAACGTGGTTAAGGCCATCTACAGAACGTGGTTAAGGCCATCACCAGAACGTGGTTAAGGCCATCACCAGAACGTGGTTAAGACCATCACCAGAACGTGGTTAAGGCCATCACCAGAACGTGGTTAAGGCCATCACCAGAACGTGGTTAAGACCATCACCAGAACGTGGTTAAGGCCATCACCAGAACGTGGTTAAGACCATCATGGATGGACATTGTGTATGATATGTTTCAGATGGAAAGGGTAACCCTTGCTTTGAGACTGCAACATGGATAATATCTGTTTCACCAATACGACCATCATTCGTCTAGAAGGGATTTGTATATATTTTTAGTACTTTTGTTTTCTATGCCCCCTTGTTTGAATAAGTTGCAGGTACACCCCCAATACCCTGTTGGTGTTTATGTTCTTTCTGTATGTTAGAGCATGTTTGAAGGTCAGTGAGGCCTCTGTATATTCCACTAATCTGTACATTTGATTTGTGATTTCACTGTTAACTACAGAAGGCTGACAGAGACTACTGTATTATCTGTGACTGTAGACATGTGTACAGCTGAAAACTAGCTGCACCTTTACCAGCTTTGAGAACACTTTCATGATCAATCATTATAAAACATATCATATATATTATTCTGAAATGGACCAATCTGCACAATGACTACTTTTACTGTCTTTAACTATATTTGATGATCATACTTTTCCTTGAGGAACATTTTGAATGCAGGACTTTTACTGTAACAGAGTATTCCTACACTCTGGTACTTCTACTTTGCTCAAGTACAAGATCTGAGTACTTCTACTTTTACTCAAGTACAAGACCTGAGTACTTCTACTTTTACTCAAGTACAAGATCTGAGTACTTCTACTTTTACTCAAGTACAAGATCTGAGTACTTCTACTTTTACTCAAGTACAAGATCTAAGTACTTCTACTTTTACTCAAGTACAAGATCTGAGTACTTCTACTCAAGTACAAGATCTGAGTACTTCTACTTTCACTCAAGTACAAGATCTGAGTACTTCTACTTTCACTCAAGTACAAGATCTGAGTACTTCTACTCAAGTACAAGACCTGAGTACTTCTACTTTTACTGTAACAGAGTATTCCTACACTCTGGTACTTCTACATTTACTCAAGTACAAGATCTGAGTACTTCTACTTTTACTCAAGTACAAGATCTGAGTACTTCTACTTTTACTCAAGAACAAGATCTGAGTACTTCTACTTTTACTCAAGTACAAGACCTGAGTACTTCTACTTTTACTGTAACAGAGTATTCCTACACTCTGGTACTTCTACATTTACTCAAGTACAAGATCTGAGTACTTCTACTTTTACTCAAGTACAAGATCTGAGTACTTCTCCTTTTGGTACTTTAACTATATTTCGATCCTAATACTTTTATACTTTTACTTTTGCTACTTTAAGTACCAGATGATCCGAGTACTTCTCCCCTGAGTCATGTGGAGGAACAGAGAAGCAATCAAGGTTTTGTTCATATAAAGATATTTATTATTTAATGATAATTAATGAACATGAGTCCAGTCTTCTCCTGGTTCACAGAGAAGCTTAAAGTCCACAAACAAAGGATCCAGGTCCTTCAGAAACCCTGCAGTCAGTCCTTGTTCTTCAGGTCCTGGTCCTTGTTCTGGAGGTCCTTGTCCTTCAGGCCCTGGTTCTGGTCCTGGTCCCCCTTGAGGTCCAGCTGGCCCAGCAGCAGGGCGTCTGCCTCCAGCAGGGTGGTGTCCTTCAGGTCCTGGTTCTGGTCCCCCTTGAGGTCCAGCTGGCCCAGCAGCAGGGCGTCTGCCTCCTTCAGGTCCTTGTTCTGGTCCCCCTTGAGGTCCAGCTGGCCCAGCAGCAGGGTGTCTGCCTCCTTCAGGTTCTTGTTCTGGTACCCCTTGAGGTCCAGCTGGCCCAGCAGCAGGGCGTCTGCCTCCTTCAGGTCCTTGTTCTGGTCCCCCTTGAGGTCCAGCTGGCCCAGCAGCAGGGCGTCTGCCTCCTTCAGGTCCTTGTTCTGGTCCCCCTTGAGGTCCAGCTGGCCCAGCAGCAGCAGGCGTCTGCCTCCTTCAGGTCCTTGTTCTGGTCCCCCTTGAGGTCCAGCTGGCCCAGCAGCAGGGCGTCTGCCTCCTTCAGGTTCTTGTTCTGGTCCCCCTTGAGGTCCAGCTGGCCCAGCAGCAGGGCCTCTGCCTCCAGCAGGGTGATGTCACTGGAGGCTCCGAGGAACCTGGCAGTGAGCTCCAGGTCGTTGAGCCTCAGCCGGACTCTGCTGCCTCTCTGCAGCATGTCTCCCTCCTCAGGCCTCCTCACCACGCAGTGGAACTTCCCCCCAAAGTCCACGTACAGGTCGTCCCGCACCACGTGGAAGATCCTGCCCACCACCACCTTCCCTCGGGCCGGACCGAGCTGCACCAGGGGGGACCGGCGGAGCAGCTGGGGGAAACTGCTGCTGCTGAGAGAGAGAGAGAGAGAGAGAGAGAGAGAGAGAGAGAGAGAGAGAGAGAGAGAGAGAGAATTATACTACGAGTACTTATACATACTACACTATGAGCAGCGTGGGGAAACTGCTGCTGGGGGAGAGAGGGTACTTATTAAACTACCAGTACTTGTACTCTTACATACTACACTATGAGTACTTGTACTCTAACATACTACACTGTGAGGTCTTGTTATACCCACTCTTGTTATAACCACTCGGAGGTCTTGTTATACCCACTCGGAGGTCTTGTTATACCCACTCGGAGGTCTTGTTATACCCACTCGGAGGTCTTGTTATACCCACTCGGAGGTCTTGTTATACCCACTCGGAGGTCTTGTTATACCCACTCGGAGGTCTTGTTTTCCGGGCCCTTTTCTCCTCGCCGTAGAGAGGAGTGCAGGTCGAAGGCAGCAGCGAAGCCGAGCGGTCTGTCCGAGCTGTAGGCTCTAGATCCGGGGAGAGAAGCTCTGGATCCGGGGAGAGAGGACCAGAGGACCCCGGAGGACGGGACTGAGCTCCGGGAGACAACCTTCCACAGCGCCGCCATGTTGTCTTCACTGAGGGGAAACAGCACGGGAACTTCTTCCGGTAGAGAAGAGACGTTGGGCGCCTCCTGGCTGCTCTTCCGGTACTGCAGAGGAGATTCAGATTAATTTAACTCAAATATAGGGGCTTTCGAACCAGAACTAGAACGGTTTTCCTTTGTCTGTCCCGCCCGGGACCTTTAAGGTATTACAGCAGCAGAGCGTAGATAAGTGAAGAGAATATACTAACGGCTACTGGCTGAGCTCAGAAGAAGCTGCGCATGCGCCCTGAGCTCTTCCTACAGGGCTAAAGCAAGCGGCTAACAGTGAAGCTAACAGCGAAGCTAACATGGAGGTGATCGTCAGCTCCCCGAGATTCAGCTTTTCTTCCTGGGTGTTTCCTGACGGGTCTCCGGTCAGAGAGGTGCTGACCCGGTTCTTACAACAACAGGTGAGTTAACTACAAGAGGAGAAACAGAAACAGACATAAACGGGGAGAAATGGGTTAGCCCAGGAGCTAACGGTAGCTCAGGAGCTAACGGTAGCCCAGGAGCTAACGGTAGCTCAGGAGCTAACGGTAGCTAACAAACAAACAGAAACAGGACGAACTGAAGGGGAACTCTCAACGTTGAGATAAAGATAATTATATATATAAGGAGTATTAAGGATGAATCGGATGGCGTTAACTCGGATGAGATGTTTGTGTTAAAGAGGCAGCTAACAGCTTCAGTAGCTTTAAATCTAAAGATGCTCCTGTGTTGAAGAGTTTATTTACAACAACACATATTTATGATCTATTATAATATCAGAGGATTCTGATTCTTTACTTCAGTTAAAGTACTAAACCTCCTGTAGAAATACTCAGTTTCAGGTCAAAGTACTGCATGGAGAGTTGCATTTAAGTTAAAGTATATAAGATTAAGATTCAACTTTATTATATATAAGTAATATTAGGAACCATTTGTAAAGGTGTTAGGAGTGAAGAAACTCTGTCTGAGTTTGTACAGACACTAGTAAATACAAAAATACAAAAAAAAGTACAATATTTGCTTGCTAAATGTAGGGGAGTAGAAGTATAAAGTAGTATAAAATGGAGATACTTGCAGTACAAGTACCTCAAATGTGTACTTTAGTTCAGTACTTGAGTAGATGTACTCACCTCTGTGTACAGGAGGGATGGGAATTTGAAAGCAAATGTATATTCGAATATTCGACCCCCAAAAAAACGGTTAACTGAAATGTACAAATCCTATAAAAAAAATTAAAAAAAAATGTAGGAAAGAATTTCAAAAATCTCAAAAAAAAAAAGATTTAATTTTGAAAAATAAATAAATCCATGTTGAAATAAGTAGAAACCAGGTCGAATTTGTCAAATGTATTGACCTGGTGATCACAGTTTGAACAGTTGACAGCTATAGGCCTACAGCTTTCATGCTTAAAACATAACTTGGTTTATAAATGAAAGAGGGATCATACATGATACCCTAACCCTATCACAACAGAGATCAATAACCTCTAACAGGGCCTATCACAGAATGCAGCTATTCAATACTCATTCTTCTTTAAGGATATGAGCATGTCTACTCAGGGGAGAGGCGGGCGCTCAGGCGATTCACAATCAGGCCAGCTGTAGAGAAGACCCTCAGCTGGAATGTGGGCATAAGATGAGGTTTGAGTCTGCGTGACCTGCGTGTAGGGAGGGGCAGCAGCCATATCATTAGCTACAACTAGCTAGATCTGATGGATCTGGGCATAAGATGAGGTTTGAGTCTGCGTGACCTGCGTGTAGGGAGGGGCAGCAGCCACATCATTAGCTAGAACTAGCTAGATCTGATGGATCTGGGCATAAGATGAGGTTTGAGTCTGCGAGACCTGCGTGTAGGGAGGGGCAGCAGCCACATCATTAGCTAGAACTAGCTAGATCTGATGGATCTGGACATAAGATGAGGTTTGAGTCTGCGTGACCTGCGTGTAGGGAGGGGCAGCAGCCACATCATTAGCTAGAACTAGCTAGATCTGATGGATCTGGGCATAAGATGAGGTTTGAGTCTGCGTGACCTGCGTGTAGGGAGGGGCAGCAGCCACATCATTAGCTAGAACTAGCTAGATCTGATGGATCTGGACATAAGATGAGGTTTGAGTCTGCGTGATCTGCGTGTAGGGAGGGGCAGCAGCCACATCATTAGCTACAACTAGCTAGATCTGATGGATCTGGACATAAGATGAGGTTTGAGTCTGCGTGGTCTGCGTGTAGGGAGGGGCAGCAGCCACATCATCAGCTACAACTAGCTAGATCTGATGGATCTGGGCATAAGATGAGGTTTGAGTCTGCGTGACCTGCGTGTGGGGAGGGGCAGCAGCCACATCATTAGCTACAACTAGCTAGATCTGATGGATCTGGACATAAGATGAGGTTTGAGTCTGCGTGATCTGCGTGTAGGGAGGGGCAGCAGCCACATCATCAGCTAGAACTAGCTAGATCTGATGGATCTGAACATAAGATGAGGTTTGAGTCTGCGTGACCTGCGTGTAGGGAGGGGCAGCAGCACACATCATTAGCTAGAACTAGCTAGATCTGATGATCTGGACATAAGATGAGGTTTGAGTCTGCGTGATCTGCGTGTAGGGAGGGGCAGCAGCCACATCATCAGCTAGAACTAGCTAGATCTGATGGATCTGAACATAAGATGAGGTTTGAGTCTGCGTGACCTGCGTGTAGGGAGGGGCAGCAGCCACATCATTAGCTAGAACTAGCTAGATCTGATGGATCTGGGCATAAGATGAGGTTTGAGTCTGCATGATCTGTGGTGTAGGGGGGCAGCAGCCACATCATTAGCTACAACTAGCTAGATCTGATGGATCTGGACATAAGATGAGGTTTGAGTCTGTGTGACCTGCGTGTAGGGAGGGGCAGCAGCCACATCATTAGCTAGAACTAGCTAGATCTGATGGATCTGGACATAAGATGAGGTTTGAGTCTGCGTGACCTGCGTGTAGGGAGGGGCAGCAGCCATATCATTAGCTACAACTAGCTAGATCTGATGGATCTGGACATAAGATGAGGTTTGAGTCTGCGTGACCTGCGTGTAGGGAGGGGCAGCAGCCATATCATTAGCTAGAACTAGCTAGATCTGATGGATCTGGACATAAGATGAGGTTTGAGTCTGTGTGACCTGCGTGTAGGGAGGGGCAGCAGCCACATCATTAGCTAGATCTGATGGATCTGGGCATAAGATGAGGATTGAGTCTGCGTGGTCTGCGTGTAGGGAGGGGCAGCAGCCACATCATTAGCTAGAACTAGCTAGATCTGATGGATCTGGGCATAAGATGAGGTTTGAGTCTGCGTGATCTGCGTGTAGGGAGGGGCAGCAGCCACATCATTAGCTACAACTAGCTAGATCTGATGGATCTGGGCATAAGATGAGGTTTGAGTCTGCGTGACCTGCGTGTAGGGAGGGGCAGCAGCCATATCATTAGCTAGAACTAGCTAGATCTGATGGATCTGGGCATAAGATGAGGTTTGAGTCTGCGTGACCTGCGTGTAGGGAGGGGCAGCAGCCACATCATTAGCTACAACTAGCTAGATCTGATGGATCTGGGCATAAGATGAGGTTTGAGTCTGCGTGACCTGCGTGTAGGGAGGGGCAGCAGCCACATCATTAGCTACAACTAGCTAGATCTGATGGATCTGGACATAAACGCGAGTGAAGTATAACCGGACGTGAGAGAGAGAGATCAGCACCTGCAGCTCTGCCCGCTGTGAGGGACCGGTGAGCGGAACAAAACACACCTTTAGACCTTACACACTTAGCTATGGCACTGTCGTATACTTTGAATTATTCCATTTGATAATATGTAATCAACTTAGAAACCCCTCCCAAAAACAAACAAAAAAAATGCAATAAAAATATTCATGACTCATATTCTCATATTCTCATACCTGAATAATTTCGAATATTCGATTAATCGTTCCCATCCCTAGTGTACAGCTGACTGAACTTTGATCTGAAATAATAGAAATAAAGATTTAATGAAACTAAAATCCTCACATTCACAGCCGTTATATTCTAACTGATAATCAGAAACTGTGAAATAAATATATTTAACTGTAAGGGAGGACAGTATTACTGCAGTGACTATATCTAATGATCTACAAACACATGTAGTTCATCATAGCTTCATCATGGCTTCATCATGGCTTCATCATGGCTTCATCATAGCTTCATCATGGCTTCATCATGGCTTCATCATGGCTTCATCATAGCTTCATCATGGCTTCATCATGGCTTCATCATAGCTTCATCCTGGCTTCATCATGGCTTCATCATGGCTTCATCCTGGCTTCATCATAGCTTCATCCTGGCTTCATCATGGCTTCATCATGGCTTCATCATGGCTTCATCATGG
Source organism: Dissostichus eleginoides (assembly GCA_031216635.1). Lineage (NCBI taxonomy): Eukaryota > Metazoa > Chordata > Actinopteri > Perciformes > Nototheniidae > Dissostichus > Dissostichus eleginoides. The sequence continues at coordinate 423,153 of JASDAP010000058.1, forward strand.
CTTCATCATAGCTTCATCATGGCTTCATCATGGCTTCATCATAGCTTCATCATAGCTTCATCATGGCTTCATCATGGCTTCATCCTGGCTTCATCCTGGCTTCATCGTGGCTTCATCGTGGCTTCATCCTGGCTTCATCGTGGCTTCATCGTAGCTTCATCGTGGCTTCATCATAGCTTCATCCTGGCTTCATCGTGGCTTCATCGTGGCTTCATCGTGGCTTCATCATGGCTTCATCCTGGCTTCATCCTGGCTTCATCATAGCTTCATCCTGGCTTCATCGTGGCTTCATCGTGGCTTCATCGTAGCTTCATCGTGGCTTCATCCTGGCTTCATCATAGCTTCATCCTGGCTTCATCCTGGCTTCATCATGGCTTCATCATAGCTTCATCATGGCTTCATCATAGCTTCATCATAGCTTCATCATAGCTTCATCATGGCTTCATCATAGCTTCATCATGGCTTCATCGCGGCTTCATCGCGGCTTCATCACGGCTTCATCACGGCTTCATAGCGGCTTAACATGTTGTAAAATATTTAAACAGTTTTACACCTTGAGTTCTTTCATTGGGTGTTATGGACAAAACAGCAAATCATTTACATCACATTTTCAGAATAAAAGTGTGTGTGTGTGGGTGTGTGTGTGGGTGTGTGTGGGTGTGGGTGTGTGTGTGTAGGGACTTTCTTCCTCTGCAGATTTCTACGTGCACAGTAATGGACGCCTGTCTGAGCTGGAGGACCCCCTGCAGGCGGGCGCCGTCTATCACCTGGAGCCCCGCCTCTGTGGGGGCAAAGGAGGTGAGGTCCAGGAAATAGACAGAACCAAAGTTTATCAGATCCACATATTAAACATGACGTTACAACACTTCTTCTGTGGTGTTAATCTGTGTGTCTCTTCTTCTGTGGTGTTAATCTGCGTGTCTCTTCTTCTGTGGTGTTAATCTGCGTGTCTCTTCTTCTGTGGTGTTTCAGGGTTCGGCTCGATGCTGCGAGCTCTCGGCGCTCAGATCGAGAAGACGACGAACCGCGAGGCGTGCAGAGACCTGAGCGGACGCCGCCTCCGAGACGTGAACCACGAGAAGGAGTAAGCGCTCTTCCTCTGTGGTGTTCACCTCCCTGTATCTCTTCTTCTGTGGTGTTTACCTCCCTGTAACTCTTCCTCTGTGGTGTTCACCTCCCTGTAACTCTTCCTCTGTGGTGTTTACCTCCCTGTAACTCTTCCTCTGTGGTGTTTACCTCCCTGTATCTCTTCCTCTGTGTCGTTCACCTCCCTGTATCTCTTCTTCTGTGGTGTTTACCTCCCTGTATCTCTTCTTCTGTGGTGTTTACCTCCCTGTATCTCTTCTTCTGTGGTGTTTACCTCCCTGTATCTCTTCCTCTGTGGTGTTCACCTCCCTGTATCTCTTCTTCTGTGGTGTTTACCTCCCTGTAACTCTTCCTCTGTGGTGTTTACCTCCCTGTATCTCTTCTTCTGTGGTGTTTACCTCCCTGTATCTCTTCCTCTGTGGTGTTTACCTCCCTGTATCTCTTCTTCTGTGGTGTTTACCTCCCTGTAACTCTTCCTCTGTGGTGTTTACCTCCCTGTAACTCTTCCTCTGTGGTGTTTACCTCCCTGTATCTCTTCCTCTGTGGTGTTTACCTCCCTGTAACTCTTCCTCTGTGGTGTTTACCTCCCTGTAACTCTTCTTCTGTGGTGTTTACCTCCCTGTAACTCTTCCTCTGTGGTGTTTACCTCCCTGTAACTCTTCCTCTGTGGTGTTTACCTCCCTGTAACTCTTCCTCTGTGGTGTTTACCTCCCTGTATCTCTTCATCTGTGGTGTTTACCTCCCTGTATCTCTTCCTCTGTGGTGTTCACCTCCCTGTATCTCTTCTTCTGTGGTGTTTACCTCCCTGTAACTCTTCCTCTGTGGTGTTTACCTCCCTGTAACTCTTCCTCTGTGGTGTTTACCTCCCTGTATCTCTTCTTCTGTGGTGTTTACCTCCCTGTATCTCTTCCTCTGTGGTGTTTACCTCCCTGTATCTCTTCCTCTGTGGTGTTTACCTCCCTGTATCTCTTCCTCTGTGGTGTTTACCTCCCTGTACTCTTCCTCTGTGGTGTTTACCTCCCTGTATCTCTTCCTCTGTGGTGTTTACCTCCCTGTATCTCTTCTTCTGTGGTGTTTACCTCCCTGTATCTCTTCCTCTGTGGTGTTTACCTCCCTGTATCTCTTCCTCTGTGGTGTTTACCTCCCTGTAATCTCTTCCTCTGTGGTGTTTACCTCCCTGTACTCTTCCTCTGTGGTGTTTACCTCCCTGTAACTCTTCCTCTGTGGTGTTTACCTCCCTGTATCTCTTCCTCTGTGGTGTTTACCTCCCTGTAACTCTTCCTCTGTGGTGTTTACCTCCCTGTAACTCTTCCTCTGTGGTGTTTACCTCCCTGTAACTCTTCCTCTGTGGTGTTTACCTCCCTGTATCTCTTCCTCTGTGGTGTTTACCTCCCTGTAACTCTTCCTCTGTGGTGTTTACCTCCCTGTAACTCTTCCTCTGTGGTGTTTACCTCCCTGTAACTCTTCCTCTGTGGTGTTTCCTCCCTGTTCTCTTCCTCTGTGGTGTTTACCTCCCTGTAACTCTTCCTCTGTGGTGTTTACCTCCCTGTAACTCTTCTTCTGTGGTGCAGGATGGCAGAGTGGCTGAAGAAGCAGACGGAGCGCGAGGCTGAGAAGGAGCAGAAGCGTCTGGATCGCCTCCAGAGGAAACTAGCCGAGCCCAGACACCAGTTCACCGACCCGGACTATCAGAAGCAGAGCCACGAGCTGCAGGAGAGGCTGGAGGACTCCGTCATGAAGGGTGAGGGCACTTCCTGTCTGGAGGGCAAGGCTTTCTGGAGGGGTTTTTGGTTGTTAAGATCAAAGTCAACTTAATTGTCAATCTTTCAGTTTGTGTGAACAGAGAGATCGATATACCGTTTCCCACAATCCAGAGACACATTTCTACAGTATGCACACATTAAGACATAAATAAAAGCTCAACAATCAATAAATACAAAATAACAGTCACTTCAGTATCTCAGGGAAATGAACATTAGTGATAAGTCTGTCCGTAGCAGCGAGAAAGATGAGATCAGAAGTGCTTTATTCTGGGACACAAATCTATTTTGTCTGGGACTATTTCGGGACACTGAAAAAAAAATTAAAGTAAACTTCAAAATGGGTGTTATTTGCAAAGTCATTAAATATGAGTATCTTTTTCGGTTTTAATAATTTAATAAAAACGTGTGAACGTCGAAACTATAGAAGGTTTACGTTCTCGCGGCACCTCACGATAGGGCTGTCATAGAATGCATTCTACGTCATCCACTCTGCTGCTAGACTCGCGCCAATGCAACGGTCACGACAGTTAAAAAAAGAAGAAAAATGCTGAGGTGGTTGAATAAACAGCCCCCTGACGCAAGCCCCAAATCTGCCGACTCCCGAAACTTTAAGGGAATTCTTGAAGCATGTGAGGACTTCAGATCAATTCAAGAAGCGAAACGGGAGTGGATTGACCTAAAGGTACTAGTGCATCGACACTTCAGGCATCTTCAGTCTCAGGTGTTATGGCAGAGACTTTTGCAAGGTGCCATAGGGAGGCCTGAACAGTTTCCCCACATGCAGATGATCCTAGAGATACTGTTCCCGATGTCAACATCATGCTGTGAGAGAGGCTTCTCCTGCATGAAAAGGATCAAGTCTGACTGGAGAGGATCCCTCTCTAACCAAATGCTAGATTCCCTCCTCCGTATATCTGCATGGCCCTGAGGCTGAGGACTGACAGTTGAGAAGTGGTGGCAAAGTGGCCAGAGAACACGACGACCCATGTTTAGCGACTAAATAAATGTAAATAGTAAATGTGAAGGGGGAGATCTGGTGGGGGGGGGGTGGGTGAATGAGTGAGAGCAAGATGATTGACATTCATGAATGAAGATAGAAGATCAATTTATATTCCTATAGTACTACTGACTTGTGATTAGAACTGAACACAGATACATTTATTAAACTGTATTATGGAACTTCTGTTTTTTTATTATCATTCGTACCACTTTTATTGCCAGATAGAGGCTTCCGATCATAAAACACAGACCATACAGCCATACCATATTGAATTGGAAAATACAAATCAGAATTCTTCAATGTTGACATGACAATGATAAATTAGTCTGGATATTGAGAAATAGAAACATGTCTTAAAACAACGATCTTCCCTTCTACTCTAGGAGAGAGTGGACCAGAGTCTGTGGTTCGATGATTAAGTGACAAAAAGTATCAAATGATATGTATTCTGCATAATTGGGGGGGCGACGATACAAATTTAAATTTGGGACACTGCTGGTTATATCCGGGACAATACAAAGTAGAATTCGGGACAGTTGTGGGACACTGAGGAAAAAAGTAAATTTCGAGCCCTGACTTTATTGATCCCGATGTGGGAAGTGTTCACGTTGCAGCAGCATCAAAAGACAAGGTATTGCACAATAGAGAAATGAAAAGACTAGAAATAAACAATCCAAAATGTGAACATCTCAAATAGAAATAAAATAGCATTGAAAAAAATACAAGTGTAAATAACGGATGGACCTTTATTTATTAATTCAGGCGTTGATAGCAGCAGCAGGTCAGAGTTAAAAACAGGATTCACACGAGGTAAAGATAAAATAGAATACAGATTTAAATAATACAACTAAAGTGACAAGGCGATAAAGTGACTGTTGAAACAAGATATCACAGTAAAAAGATAGGCATTAAATGTGAAATGTGAGCGGTGTTTCCTCCCTGCTTGCGCTCCAGGTCTGCAGGCGTCCTCCAGCACGCAGGTGAGGGCGGACGAGGGGTCGGCAGCGAAGAGGCCGAGCGGCGAGGAGAGCGAGCAGCCGCTGAGGAAGAGGCAGAAGAAGGCAGCGTTCTGGTGAGGGTCCTGGTTCTATTTCATCCTTACTGACCGCCAGAGTTGGTGCTTAGCACTGGATATCTTCTGTCTCGCGCATGCGCAGGTCGAATATTTATATCAACAAAGTCACGTGTGACCTCGTATGACCCCGGAAGGCATAAGTTCCAGTGTTGTCAACAAGTTCAGTCCTATTTCTTCTTCTCGCTGCACAGGTTACTACTTTATGAGTAGAATCCAAGCTAGCTTATTGAAAAATTCGATTCTAGCTCATCGCTACCTGTAGCCTTGTGATCGTCTCGCTCGGAGCTGCAGGCTAGAACGCTCGCCCTCCAAAGGCTGCGACGAGCTGTCGCCCTCCCAAGGGAGGGGACCGCGGTGTTCACCGCTCGGACTCCCAGGAGCTCCGGACCGGTAAAGAGCGGACGCTCCTGCACGTCAGTCGGTGAGATCGCTGCCATTTATTTGTGATTGTGCTATCTATTCTCAAGCTAATAGATAATTGTGTGCAAGTTAGCCGAGTGCTCTCGCTCAAGCTAACTTGTTACTGCACTAGTGAAGAGAGTGTCTTCGCTCCCCTCTCACGGCACACAATTGGTTCCTGTTCCATCCTCCAGTTAGCAGAGTGCTCTCGCTCAAAGCTAACTCGTTACGGCGCTAGTGAAGAGAGTGTCTTCGCTCCCCTCTCACTGCACACAGTTGGTTTATTAATCCACCCATGGCCACGATGTGGTCTCGATGGCAGCTTCAGCCACTCATTTTAATGAGTATGACAAGGAGGGCCCATCCCATGCTTCTGGGCCTGGCTCCTGTACCTCAGCTCATGGATCCTCGGAGGGGGCAGATGACGGCTCCATGGGTGCCTTCTCTCTCATGTCGCGCGGCTAGGCCTCAAGGTGAACATGGAGAAGAGTTGTCTGAACCCCTCTCAGAGCCTAACCTTCATTGGTGTGGCTCTGGACACAGTCACTATGCAGGCCTGTCCATCCTCCAGCTTCTCGGACAACACTACAACGGTGTATCACATAAACCACCAGGGGGCACCAAATCTGCACGCTAGCTAGAGGTGTCCCAGACTCTCCTGACCTGGGCAGCTCCTTGCCTGGCCAGGCTACGGTCAATGTATCTGCCCGGAGAGCAGAACCAACTCGCCGACTTCCACTCCCGTCACAAGCCTCCAGCGGGGGAGTGGCGGCTTCATCCAGAGGTGGTGACAGGCATCTGGGGTCTCTTCGGCAGGGCAGAGGTAGATCTCTTTGCCTCGAAGATGTCGACCCACTGCCCCCTATGGTTCTCCTTGACGGAGAAGACCAGCCCTTTGGGTCAGGACGCCCTGGCTCATTCATGGCCAGGGTGTCTTCTCTATGCCTATCCACCCCTTCCTCTGATTCTACCAACACTCCTCAGAGTGCTTCATCAGGGCCACAGGCTTCTTCTGGTGGCCCCCTTCTGGCCAGCCAGGACTTGGTTCTCCCTGCTGCACAGACTCTGTTGCGGGACGCCTTGGCGTCTCCCCAACAGGAAGGACCTCTTGTCTCAGCTGGAGGGTCGGATGTGGCACCCCGACCCCTGCCGCCTCCAGCTGTGGGTCTGGCCACTGGAGGGCCCGACCCGCTGCTGAGCGACTGCATAGAGCCTGTCAGGAGGACTATTCTCAATGCCAGGGAACCATCTACTCGTAGGCAGTACGGAAACAGGTGGAAACTGTTTTCTGACTGGTGCCAAGGGCGAAATGAGGACCCAGTACATTGCTCGGTGCCTACTACCCTTGAGTTCCTGCAGTCCCTCCTGGACGACGGCCGGTGTCCCGCTACCGTCAGGGTGTATGTGGCTGCTATATCAGCTCAACAACACAGTGGGGAGCCATAGGCTGGTATCCCTCTTCTTAAGGGGAGCTCTGAGGCTTCGCCGCCCGAACATCCCAAGGGCTCCTACATGGGACCTGCCCTTGGTGCTGGATGCCCTATGCTCGCCTCCCTTTGAACTAGGGCTGCTCAATTAATCGTATTTTAATCACGATTACGATTACGGCTTGCAACGATTACGAAAACAACGTAATCGAAATAAAACGATTATTTTTTTATTATTATTATTAATTTTTTTTCTTTTTTTTCCAGTTGAATTTAACTTAAAGGGGACCTATCATGCAGAATGCACTTTGTGATGTCTTTTATACATATGTGTCCCCGGTGTTCCAGGGAACTCACCAAGTGTCAGAAAACACAACCCTCTCTCTTTTCCTCCATACCCAAATCTCTAAAAACGGGGCTGCAACGGATTTGATACGGGTAGATTTTTTATTTGCACCTTTTTGACGTAATGTAGGTGCACTCCGCCTGATTGGTCAACTCTCCACCAATCAGGGGAATGAGAGGTTGGGCCATGTTGACTCTCCACTCGTAATCACAGCAAGCGTGATAACATGACGCTCGTGCCGGGGCCGTGTCACGCCCCCCTCTTCCGCATGGGGGCGTGGTCAGCTGAATCAGACCTTGCAAAGACAGAGCTGGAGTGAGGCAAAATGAGGCATGGCTAAAATACATGATCTGTTTCCTATTTTGAAAATTAAAACGTATTAATAACTATATATTATATATAATATATTATATATATATATATATATTATATATATATAATATATATATATATATATATTATATATATAATATATATATATATATATATATATATATATATATATATATATATAATTATATAGATATATATATATATATATCAGACTCTGTTGCGGGACGCCTTGGTATATATATATATACCTTATATATTATTTAAATATAGCATGATAGGTCCCCTTTAAAGTTCAGGGTAATCAACTGTTAAAAATATACTGTTCACATTTTTTTTCTCCCATAAATGGATGTTTTCAAAGTAAATGGATATCGTTTTTAATAATCGTGATATCAATTCTTGACCCAAATAATCGAGATTATGATTTTTGCCATAATCGAGCAGCCCTAGTTCAACATTTATTCCCTGTTCCTTCTGGCCCGTGACGGTGGGCCAGCCTTTAATGTTTCACTGAGTGGAATATGTTTTACCAACATGTTGGCTGTATGTGAAGGAGTTTTCCGGTTGTGACAGTGCACTGCAACATGTTTGTTGATCTTTTTATTGGTATTTATTATTTTGATATCATTTATTTAAATGTAGATATGAATGTATAATTTATTTATTTTGTATTGGTTTTTCAGTTGATTACCCTGAACGTATAATTCAACAGTTAAAAAGTTCAAATTATTATTTGTATTTGTTTTAAAGTTCAATAAATGGATGTTTTCAAAGAATAATCGCATTTACAATTATTGACCCAAATAATCGAGATTATGATTTTTGCCATAATCGAGCAGCCCTACTCTGAACCCTTGTTACAGGCAGAACTGAGGTGGCTCTCAGCTAAGACTGCTTTCCTTCTTGCCGTCACCTCAGCAAAGCGTGTAAGCGAGGCCTTGTCCGTGCAGCTCGTGTCTGAGGTGGAACTCAGATGGCTCAGGTGTCACCTTATGGTCGAACACAGCGTTCCTCCTAAGGTGCTGGCACGCTCTCATTTGAATCGGCCTATCCAGCTGGCACGGTTTGACCCCCATCAGGAGAGGGGGAAGAGAGGTCAAGACTCTTATGCCCGGTGCGGGCCCTTAGAGCTTATGTCCAGACTACCGCAGGCATACGTCAGTCTGAACAGCTCTTTCTGTGTTACGGTGGTCCTAGAAGGGGCTGTGCGCTCTCAAAACAGCGCTTGTCCCACTGGATTGTGGACGTCATTGCCCAGGCATACAGGGCGAATGACCGTCCCTTGCCACCCAGAGTAAAGTGCCACTCTACCAGGAGTGTCTCCACGTCATGGGCGACCTTGAGAGGTGGGCCCCTGGAGGACATATGTGCCGCGGCCACATGGGCATCCCCGAGCACATTCGCCAGATACTACAGGGTGAATGTTGCCGCCCCTCACCCTCTGGGTGTGGTCCTCCTGCAGAGTCCACCTAGGCCATCCCTATAGGGTAAGTATTCAGACTTCCTCGTGACTCTGTTGGTATAAGTCATCCAGTGCTAAGCACCGCCTCTGGCGGTCAGTAAGGATGAAATAGAACGATAGTTACGTATGAAACTACGGTTCTATGAATCCTGGATGACCGCCAGAGTTCTTGGTCACTCGGAATCTCGTGTTCCCGCGAGAAGATTTCATAGGAACTCGTTGACAGCACCGGAACTTATGCCTTCCGGGGTCATACGAGGTCACACGTGACTTTGTTGATATAAATATTCGACCTGCACATGCGCGAGACAGAAGATATTCAGTGCTAAGCACCGCCTCTGGCGGTCATCCAGGATTCATAGAACCGTAGTTACATACGTAACTATCATTTTATTCATTTAGATCTACAGTAAAATAGAGCTTTAAAGAGGTCGGCATTGATGTTTTAGTAAAGTTTACTTTACACATCATGACTTAAATCCATATTGTACTACATGTGTTATATAAAGTCTACAGGCAGATGTTTGAAATGTCTCGTGTTCACAGGACGGGTCTCGACGAGATGATGAGCTCTGAGGAGGATGATGATGATGAAGAGTCTCCGTCCTCCAGCTGTGGAGCCTCTGCAGTGATGATGAAACAGAGGAGACGGGTGGAGCTGAGCAGCAGGTAGGCCTCTCATCATGTGTTCAATGAGGTCCTGTAAGACTTAGCTTTTGGAGAAACTTTTATCAGCAATATAAAATAAATATTAGAGAGAGAATCCTGAATAACTGAATCTTCGTTTCTTTCAGCTCCTCCGACTGCAGCTCGTCCTCCACTGATCAAACCAGCAGAAAGCAGGGAACCAGCAGAGAGCCTCAGGGAACCAGTAGAGAGCCTCAGGGAACCAGCAGAGAGCCTCAGGGAACCAGCAGAGAGCCTCAGGGAACCAGTAGAGAGCCTCAAGGAACCAATAGAGAGAATAAGGGAAACAGCAGAGAGCCTCAGTCTGAGGGAACCAGCAGAGAGCCTCAGTCTGAGGGAACCAGCAGAGAGCCTCAGTCTGAGGGAACCAGCAGAGAGCCTCAGTCTGAGGGAACCAGCAGAGAGCCTCAGTCTGAGGGAACCAGCAGAGAGCCTCATCTGAGGGAACCAGCAGAGAGCCTCAGTCTGAGGGAACCAGCAGAGAGCCTCAGTCCGAGGGAACCAGCAGAGAGCCTCAGTCTGAGGGAACCAGCAGAGAGCCTCAGTCTGAGGGAACCAGCAGAGAGCCTCAGTCTGAGGGAACCAGCAGAGAGAACAAGGGAACCAGCAGAGAGCCTCAGTCTGAGGGAACCAGCAGAGAGAACAAGGGAACCAGCAGAGAGCCTCAATCTGAGGGAACCAGCAGAGAGAACAAGGGAACCAGCAGAGAGCCTCAGTCTGAGGGAACCAGCAGAGAGCCTCCTGCAGAGTCTCAGCAGGTCAGCATCTCTCTCTCTCCTGTCGGTTGTTGGAGCTTCTTCTCTTGAAGACAGTATAAGATAGTTTTGGATGGCAAACATTACTTTATTAATGAATGTTTAAATACAGACAGGAATAAGTATATCACTGTTTTCCTCCAGTTTGAGCAGTGGCGTTTTTATATGTACAAAAGTGGTGGGGCACGAACAACTTAAATGTGTAGAAGCTTCTGGTGGGTATGCCAGCTCAGTGCCCCAATGGTGATTATTTGTTTGCCGCACACATTGAATAGAAAAAGACTCTGAGCATGCGCAGTGTAGTTTTTACAGAACCCATTCACTTAGACAGTGAGAGGGAGGGGCAGATCGGGGCTTGCCCCACGTCGCTCAACACGGCTCAATAGACACACTGCAGACACTAATTAGAAGAACAGACTAAAACAGCAATGTACAGACGAATCAGAAGATTAAACATGATCTTAAAATATATTTTAAGATGTATTTATTTTTGCATTATTATTGAATGACTTTGTGCTGACAGTAGGTGGGGCTGTGTGTGAAACACACGCTGATGTCCTGCACCGTAATCATGCATCAGCCATTAACAAACACACCCTTACACTAAGTAGAAACTAATGATGTGTGTTCACCTAGCAGTGGTTTAAAGGGTTAAAGCATCTGACCTTGCTCTCCAGGTGGACCTGTCCTCGCTGTCCTGCGTGTCCCAGCTGGAGGCTCTCGGTCTGGCCCGTCTGAAGCAGGAACTGATGTCCCGTGGTCTGAAGTGCGGGGGAACTCTTAGCGAACGCGCAGCGCGACTCTTCTCCGTCAGAGCGCTGAAACCCGAGGACGTCCCGGCGGCGCTGCTCGCCAAGAACAGGAAGTGATGTCACTCTGACACGCCTCTATAACAGGAAGTGATGTCACTCGGACACGCCTCTATAACAGGAAGTGATGTCACTCGGACACGCCTCTATAACCTGGGAAATGCTTTCAGTCCATCTGAGTTTCGATGTCTTGTTATTGAATTTTTCTTTTCTCACATCGTTTGATCTGAAACTTTATGAATAAATCAAGTTGTTTTTTTTTATCAGCAGAAAGTGTTCGTCCAATCAGAAAGCAGGATCTTCTTTATCTGTTGTTGAATATGTCCTGTTTTAGTTTATATATTCAGATATGAGTCCTGTTCTGGAAGATGTAAAATTTACATTTCTAATAAAACGTTTCTGTAACTAAAAACGTGTCGTTCATTTTTCAGGATTTATGAACTATGTATGGCATTTCAAACAATTAGCTTAAAGGTGGGGTCGGTCATTCACTTCAGAAACACTTAAAGGTGGGGTAGGTCATTCACTTCAGAAACACTTAAAGGCGGGGTCGGTCATTCACTTCAGAAACACTTAAAGGTGGGGTAGGTCATTCACTTCAGAAACACTTAAAGGTGGGGTCGGTCATTCACTTCAGAAACACTTAAAGGTGGGGTCGGTCATTCACTTCAGAAACACTTAAAGGTGGGGTAGGTCATTCACTTCAGAAACACTTAAAGGTGGGGTAGGTCATTCACTTCAGAAACACTTAAAGGTGGGGTCGGTCATTCACTTCAGAAACACTTAAAGGTGGGGTAGGTCATTCACTTCAGAAACACTTAAAGGCGGGTAGGTCATTCACTTCAGAAACACTTAAAGGCGGGGTAGGTAATTCACTTCAGAAACACTTAAAGGTGGGGTCGGTCATTCACTTCAGAAACACTTAAAGGTGGGGTAGGTCATTCACTTCAGAAACACCTAAAGGTGGGGTCGGTCATTCACTTCAGAAACACTTAAAGGTGGGGTAGGTCATTCACTTCAGAAACACTTAAAGGTGGGGTAGGTCATTCACTTCAGAAACACTTAAAGGTGGGGTCGGTCATTCACTTCAGAAACACTTAAAGGTGGGGTAGGTCATTCACTTCAGGAACACTTAAAGGTGGGGTCGGTCATTCACTTCAGAAACACTTAAAGGTGGGGTCGGTCATTCACTTCAGAAACACTTAAAGGTGGGGTAGGTCATTCACTTCAGGAACACTTAAAGGTGGGGTCGGTCATTCACTTCAGAAACACTTAAAGGCGGGTAGGTCATTCACTTCAGAAACACTTAAAGGCGGGGTAGGTCATTCACTTCAGAAACACTTAAAGGTGGGGTAGGTCATTCACTTCAGAAACACTTAAAGGTGGGGTAGGTGATTCACTTCAGAAACACTTAAAGGCGGGGTAGGTGATTCACTTCAGAAACACTTAAAGGCGGGGTAGGTAATTCACTTCAGAAACACTTAAAGGCGGGGTAGGTCATTCACTTCAGAAACACTTAAAGGCGGGGTAGGTCATTCACTTCAGAAACACTTAAAGGGGGGACAGGTGATTCACTTCAGAAACACTTAAAGGTGGGGTAGGTAATTCACTTCAGAAACACTTAAAGGCGGGGTCGATAATTCACTTCAGAAACACTTAAAGGCGGGGTAGGTAATTCACTTCAGAAACACTTAAAGGCGGGGTAGGTAGTTCACTTCAGAAACACTTAAAGGCGGGGTAGGTCATTCACTTCAGAAACACTTAAAGGCGGGTAGGTAATTCCCTTCAGAAACACTTAAAGGCGGGGTAGGTCATTCCCTTCAGAAACACTTAAAGGTGGGGTAGGTCATTCACTTCAGAAACACTTAAAGGTGGGGTAGGTCATTCACTTCAGAAACACTTAAAGGCGGGTAGGTAATTCCCTTCAGAAACACTTAAAGGCGGGGTAGGTCATTCACTTCAGAAACACTTAAAGGCGGGGTAGGTAATTCACTTCAGAAACACTTAAAGGCGGGGTAGGTCATTCACTTCAGAAACACTTAAAGGCGGGGTCGGTCATTCACTTCAGAAACACTTAAAGGCGGGGTAGGTCATTCACTTCAGAAACACTTAAAGGTGGGGTAGGTCATTCACTTCAGAAACACTTAAAGGCGGGGTAGGTCATTCACTTCAGAAACACTTAAAGGCGGGTAGGTCATTCACTTCAGAAACACTTAAAGGTGGGGTAGGTCATTCACTTCAGAAACACTTAAAGGCGGGGTAGGTCATTCACTTCAGAAACACTTAAAGGCGGGGTAGGTAATTCACTTCAGAAACACTTAAAGGGGGGACAGGTGATTCACTTCAGAAACACTTAAAGGTGGGGTAGGTAATTCACTTCAGAAACACGTAGGTAATTCACTTCAGAAACACTTAAAGGTGGGGTAGGTAATTCACTTCAGAAACACTTAAAGGCGGGGTCGATAATTCACTTCAGAAACACTTAAAGGCGGGGTAGGTAATTCACTTCAGAAACACTTAAAGGCGGGGTAGGTAGTTCACTTCAGAAACACTTAAAGGCGGGGTAGGTAATTCCCTTCAGAAACACTTAAAGGCGGTATAGGTAATTCCCTTCAGAAACACTTAAAGGTGGGGTAGGTCATTCACTTCAGAAACACTTAAAGGCGGGTAGGTCATTCACTTCAGAAACACTTAAAGGCGGGTAGGTCATTCACTTCAGAAACACTTAAAGGTGGGGTAGGTCATTCACTTCAGAAACACTTAAAGGTGGGGTAGGTCATTCACTTCAGAAACACTTAAAGGCGGGGTCGATAATTCACTTCAGAAACACTTAAAGGCGGGGTCGATAATTCACTTCAGAAACACTTAAAGGTGGGGTAGGTCATTCCCTTCAGAAACACTTAAAGGCGGGGTAGGTCATTCACTTCAGAAACACTTAAAGGTGGGGTAGGTCATTCACTTCAGAAACACTTAAAGGCGGGGTCGATAATTCACTTCAGAAACACTTAAAGGTGGGGTAGGTCATTCACTTCAGAAACACTTAAAGGTGGGGTAGGTAATTCCCTTCAGAAACACTTAAAGGCGGGGTAGGTCATTCCCTTCAGAAACACTTAAAGGTGGGGTAGGTCATTCACTTCAGAAACACTTAAAGGTGGGGTAGGTCATTCACTTCAGAAACACTTAAAGGCGGGTAGGTCATTCACTTCAGAAACAATTAAAGGCGGGTAGGTCATTCACTTCAGAAACACTTAAAGGTGGGGTAGGTCATTCACTTCAGAAACACTTAAAGGTGGGGTAGGTCATTCACTTCAGAAACACTTAAAGGCGGGGTCGGTCATTCACTTCAGAAACACTTAAAGGCGGGGTAGGTAATTCACTTCAGAAACACTTAAAGGCGGGTAGGTCATTCACTTCAGAAACACTTAAAGGGGGGTAGGTCATTCACTTCAGAAACACTTAAAGGCGGGGTAGGTCATTCACTTCAGAAACACTTAAAGGCGGGGTAGGTCATTCACTTCAGAAACACTTAAAGGCGGGGTAGGTAATTCCCTTCAGAAACACTTAAAGGTGGGGTAGGTCATTCACTTCAGCAACACTTAAAGGCGGGGTAGGACATTCACTTCAGAAACACTTAAAGGCGGGGTAGGTAATTCACTTCAGAAACACTTAAAGGTGGGGTCGGTAGTTCACTTCAGAAACACTTAAAGGCAGGGTAGGTAATTCACTTCAGAAACACTTAAAGGCGGGGTAGGTAATTCACTTCAGAAACACTTAAAGGCGGGGTAGGTAATTCACTTCAGAAACACTTAAAGGCGGGGTAGGTGATTCACTTCAGAAACACTTAAAGGCGGGGTAGGTCATTCACTTCAGAAACACTTAAAGGCGGGGTAGGTCATTCACTTCAGAAACACTTAAAGGCGGGGTAGGTAATTCACTTCAGAAACACTTAAAGGCGGGGTAGGTCATTCACTTCAGAAACACTTAAAGGCGGGGTAGGTCATTCACTTCAGAAACACTTAAAGGCGGGGTAGGTAATTCACTTCAGAAACACTTAAAGGTGGGGTCGGTAGTTCACTTCAGAAACACTTAAAGGTAGGGTAGGTAATTCACTTCAGAAACACTTAAAAGCGGGGTAGGTAATTCACTTCAGAAACACTTAAAGGTGGGGTAGGTCATTCACTTCAGAAACACTTAAAGGCGGGGTCGGTCATTCACTTCAGAAACACTTAAAGGTGGGGTCGGTCATTCACTTCAGAAACACTCAAAGGTGGGGTAGGTAATTCACTTCAGAAACACTTAAAGGTGGGGTAGGTAATTCACTTCAGAAACACTTAAAGGTGGGGTAGGTAATTCACTTCAGAAACACTTAAAGGTGGGGTAGGTAATTCACTTCAGGAACACTTAAAGGTGGGGTAGGTAATTCACTTCAGAAACACTTAAAGGCGGGGTAGGTAATTCACTTCAGAAACACTTAAAGGTGGGGTCGGTAGTTCACTTCAGAAACACTTAAAGGCGGGGTCTGTCATTCACTTCAGAAACACTTAAAGGCGGGGTAGGTAATTCACTTCAGAAACACTTAAAGGTGGGGTAGGTAATTCACTTCAGAAACACTTAAAGGTGGGGTAGGTAATTCACTTCAGGAACACTTAAAGGTGGGGTAGGTAATTCACTTCAGAAACACTTAAAGGCGGGGTAGGTAATTCACTTCAGAAACACTTAAAGGTGGGGTCGGTAGTTCACTTCAGAAACACTTAAAGGCGGGGTCTGTCATTCACTTCAGAAACACTTAAAGGCGGGGTAGGTAATTCACTTCAGGAAACACTTAAAGGTGGGGTAGGTAATTCACTTCAGAAACACTTAAAGGCGGGGTAGGTAATTCACTTCAGAAACACTTAAAGGTGGGGTCGGTAGTTCACTTCAGAAACACTTAAAGGCGGGGTCTGTCATTCACTTCAGAAACACTTAAAGGTGGGGTAGGTCATTCACTTCAGAAACACTTAAAGATGGGGTAGGTACTTCACTTCAGAAACCCTTAAAGGTGGGGTAGGTAATTCCCTTCAGAAACACTTAAAGGTGGGGTAGGTAATTCACTTCAGAAACACTTAAAGGCGGGGTAGGTAATTCACTTCAGAAACACTTAAAGGTGGGGTCGGTAGTTCACTTCAGAAACACTTAAAGGCGGGGTCTGTCATTCACTTCAGAAACACTTAAAGGCGGGGTAGGTAATTCACTTCAGAAACACTTAAAGGCGGGGTCTGTCATTCACTTCAGAAACCCTTAAAGGTGGGGTAGGTCATTCCCTTCAGAAACACTTAAAGGTGGGGTAGGTCATTCCCTTCAGAAACACCTAAAGGCGGGGTCTGTCATTCACTTCAGAAACCCTTAAAGGTGGGGTAGGTCATTCACTTCAGAAACACTTAAAGGTGGGGTAGGTCATTCACTTCAGAAACACTTAAAGGGGGGACAGGTGATTCACTTCAGAAACACTTAAAGGTGGGGTAGGTCATTCCCTTCAGAAACCCTTAAAGGTGGGGTAGGTAATTCCCTTCAGAAACACTTAAAGGCGGGGTAGGTAATTCACTTCAGAAACACTTAAAGGTGGGGTAGGTAATTCACTTCAGAAACACTTAAAGGCGGGGTCTGTCATTCACTTCAGAAACACTTAAAGGCGGGGTCTGTCATTCCCTTCAGAAACCCTTAAAGGTGGGGTAGGTCATTCCCTTCAGAAACCCTTAAAGGTGGGGTAGGTCATTCCCTTCAGAAACCCTTAAAGGTGGGGTAGGTCATTCCCTTCAGAAACCCTTAAAGGTGGGGTAGGTCATTCCCTTCAGAAACCCTTAAAGGCGGGGTAGGTCATTCCCTTCAGAAACCCTTAAAGGTGGGGTAGGTCATTCCCTTCAGAAACACTTAAAGGTGGGGTAGGTCATTCCCTTCAGATGGAATGCTCTTAACATCCCGATAGCAATGAATACATTAAATGCTTTGAAGCCGTGGCGCTATAAAAAGCACGACCAATCATCTGCCTCGGCGCGGGGCAGATGATTGGATGGCCTACCTGCCTGTCAGCCTTCCATCTGTGCACAAACTGATCTCGTGCCCTCATTGGTCATGTGCGCGCTCGTGTGTGTTGGAGGAGGGGCTCTGTGAGGAAGTCTGAAGGAAGGGGCAGATTTTTTCCGGTTGTGTATTTTCAAATTCTAGCGCACTCGAGCTGCTTCTCCGTTCTTACCCACCCCACCTTTAAAGCTCACCTATTATGCTTTTGAACAATATATGATAGAGCCATATCTATCTATATAATAACATGTCTCTGAAGTGTTTTGCTCGTTCTAGCCCAGAGTCCTGCATCGGGGCGGCTTCCCGACGGGTGACCCGCAAAAAAAGGGATTCGTGGGTTAAATGTCTTTAAATGTTTTCGGGTTCAGTTCGGGGTAAAACAAAGAAGATGCGGGTGTTGCATAATAATTTTATTTAATGTTTAGATCATTTGGAAATCACATAGGAAACGGCCGAGGTGGAGCTCTTATTGACATGCTGGAGAACACAGCATGTCAATAACTCTTCCTCAAGAGGAAACCCAGCGTCTGGAGGCTTTAGTGTCGTCCTAGATGGAGAAAATAACCAACATCCCAGCATGGGCGGCGCGTGAGGCTCAGGTTTGGGAAGGCTAAATAACGTTTTTTATCTGACGCTGCCCGCCTCCAGTGTCTATAGATACAGGACCGTCCCTCCCTACAGGCTGATCATGCAGACTGCGTGGGGCCTCACCTTGCGGAGGGGGCCTCAACTGAGCCGAAAATGCGGCGCAATTACTGTGGCAAGGCACGGTTTCGCCGCTGCGAGGCTCCACTAGCAGCCCCCACCCCCACCCCCCCCTTATCTGAGTCAGCTTCTCGAGCGGTATCTGGCCGTGCAACACTTAGGCTACATTGTCACATACTGTATGCAGAAATATTATTTTAATTTGACGAAACACTCAACTCGAATGTAATTAAAGTCAGATCCACTCGTGTGTCAGACGGGGCAGTGATATCATAAACTGTCAATGTACGAATTCAAACACTCTGTAGTTTATTTTATTTTTTACCAGCTGTTCTGTATTCACCTTCAGGTGCAGCTATGTGGCTTTGATCCTGGATCAAGTGTTTAAGTCATGGATTTTTAAAGTTTAACTTCTTCATATTTGTCTAATATTATAGTTGACTTTTCATTCAGGAAGTATGACGCTGCGCTGTCAGTACGCTTCCCCATGTTTGTGATTGGTCAAATGTTGCTAACCCCGCCCCTTTCACGTGAACGCACTCTCAGACGGACAGAGAAACCCTGGCTTGAGTTACCGAGTTGATAACCAGCGTCGTAGGACCGCTTAGCGAGAGCGCGTTTGTTAGGGTTAGTTAAGATAACTCAAACATATCCAGGGTCTGTTGAGCTGGCTTCGTAGAACAGGGCACAGCGCTAATGTCAAAGCAGTACCCGGCGCCCCTGCATCCCACGCTTTTTGAGCCAAATACGCAACTGCGTGAGTTAATAATTGCATGTTTTCAGCTCATAGGATATGCGGGTTCGGGTCGGTTTGCAGAACTAATTGATAATATGTGCGGGGCGGGGGCGGGTCTTGAAAATCAGACCCGTGCAGGACTCTGTTATAGCCCCCCCCCCTCTCTCCCAGCTGTTACTAAAGAGCTGACTCTGGGTCTGTAGCTTTAGAGAGAGAGTAGATCTCATCAGGAGAACTCTCCCAGCAGAAACTCAGCTAAATGCTGCCGTGATGAAACTCCATATCATGTTCCAAACCACATCAAGGATTCTCTCTGAAACAGCATGGAGCTCAAACTCTCTCTCTCTCTCAGGTTTACCTCAAGGTGAGTTCCTTTGATTTCCTGCTTCTTCACACATACTCTCTCCAGTACAGGTTAGCTCTGAGTGTTAGCATGCTAATGTAAACACATCATGTAGAGAAGACATCACTTTGTGAGTCTCCTGACACACCGGGGACACATGGTGATGTAGAGAAGACATCAGAATATTAAAGAGCCACATGTTGATTGTTGAATTAAATGATCAGACATTTTTTCATTCAAGAATTTATTGCAAAACCAACGAATTTGAAATAATAAGAAAACATAAATATTTAAGCTATTCACTGTTAGCATGTACAGAGCAATCAGATTACAACTGTCTGACTCTCCTAATTATCAGGTATGACCTAAAAACATCCGTAACCCCGTCAGGTTTTCAGAGGAAGACGAGTAGCGGCTTGAAAGAAATCTTGATATTTATTTCTTCGGACGAGAGGAAAGTTAAATTATCTCATTTACATCAGTCTGTGTGTCCGCAGCAGTGCATGCTGGGACATTGAGTTCAGAAGCCGGGGTCCCAGGAGGTGACCTGCGGAGTTTCGAGCTCCTCGAAGCAAACCACCACGTCTCCGGCTCTGAACTCCACCTCACCGTCCAACGACAAACCGCACTCCATTCCCAACTTCACCGTCTGGACCTCGTCTTTGTGATGTTTCAGAGCCAGCAGGGGGCCTGTAGTGAAAACGACCATTAACACCACTTTCTCTCAGTAAACAGAGACGTTCGCTAAGCTAAAGGAGGCTAATGCTGGGCTATACAGGAACTACAGCACGGTCACATGACTTCACGTCACCACCGCTAAGCTAGAGGTGGCTAATGTTGGGCTATAAAGGAACTACAGCATGGTCACATGACTTCACGTCACCACCGCTAAGCTAGAGGTGGCTAATGTTGGGCTATAAAGGAACTACAGCATGGTCACATGACTTCACGTCACCACCGCTAAGCTAAAGGAGGCTAATGTTGGGCTATAAAGGAACTACAGCACGGTCACATGACTTCACGTCACCACCGCTAAGCTAAAGGAGGCTAATGTTGGGCTATGAAGGAACTACAGCACGGTCACATGACTTCACGTCACCACCGCTAAGCTAAAGGAGGCTAATGTTGGGCTATGAAGGAACTACAGCACGGACACATGACTTCACGTCACCACCGCTAAGCTAAAGGAGGCTAATGTTGGGCTATGAAGGAACTACAGCACGGTCACATGACTTCACGTCTCCACCGCTAAGCTAAAGGAGGCTAATGTTGGGCTATAAAGGAACTATAGCTCGGTCACATGACTTCACGTCACCACCGCTAAGCTAAAGGTGGCTAATTTTGGGCTATAAAGGAACTACAGCACGGTCACATGACTTCACGTCACCACCGCTAAGCTAAAGGTGGCTAATTTTGGGCTATAAAGGAACTACAGCACGGTCACATGACTTCTGGACTTTGTATTATATGAACTCACCCTCCCAGATGGCGTCTCGTCCTCTGATCAGTCTGAACGTCATCCTCCGGTCCAGCAGACCCTTCTGAACCCTGCAGCCGGCCACAGGAAGCTTCCTCTTCCCCACGGAGACGACGAACATGGCGAGAACCGTCGCCTCACCTGGATCAGAGAGCAGATCCTGGATCAGGGATCACTTCAACGCTATCAGCAGGAATACCCTGCTTCTACAGACACTTCCAGGCTTTATGAATGGATATGTTACGATAGGAATACTTGAACGGTCAGATCCAGTCTGAAATGCTCCTTGCATCACAGCAGCTCCATGTGTCCTCCACAGAGATGTTCAGGCTGACTGGAGCACAGAGGATGCTTCAGGCTGACTGGAGCACAGAGGATGCTTCAGGCTGACTGGAGCACAGAGGATGCTTCAGGCTGACTGGAGCACAGAGGATGCTTCAGGCTGACTGGAGCACAGAGGATGCTTCAGGCTGACTGAAGCACAGAGGATGCTTCAGGCTGACTGGAGCACAGAGGATGCTTCAGGCTGACTGGAGCACAGAGGATGCTTCAGGCAGACTGGAGCACAGAGGATGCTTCAGGCTGACTGGAGCACAGAGGATGCTTCAGGCTGACTGGAGCACAGAGGATGCTTCAGGCTGACTTTATTGATCTCCATTAGATGGTAGCAGTTCCTATTCTCTGTTAGAGCATGCTTTGGGTCCCAGAGGATGCTGTTGGACAGCCTCACAGGTTAGAGGATGATTGTGCACCTGACGCTGAAACAGGAAGCTGTTCTCTTTAAATCTGGACACACTTTGATGCTAAGCTACAGTTTAGATAAGTCTTCTTTCTCTCTTTCTGCTCATAAAGTCATGTGACAGCAGATGTTTCCTCACCCACGATGTTCTCAGTCTTCAGCGGCGGCAGTTTGCTGCTCAGCTCGTCCTTCAGCTCGTCGATTAGTTTGTAGATGATGTTGTGAAGTCTCAGCGGGACGCAGAGCTTCTCCGCCAGCTGGACGATCGACTTACTGGCCACCACGTTAAAGCCGTAAACTGAACCTGAGGGAGAACATGGAGTCAGAGAACATTGACTTCTATACAATCTGAGGTAAAGAGAGAAGCAGGAACATGTTCTCATAGACTTCTAGTAAACCTGCTGGTGGTTCTAGTTCTGGTTCTGGTTCTGGTTCTGGTTCTAGTTTTGGTTCTGGTTCTGGTTCTAGTTCTGGTTCTAGCACTGGTTCTGGTTCTAGTTCTGGTTCTGGTTCTAGTTCTGGTTCTAGTTTTGGTTCTGGTTCTGGTTCTGGTTCTAGTTCTGGTTCTGGTTCTGGTTCTAGCACTGGTTCTGGTTCTAGTTCTAGTTCTGGTTCTGGTTCTAGTTCTAGTTTTGGTTCTGGCTCTGGTTCTAGTTCTGGTTCTGGTTCTGGTTCTAGCACTGGTTCTGGTTCTGGTTCTAGTTCTGGTTCTAGTTCTGTTTCTGGTTCTGGTACCTGAGAAGGTGTTGGCCATGTTGACGTCGTTCTCTGAGATGTCTCCGATGCCGTAGTGCAGGATGTCCAGAGGACACTGAAGCTGAGCGTCGTACGATGACAGGATGTTCAGGAGGGCTTCCACTGACCCGTCAACATCTCCTGGGGTCACAGGTCAGAGGTCGAAGGGTCAGAGGTCAGAGTGTGTGTGAGCTTATCCACAACAGGAACCAACACTCATACACACTGTCTGAGGTGTGGCCTGCTGGCGTGAGGATTTTCTTTTGGTGTGTGTATTGTGAACGCAATGCTGCACAAATGTGGGTCTGCCTCAGACTGTCCGTCTACATGATGTGGCCTGCCCACATGCCCACTGTCACACCGATCATACATTACAGCCCTGATGGGTCTCTGTGTGTCAGAGTGTGTGTTTGTGTGGCGCGAATGACGTGAGCGGAAAGGGAGAGAGCGCGCACCGGTTACTTGTATTGTTGTTGTTAGCATCTGGTGCTATGTAGCTACGCTAACGGAATAAGAGCGTGTTTAAACAACAAGGTGGAGGATCAGCTCAGACTGAGAGGCTCTGATAACTACAGCTCAGACTGAGAGATAACTACAGCTCAGACTGAGAGATAACTACAGCTCAGACTGAGAGAGATAACTACAGCTCAGACTGAGAGATAACTACAGCTCAGACTGAGAGAGATAACTACAGCTCAGACAGAGAGATAACTACAGCTCAGACTGAGAGGCTCTGATAAACTACAGCTCAGACTGAGAGGCTCTGATAACTACAGCTCAGACTGAGAGAGATAACTACAGCTCAGACTGAGAGGCTCTGATAACTACAGCTCAGACTGAGAGGCTCTGATAACTACAGCTCAGACTGAGAGGCTCTGATAACTACAGCTCAGACTGAGAGGCTCTGATAACTACAGCTCAGACTGAGAGGCTCTGATAACTACAGCTCAGACTGAGAGGCTCTGATAACTACAGCTCAGACTTAGAGAGATAACTACAGCTCAGACTGAGAGGCTCTGATAACTACAGCTCAGACTGAGAGAGATAACTACAGCTCAGACTGAGAGGCTCTGATAACTACAGCTCAGACTGAGAGGCTCTGATAACTACAGCTCAGATTGAGAGGCTCTGATAACTACAGCTCAGACTGAGAGAGATAACTACAGCTCAGACTGAGAGGCTCTGATAGCTACAGCTCAGACTGCTCTTCTTCTCACTGGGTCTCAGTGTGTGTGTGTGTGTGTGTGTGTGTGTGTGTGTGTGTGTGTGTGTGTGTGTGTGTGTGTGTGTGTGTGTGTGTGTGTGTGTGTGTGTGTGTGTACCCTTGACGATGAGCTGTAGCCCCACCCCCTCTCCACTGCTTCTACTGGGTCTCATGGAGAACTGGTCCTTGTTGGTTCTGTAGAGGATCTTCTTCCTTGCCTCCAGCTGAGGTGCTGCAGACCCTCCCTCTGCTGTCGGTACTGATCCAGGTGGTGCTGCTGCTTCACCGGATCAGCTGCTGCTCTTCCAACAGCTGCTGCGCCTCCCCCTGCTGCACACGCCACTCCACCACCTCCTTCGCCCTCTGCTGCTCACAGAGGGTACAGGGGGTTAGAAACACTATCTGAGGTAATCAGAGAGAGGAACATTTCTCAGACTTCTATACAATCTGAGATACATGCTAGTGACTTATCGACCGGCCCACCACGGTACCGCTAGTAAATACCGCTAGTAAATGCAAACGGGGGGGGGGGGGGGGGTCTCAGGTATCAGGGTCTCAGGTATCAGGGGGTCTCAGGTATCAGAGGGTCTCAGGTATCAGGGGGTCTCAGGTATCAAGGGGTCTCAGGTATCAGGGGGTATCAGATGGGGGTCTTCTCACCTCAGACTCGACCTCCATCATGGTGTCTCGGCGGCCGGCAGCTCCTTCCAGCCGGCGATCTCCACAGCGACGCTAGGCCCCGCCTCCTGCAGCGCCCGGCCGTTCTCGTCAAATAGGAACGGACCTGGCCCAGCTGGTCCCCGCCACCAGAACATTGCCTCGCTCAATGTGCCTCTCTGGACCAGGGCCGTGGTCACCGGGCTGAGCAGAACCAGAACCTCAGCGTTAGTGTTCTCTCCTGAGCTCTTTTACATTAGTGTTTCATTATCCTGCTCTTATACTAAGGAATCACTTAAAGTTATTGACACCATTGCCTTCAGTCGCTCTGAATCTTAAGGTGTTTAGTCTCTCTTAAGGAGAATCTTAAGGTGTTTCGTCTCTCTTAAGGAGAATCTTAAGGAAAAATATTAAGGTGTTTCGTCTCTCTTAAGGAGCATCTTAAGGTGTTTCGTCTCTCTTAAGGAGCATCTTAAGGAGTTTAGTCTCTCTTAAGGAGAATCTTAAGGTGTTTAGTCTCTCCTAAAGAAAATATTAAGGTGTTTTTTCTCTCTTAAGGAGAATATTAAGGTGTTTTGTCTCTCTTAAGGAGAATCTTAAGGTGTGTTCGTCTCTTAAGGAGAATCTTAAGGTGTTTAGTCTCTCTTAAAGAAAATATTAAGGTGTGTTTCGTCTCTCTTAAGGAGAATTTAAGGTTTTTCGTCTCTCTTAAGGAGAATCTTAAGGTGTTTAGTCTCTTAAAGAAAATCTTAAGGTTTTCATCTCTCTTAAGGTGTTTTGTCTCTCTTAAGGATAATTAAGGTGTTTAGTCTCTCTTAAGGTTTTGGTCTCTCTTAAGGAGCATCTTAAGGTGTTTGGTCTCCTTGTCTCTCTTAAGGAGGATCTTAAGGTGTTTCGTCACTCTAAGGAGAATCTTAAGGTGTTTCGTCTCTCTTAAGGATAATCTTAAGGTGTTTAGTCTCTCTTAAGGTGTTTGGTCTCTCTTAAGGAGCATCTCAAGGTGTTTGGTCTCTGTTTTTTCTCTCCTAAGGAGGATCTTAAGGTGTTTTGTCACTCTTAAGGAGAATCTTAAGGTGTTTCGTCTCTCTTAAGGATAATCTTAAGGTGTTTAGTCTCTCTTAAGGTATTTGGTCTCTCTTAAGGAGAATCTTAAGGTGTTTCGTCTCTCTTAAGGTATTTGGTCTCTCTTAAGGAGAATCTTAAGGTGTTTCGTCTCTCTAACCTGTTAACCCTGAGCTGTTTTTCAGGTCTCAGGCTCAAAATGAATGCCCAGAACAAATGACCATAACTTCTCTTCTAAAGGGGGTAAATTAATAATCTTTTTTCTCAAAGCAAGGATAAACTGTGAGTTGGCTGTAGAACAGTCAGAATCATATAGATGTTTTATTTAAAGTAAATTCAGATTGAACATGGTAAAAAAATGTAAATGATAGTGTCCGTCCAAAAGAAACCATGACTTATAGTGAAGCCAGCCTTGAACGATGGGATGGGAGACTCAAAGCTTGAGGAATCCAAAAGTATAGTGCCCAGTTTGAGACCCTGATTTCAGTTGGGACGGTTTGGTCAAGCACAAAAGAAGCTTCTCGGAATCCCGATCACCAACAGATCCACTTTAACTCTGTCCACAGAACATCTCTGACCCCGCGTAAACTTCACTGCATGAACATGATCGACGATCCCTCATAGTTTATGCACTCTGGAGGCCTCTGGCACGTTTATGCACATGATGTGGGACTGTCCCCCAGTCGCACTATTCTGGACTAAAGTGGCTTCTGGCATGTCACGTGTGCTTTCAGTGACAGTGCCGGTGACTGCTCCCGCCCTTCTATTGAATGATCTGTCAAAGCTCAGTATCACCAAGCTTAAGATGCGCATCTTACTAGCTGGCCTAACAGCTGCAAAAGAGATGGTTCGATGGAAGCCTCCTAACTCCCTCACCTTCAGACACTGGGTCCCTCGCCTTCAGACACTGGGTCCCTCGCCTTCAGACACTGGGTCCCTCGCCTTCAGACACTGGGTCCCTCGCCTTCAGACACTGGGTCCCTCGCCTTCAGACACTGGGTCCCTCGCCTTCAGACACTGGGTCCCTCACCTTCAGACACTGGGTCCTCACCTCTCAGACACTGGGTCCCTCGCCTTCAGACACTGGGTCCCTCACCCTCAGACACTGGGTCCCTCGCCTTCAGACACTGGGTCCCTCGCCTTCAGACACTGGGTCCCTCGCCCTCAGACACTGGGTCCCTCGCCTTCAGACACTGGGTCCTCCCTCAGACACTGGGTCCCTCGCCTTCAGACACTGGGTCCTCGCCTTCAGACACTGGTGTCCCTCGCCATTCAGACACTGGGTCCCTCGCCTTCAGACACTGGGTCCCTCACCCTCAGACACTGGGTCCTCACCTTCAGACACTGGGTCCCTCACCTTCAGACACTGGGTCCCTCACCCTCAGACACTGGGTCCCTCACCTTCAGACACTGGGTCCCTCACCTCAGACACTGGGTCCTGCCTTCAGACACTGGGTCCCTCACCTCAGACACTGGGTCCCTCACCTTCAGACACTGGGTCCTCGCCTTCAGACACTGGGTCCCTCACCCTCAGACACTGGGTCCCTCACCCTCAGACACTGGGTCCTCGCCTTCAGACACTGGGTCCCTCACCCTCAGACACTGGGTCCCTCACCTTCAGACACTGGGTCCCTCACCCTCAGACACTGGGTCCCTCGCCTTCAGACACTGGGTCCCTCACCCTCAGACACTGGGTCCCTCACCTTCAGACACTGGGTCCCTCACCCTCAGACACTGGGTCCCTCACCCTCAGACACTGGGTCCCTCGCCTTCAGACACTGGGTCCCTCGCCTTCAGACACTGGGTCCCCACCCTCAGACACTGGGTCCCTCACCTTCAGACACGGGTCCCTCACCCTCAGACACTGGGTCCCTCACCTCAGACACTGGGTCCCTCACCCTCAGACACTGGGTCCCTCACCTTCAGACATGGGTCCCTCACCCTCAGACACTGGGTCCCTCACCCTCAGACACTGGGTCCCTCACCTTCAGACACTGGGTCCCTCACCCTCAGACACTGGGTCCCTCGCCTTCAGACACTGGGTCCCTCACCCTCAGACACTGGGTCCCTCACCTTCAGACACTGGGTCCCTCGCCTTCAGACACTGGGTCCCTCGCCTTCAGACACTGGGTCCCTCACCCTCAGACACTGGGTCCCTCACCTTCAGACACTGGGTCCCTGACCCTCAGACACTGGGTCCCTCACCTTCAGACACTGGGTCCCTGACCCTCAGACACTGGGTCCCTCGCCTTCAGACACTGGGTCCCTCACCTTCAGACACTGGGTCCCTGACCCTCAGACACTGGGTCCCTCACCTTCAGACAGTGGGTCCCTCACCCTCAGACACTGGGTCCCTCACCTTCAGACACTGGGTCCCTGACCCTCAGACACTGGGTCCCTCGCCTTCAGACACTGGGTCCCTCACCTTCAGACACTGGGTCCTCGCCTTCAGACACTGGGTCCCTCACCCTCAGACACTGGGTCCCTCACCTTCAGACACTGGGTCCCTGACCCTCAGACACTGGGTCCCTCACCTTCAGACACTGGGTCCCTGACCCTCAGACACTGGGTCCCTCGCCTTCAGACACTGGGTCCCTCACCTTCAGACACTGGGTCCCTGACCCTCAGACACTGGGTCCCTCACCTTCAGACACTGGGTCCCTCACCCTCAGACACTGGGTCCCTCACCCTCAGACACTGGGTCCCTCGCCTTCAGACACTGGGTCCCTCCCCTCAGACACTGGTCCCTCACCCTCAGACACTGGTCCCTCACCTTCAGACACTGGGTCCCTGACCCTCAGACACTGGGTCCCTCACCTTCAGACACTGGGTCCCTGACCCTCAGACACTGGGTCCCTCGCCTTCAGACACTGGGTCCCTCACCTTCAGACACTGGGTCCTGACCCTCAGACACTGGGTCCCTCACCTTCAGACACTGGGCCCTAATCCTCAGACACTGGGTCCCCTCACCCTCAGACACTGGTCCCTCACCTTCAGACACTGGGTCCCTCACCTTCAGACACTGGGTCCCCCACCTTCAGACACTGGGTCCCTCACCTTCAGACACTGGGTCCCTCGCCTTCAGACACTGGGTCCCTCACCCTCAGACACTGGGTCCCTCACCCTCAGACACTGGGTCCCTCACCTTCAGACACTGGGTCCCTCACCCTCAGACACTGGGCCTCGCCTTCAGACACTGGGTCCCTCGCCTTCAGACACTGGTCCCTCGCCTTCAGACACTGGGTCCCTCACCCTCAGACACTGGGTCCCTCGCCTTCAGACACTGGGTCCCTCACCCTCAGACACTGGGTCCCTCACCCTCAGACACTGGGTCCCTCACCTTCAGACACTGGGTCCCTCACCTTCAGACACTGGGTCCCTCACCCTCAGACACTGGGTCCTCGCATCTCTAGAGGTTGTTTATCTAGAGACGTCAACTGCCCGAATAAATAGGACAAATGACACTAATGTAAACAACTGGCGCTCTGCAGTCGATTCCTTCAAAGATCGTTTAGAATGATTTCTCCCTTTCCATAATCCACAGCCTTTTCAATTGCGACCTTTGCGTTTCCCTGTGGTGTGTGTGTGTGTGTGTGTGTGTGTGTGTGTGTGTGTGTGTGTGTATATGTCTGGGAGGGAGGGTAGGGTTAGTTTTATGTGTTTTCTGTATTCTGCGTTTTGTATATTTTGTAAGTAATTACTTTTATCTCATTTTGTTTCTCTTGTACTGATTTGATCACAAAAGAAAGGACTCCAAACTACAACGTATAAGAAGTACCCTGTATCAAGATCGATGCAAAACAAGTGACCTTTGACCTTTTTAGAGAGATTTAGAAAAAAACCCACCTCTGGGGTCATCTGGGTGCATTTTCCATATCTCTGGCCCCCCTCGACCGATTTTGATGATTGACACCTCTTTTTAACCGTTAGAGCCAATAGAATCGAGAGGAAGTTCCTAAAATCCATCTAAACATTTCCCATTGGTGAATGAGTGCTGCGCAGCCAGAATGCCCCGGAACCGGAAGCTGCGATACACTCTGGCTATCATTAGCAGCTAATTTAAAATCTCCGTTTTTGACAATGGAGATTATGGATTATCAGTAATCCTTTCAAAGGGACAGACACATTGCATGAACCTATGGATCAACCTATGGATTAACCTTCAGTAATCCTTTCAAAGGGACAGACACATTGGATGAACCTATGGATGAACCTATGGATCAACCTATGCATGAACCTTCAGTAATCCTTTCAAAGGGACAGACACATTGGATGAACCTATGGATCAACCTTCAGTAATCCTTTCAAAGGGACAGACACATTGGATGAACCTATGGATGAACCTTCAGCAGAGTTTTTATCGTTTTAATGCCATTGAACAGGACTTTTGATCAGAATAACAGCTAAGCTGAGAGATGTCACGTGAATGCTCCGTAAAGCTACGTGTTGTGATGTCCGTGTTTGCTTCCCCTGTCGCGAGTTCTGATCGCTCAGTGATGATACTAATACCTATAGAATCTGTGGAGTCTCAGCTTTAATCAGTATCTTGTTTGTGCAGTTACGATAAGTAATAAGGGTATCTTTACCTTGAGTTCTGTGCTAAGTGCGTTAGCATGTTTTCGCTCAGGGATCATTTAGACCCTTCTTGTGGACTTATGTTTTGTTTCGGTAAAAATGGTTCATATCTTCAGTTAGCTGAGTTTCTTCCGTTAAGTGGGTATGACACATTAAAGGTTTTTTAAATATAAGATGCCCTGAGACACAGTTTCGTGAAAAAAACACCCCGCAGCCCCCTCCACAGGGGGCTCTCGGGATTATTAAACAGGTTAAGGAGCCATCTTAGGTGT